>JARBWK010000010.1:73748889-74289145 GCA_030556195.1 Anolis apletophallus
AAACCAAGTAGCATGAATGAACCATGCTCCATGCACATGCAGACTCATGGCGATATGTTTGTGCTGTTAAAGAACCTTAATATTAAGGCCTGATCCAGAAGGCCAATGAAACCTCTTGTCAACTAATATCATTTCTGGACCTGTTTGCAAGAGTGGGATTCTCAAGCTATTTTTGTAGTGGTACCCTATTAAACTGCAGAGCTACATTTAGTCTAGGGCAGTGTTTCCCAACCTTTTTTGAGCCGCGGCACACTTTTAACATAAAAAAATCCGGGGGCACACCATCAACCAAAATGACACAAAATGACACTCTAACACAGTAAAGAACGGCTGGGGGATGGTGGCCTGCTGGGAACAGCTGCTGGGACTGCCGGAGCTGGGGGGGGGAGCCAGGCCATTCCATGCCCCGCCCCCTCCCCCCAGCTTCAGCTCTCCCACAGCTTCTCCAGCCTTGAGGGGGCAGTGCCAAGCCAGCGGTGGCAGAGCCAGCACAATGCTGGCTTGGCACTGTCCCCTCAAGGCTGGAGAAGCTGTGGGAGAGCTGAAGCCGGGGAGGGGCGGAGCCAGGCCGTGCCATGCCCCGCCCCCAACCCCCAGCTTCAGCTCTCCCACAGCTTCTCTAGCCTTGAGGGGGCAGTGCGAGTGAGGGACGGGAGTTATGGTCCCCATCCCCAGTGCCGCTCTCCGCTATGATTCTCACCCCTCGCTTGTTGAAGCCGCGCGGAGGAGGAGGAGCATGAGCGGTGGAAGAGCTTTAGTGGGCAGGGCTCCTCCTCTGTGCGGCTTGAGCAAGCGAGGGGCGGGAGTCATGGTGGGAGTCATGGCGGATTGGAGGCTGGCTGGGGCCGAAGGAGGCGGCGCCCTGGCCCCTTCTTCTTTTTCTTCGCCACCGCCTGGCCCTTCCTCCTCTTCCCCCAAGCAGCAGGAGTTCGGCAGGAGGAGGGAGGAAGGAAGGGGGGCAGAGAGCTTTTCTCGCAGCACAGCAGGAGGTCCGTCATGGCAGACTGCTGTGCCGTGTCACAGCGGTTGGGAAACACTGGTCTAGGGCACCTATATGAAACAATTGTTTTAATATATAAAAGCTGGATTGAGAATTAATTCTGTTTGACACCACTTTAACTGTCATGGTTCGATGCCACAATATCCTGGGAATTGTAGTTTGGTGAGACACTATTTGGCAAAAAAAAACTAAAAACCCTTGAAAAACTACAAATCTCATGATTCCATAGTATTGGGCCATGATAGTTGAAGTGGTCTCAAACAGCACTGATTCTGCAGAGAGCAGCACTGATCCTGCATTTTAAGACCAGGGTTCAAATGGCTGCGCACAGGACTGTCAATGGATAATTTTGAATCAGTTGTGCTGTTTGAGCCCCACCAACATCACAGTGGTGAGGTAAGGGTAAAAGGCAATCACTTTGGGCCCAACCACGCAGCCCTATATTCCAGGATATCAAGGCAAAAAATCCCACATTGACTGCTTTGAAATGGGTTATCTGAGTCCATAATCAGATAATTTTGGATTTCCTGCCTTGATATTCTGGGGTATAGGGCTGTGTGGAAGGGCCCTCAGTCTTCAATGTTGCCCGCAGTTTCTTGAAGGAAATGAAAGACCAGTTTAAAAGGAAAACTAACACCATATTTTAGCAGCTTGCTTTGTTTCAACCCCAAAGCATGAAAAGGTAGCTATGCCATGCTATTCTTCCATCCACTTTGTGCCGTGCCTCATGAAGACCTTCACCTAGCTATGCCCTTTTTCATTAGAGGGATATGTACACTTTCTGGGAGGTTAGTCTTGACAGCCTCTTTGCATTTGAAGCGACTGGAAGGTGAAGACAGAGGAAGGCTGGAAGGTCTACAAAATAGTACGTCCAGTCAGAGCTGTATTCAAGTCCAGTTGGAGTTAAATTTTGAGACCATCTTAGAGACTGTTAAACACCATACAAGAAAGAGACAATAAGAAGAAATAAAGATTCAAGAGCCTCAGTTTGTCCAGAACTGTGTCTATCTCTCTAAGACTACCTCTGCTCACAAAGACTTTGTAGTGAGACTTGGGAGGAGAGAAAGTCTAAAAATTTTGTCAGTTAATAAATTCTTGTTTGACTGAACTATATAGTCTCCGATCTGTTCCCTGCGCAGCCAGTTCACCTTCCAAGGAGTTAAGATAGTGAGGGGGCAGAATACTTTATATAAAAGGCTTTTTGCATTACTTAATTTTAGTTCATTGTTAACTTCTGAAGCAAACTGATGAACTGTCATGTTTCTTAAAATACAGAGAGCAAAGCAGATGCTAATTAAAAATGGCAAAACCTTTATTGAAACCAATTTCTTACAAATGCACCTGACCTTGATTATTTTTTTTAAAAAAATGAGTTATGATACATCAAGTCCTCCTACTGGGAAAAATTAAATGAAACAGATGGATTTGCTGAGCTCCAGATAAAAAGAAGGTAATTTATGGAGAAGAGGCAAGAATGAGGCAAACAGAACTTTGGAGACAGAAACTAAGAAGCAGCAGACTCCGCCAGATTGAATTCTGGATATCTTCCCTTACGATTAATGCAGAGGTATTATAAATAATGTCATGGCTGGTCCATAGATTGGATAAATTAGTTTCTTTGCTAAGGGATGTTTTTTTCCATGGAGGGAAGAGCCAAACATCTCTCTGCCCCAGTCTAAAGCAGCCTGACATGGTACAGTCCAGGAAAGCATTGCATAAACCTATACTAAGATACTTGATTTCATAGTATAAAATAGTTAATTGTGCAACAACCTGTGGAGCAACTGCTTCTTACCTTTTCCTCTGTAGCCTAACAATGGATACAACCCGCAACAAATTATCAAACTCCCTGGTCTCAATCAATAGACAAGGGAGGAAGTTAGGTGTCTAATATAATGTGCTACATCTATTTTTCTGCTCTGAATCAAGTCTAGATATTGTAAAGTGGGAAAAGGCACTATATTGGAAATAAAAGCATTCTAAGAACTAGATGTCTTAAAGCAGGGCCACCCAGAAAGTCAATCGCGACCGACGCCAAAGCAGGTTGATCGCAGCACCTTCCTTCCTAAATGCCGGGGAGAGTTGGGGCGAAGACGAAGAGAGCCAATGCAGGGGGAGAGAGCGTTCCTTGCACTGGCCCTCTTCCTTCATGTTCCAACTCTCCCCGGTGTTTAACCAGGGCGCAGGGAAAGAGGGCCCTTGCGTATACTTGCTTATACCTATTGAATTAGTCATTTTTAGGAACTATTTTGATGCGCTGCCTGCTATTTCTATATATTGTATGTGGATATGTGATTATATTGTGTGTGGATATATGCTTAAGCACCTTCATTGTATGACTACATGTATGGACTGTACTTTGTACAATACTTTCAGAGATTATACTATTATTCACTATGAGTAACTCTTATGTTACGGCAGCTCCACTGGCTGCTGGTCTACTTCAGGGCTAAGTACAAAGTGCTAGTCATTACCTATAAAACCTTAAACGGTTCGGGCCCAGATTATCTGCAAAACCGCATCTCCGTATAAAAACCACCATGGGTGCCTTCTCTCGGTCCCACCCCCATCTCAAGTACGGCTGGTGGGGACGAGAGAGGGGGCCTTCTCTGTGACTGCCCCCCCTGCCTCTGGAACTTACTCCCAAAAGAACTAAAGATGGCCCCTTCCCTCCTCCTCTTTAAGAAGCTTTTAAAAACTTATTTATGTATTCTAGTTTATGGGGAAGAAGAGGATTAGCACTTTATTAAATTTATTCTGACTCAGATGATGGAAATCTAACTTAGCCCTGTTGACTTGCCGCAAATCAGCTGATACCTTTTTATGTTGAATTGCTTATTATAACTTGATTTGTTAGTTAAATGTGTCTTAAATGTTATATTTAAATTTTAATCTTGTTTGTTTGGGTTGCTTTATAATTATAATTTGATATTATTTATGTACCGTTTATGATTTGATCTGTTTGTTATGTCTTGTTGGCATTGAATGTTTGCCACTTTTCCTGTTGTACACCTGAGTCCCCTCGGGAAGATAGAGCAGGATAAAAATAAATTATTATTATTATTCACTGTGGAAGAGTGCAACAGCCAAGCATCAAATTGGCTGTTTGTGTATCCACCCCCCCAAGAAAAAGCTTGGTGCCTTTTCACCTTTGGTTTGAGTGTTCACAAGTCTTTCTCTACTGAACTTCATCCAGTTCTATGGATTTAGGAAATCTCAAGGTACAGAGTGAAACACTGTTAAAATACATTAAGGCAATATATGTCCTTCCCTTGGAGCTACCTATCACACACAAATCAATAGTTTTGTTGACTTAATTCATGTGAATAACTAGTCTCAGCCCACGAAACTATACACCTGGCTCTTGTCATGTTTTGTAAATTATCCTGGTCCTTAGTGCCAAGTGTCACACACTTTTAGCAACTTGAATCCCCACAATACTTTGTCTAAAAAGGATGAGAAATGAACCTCTTCTTACTTATTAACATTGAAGAGATGTACTGCGGCTCTATGTAGTCATCACTGTTTTCTCCTTTGGCAAGAGATTGGTAGTCATAGAAAGGTTGAATCTCATTTGACAAGCTCAGATTCAAATTCAAGTCCAACACATTTCAAGGAGCATGTGCCCTATTCATGGGCTGAAAAGAAATCAGTTTGGGCATATTGTATGTTCTAAGACTGAAAATATTTGAACAACAAGCCAAAATTTATATCTAGTCACTAAAGCTTAAAGAAATGCTACTATAAGATTCCTTATTTACCTTTCAGTCTGTTTAACTGAGTTCTAAGCACATCTGGGAACACTTTCCTCAAAAGACAGTTCTTTGATACCTTTTAAAAACAAGCACATTCAAAAGAGTTGAACGTAAAGATTGGGTAAATGGGAAAAGGTGAAGCTATAACACCTAATAAGATAGCAGGGAAGCATATTTGGAAACACATGTTTGAGAAATATGTTATAAAGGAAGAAGGGTATTTGCCAGATGTTTAGTGTCTCATTCTGATATATCAAGTTGTGTGTGTGTGTGTGTGTGTGTGTGTTTTTGAGGAGGGGCTCACAGTGAGACTCAACTTTCATAAAAGTCAGTTTCTAGTTAATAAAAGTATAAATATTATTTGGAACACCATTTTCAGGCTTTGCTTGAAACGCTATAACGATCTGAAAATCCAGGCACTCTATATTCAAAGATTCTGCTGGAACACTATTCATTCTAATGTATCACAGATCTAGAAACCCAGGGCCCAATCGGTTTTTTTATTGACATTCCTTCCTCATAGCTCCCCAATTCTATAATTTTATATCCTACTCTGAAACCATGTTTCCAATTTCAGATTTACCCTTGCATTTCCCTATTGAACTTTGTCTTGCTCAAAAAGATTTGTACCCAGAAGTACCCAGAATTATTTTTGCCAATCCTATTAAAATGCTCATTGAGTCGGTGGTATGTTATTGGGAACACATTTTGTCACATGAAGAAAAAAATCTGTGAGATGCCCACCAACCACTGAGTGAGCTGTCATTTGAAGCCAGAGGAGGTGTCAGACACTGAGTGTTAGATAATGGGAAGCAGCAACTTTGCAGACTTTTCTCACCACAAGATCTCTGAGCACCAGAAGTCCCCAAGTTACAAATAAGATTATGCAGGTTTGCTCTTAAACTGGATGTGTATGTAAGTCAGAATAGGCACATTTTTAAAGTTAACTCCAGCCAAACATGTGTAATTTTTAAAGCTTTGAATAGTAAAGGGAAGGGTTGACACCCCTGTGGTGTTTCTTTTACTGTCTGTGTCCCTGTTCAGAAGATTTTACCTCATTTTCTGTCCCTGTGATAATTGGATTTTGAAAAATTTGGCTTATTGTGGAAACAAGGATTGATGATAAAGCTTCAGTTGATACACCTTTTCCCCATGATAACTGGCAGCTAGTTTTTATCTACAGGTGTTCCGTGTTTTAAAATTGAGCAATTTTATTTTATGTGTGTTGGTAGTGGTTGTTGTTATAATTTTATATGTTATTGTTTTATACTTACTGACCGTTTTATGTTACATGCTGCATCCTGGAGGGCCTTTGCAAGCTGCCCTGAGTCCCTTCAGGGAGATGATGGTGGGATATAAATAAAGATGATGATTATGATTATTATTTCAGGAGTAAGTTTCCCTTCCTAGGTGTAGATTTCTCACACTTCCTGTTGTCTCACCCCCATTTGCAATTACGAGTAATTTGTAAGTAAAATGTTTGTAAGCCGAGGACTGCTTGTATTTTGGTAATCCAAAGATGACGTCCTTGGCAATTTTTGGTCTTTTAACAAAGAGGTGGCTTTGAGGTTAATACCAACAGCTTAGCCTCTGTCCAATTCCCAGCTATTGCCATGGATGGCAAATGATCAGAAGGTCAACTATCTTTGGATTGAACAACCATCTGGTTGTCTCTTTATTATTTTTTATTAGTAGGACAAGTCAGGAATGTCCTAAACCTCATTTCTGAATTTGGGGCCAAAGATGAATTCAGACCTTGGGGTTGTCTGTGGCTAGAAAAATACTTTATAGAAGCTATTAGTATAAACAAAAGTTGGATTTTAAACTTTTAAAAAGTATCTTGATACTATTAACCTTTTGCAATATGTTAAAAGTATCTCACTACACTAGTTGTTCATTTTACTGTTGAGTGTTCTTCCATAACAGGGAGTTAGACTAGATGGCCCTTTTCAGTTTCGGTTTATCTAAAGTTGTGCCTAGCTGTGGTCCTGTCCATGAATTAACAGCACCTATGTTTGCTCCTTTTGTCTGTAAACTGTAATTCAATGTTTAAAACGTGCACAAAGTGACAAGCAGTAAGAGGAACAAAAGTCAATAAAGCTGTAATATTACAAGCATTTTAAATCGAATGCTCAGATTAAGCAAAGTACGAAGTAGAAAAATATGCAATATACAACCTGACCTCATGGTGGGGATACAGACTAACAGGAATGCAATATACAAAGTGGCTAGGCTTTTGAGATCCATGTGGTACACAGTTTTAAAGCTGATCCACAGTGACCTCAGTCCACAGAAACTGCACTTATTAGTCTTACTGGGCTGGCTGGCTCCAAATCATATCAAGTGATGCTTGCAAGATCACCCCCACAAAAGCCAACACAGATTAAATTAAATGCACAACTTATATCTATCTGGCCATAGTTTAAGACAGAGCTGGAAGTAATGCATTGCAAGTAATGTCACAATTCTTCCAAGGGGCAATTACGTATTTTAACATTAAAGATTATGCATAACGGTGAATGTATATGTGTGTACAACATTCTCTTGTTATTCAGCATATATTGAGTAGTTAGATACTGTAGTTCAAAGGAGTAGGCTCGAGTCTTCCAGGAGAGAAATAATAATAATAATTTATTTATATTCCGCCCTTCTCCCCAAGGGGACTCAGAGCAGATTACAGTATACACAGGCAAACATTCAATGCTTTGTTACAAATTTCATACAATAAGAGAAATACACAGACAAAGGCAAGGACTTCTCCTTTCATTTACTGCATGAAAGCATTCACATCCAGGTTTCTATAGCATGCACCCTGGACAGTTAAAGCTGTGTATACTCACAATTAACTGTATAGTATATATACTCTGAGAGATTGTGTCTTCCCTAGAGGAAAAGGAACTGAGGTAGAACTAAGTGAGAAAGCAGAGCTTAAATGAGCTACTGAAGCAAATATTTGCTTCACCATTTCATCTATGTTCAGCTTTCTTCCCTTAAATAAGTTCACTCTTTCTCCCCTGCCTACTTGTCATGTTATGTCATGTTCTCCTTCCTTCCTTCCTTCCTTCCTTCCTTCCTTCCTTCCTTCCTTCCTTCCTTCCTTCCCTGATGATAAGAGCTGTCCATCAGCAGAATAGACAACCTCAGAAAGTAGTGGGCGCTCCTTTACTAGAGACTTTTAACAAATGATAATTTGTCATTTCAGAAAGATGCTTTCTCAGTGAATTCTTGCACTAGCAGTGGGTTGGACACAATGAGTAATAAGATTTATTCCAACTCTGTGTTTTCTTTTCTAAAATCTACTTTCCCTGCAACCTGTAAAGTTTTCTCCTAGCTTCCATACTTAACTGTAATGTGTGATTGTAATAATGGTATATTCTTTACCCATTTATTCTTCCCCAACTGCCACAATTTCAGAGGTAGGTATTGATTGTTGCTGGGTGCCTTCAAAGTCATGTTTGGCTTTTGGCAACCTTAAGCCAAACCTATTATGTGGTTTTCTTAGCAGGATTTGTCCAGAGCGGTTACCCTTGCCTTCCTCTGGGGCTCATAAAACAAATATGTTTAGGGATTTTGTACTTTTTGAACAAAATTGGGTGTTCAACTAGGGGTTTTTTTTAGAGTAAGTATTTTCTAGTTTCTTTTGTGGCTTTACGTGGTATCTCAATAAATTTTAGTAGATCAAGAAGGCCAAGGGGGCCAGAATGAGATACTCATTTCCTTGATCTGCCAAAGTTTTCTTGTAGAACAGATCCACAGGTTGACAGGAGCACTCAAGGAGAGAGAAAGTGTAAAATATTTAAAGAATCAAAGATTCCCCGTCTCTACCACAAGATGTAACCTGCAGTTATAGCAAAACATCATTAAAATATCTTACGACAAGCCAAGGTCCCAGGAAGAAATTTCTGTGAAAATGTTTTAACTTTGGCTCCCCCCACCCCAACCAAATATTCCAGGTAAATTAATTCAGATTGATCATTTAGCAGTGGACAATATTATTATCATTATTATCTATGTTATTATAACAGTGATAAAGCAGATTAGCAGTTTTCCTTCCCAGTATCATATGTCCTGGGCTGATTCACTTAGTGGAATATCTGGAGCACAAAACATTTGACAGTTAGGTACAACAAGTCAGACAAAGAGAGACTTTGTGAAATAATGTTCTGGAACAGAGGTTCTTAACTAATCTGATGTGGGAGATTGGCAGACTCAATATACCAGGGTCCAGCATCATATTTGTGCCCACTGATTTCTTTTTCCGACCTGGAAACTTGTTAAAAACTAGCTGCCAATAGCTTGCAGACGCAAACTGGTCCAAGGATCATCAAGAAAATATACTGTTGACAAAACTGGGTTGGTCTTTAATGGACTGCTCACAGCTACCCCTGTTAGAATGTATTAGCATTCAGGCAGCCCTGCAACCCAGTCTAAACTTGTCTCTTCCTCACATGTTTTTGAAGGCATTTGCCCACAGCATCACCAACTGAGATCTCTGAGCGGCTTGGGCAGGGAGAAGAGGCATGTCCTCACAGGTCTGGAAGGAGAAAAAGCAAAGCTTTGAGAACTGCTTCAATGAACCAGTGGCACTTGGCCCTGGGCAAAGCAGAGCCAAGCATAGGGACACAATATAGCTGTCTCTCTGTAGAGATAACATCTAAACAGCAGCATTCAGTTTGATGGCCCTCAATGGAAAAATAATACTTTCCCTGTAGGAAAAATTCAAATTAGAGAGGAATAAGTAAACTGCAGTTTTTTTGTCTCCTTCTTGCTTTTGGTAGGCTAAGAAGCATCTATAGGGAGATCCTGCAGAGGCCTGTGAAGAAAGATTTGAGACTCAGAAAAGAGTGTCTGGAAATCTCAGAGTCAGATTTGGTCAAGTGTGTATTGTGCTTCATGAGTCTCATTATGCTTCATCACCCTCATTACTAACAGCCCCCGGTGGCACAATGGATGAAACTCTTGTGCTGGCAGGACTGAAGACCAACAAGTCGGAGGTGCTAATCCGGGGAGAGTACAGATGAGCTCCTTCTGTCAGCTCCCGCTACCCATGTGGGGACATGAGAGAAACCTCTCACAAGGACGGTAAAACATCAAAGTATCTGTGTGTCCCCTGGACAATGTCCTTGCAGATGGCCAATTCTCTCACACCAGAAGTGACTTGAGGTTCTCCAGTCACTCCTGACACACACAAAAAGTCTCATTACTGAAAGATGTGACAACTTTGTCACTTACAGGATGGCCTTAAAGAGTCTCTGCCCTGTTTTCTTGTATGTTTCATTCCATTAAGATCCAAGCTAACAGAATATTCTTTTGCAACAGAATATTCAAGGTCAAAATAAGCTTCCAATTAAAATATATTTTGCTTCCTCTGATTTTTAAAAAATCTAGTTTTTGGGAACATACATATATGGTAAGCTTTAAAATGTGCATTGCCCAAAGACCAACCTGACACCCTCCAACTGTTTTGGCGTTATAAACCATCATCCCTTAAAATGAGAACTACAGTCTTAACATATCCAGAGTCAGCAGCTTATACAAGAATAATGTAGAATTTTGTGAAGTTGAAGAAATCTTTAATAACATTTCTGGCAGGATATTCATTTCCTGGCCTAGAGCTCTCTCCTTTCTTATTGTTTCCCTATGCTAGAAGAATGAGTTAGCCTTGGCTCATCAAAAGATTAATCCACCCAATACTGTCAGGTGGAAGAGCCAATGCAAAGGGGATTTTCCTGCCCAACTGAAGATGGATTGGGAATAAAAATAAAGTTTAAGTAAATAATGCAATGCTTATGTTAATAAGCAGGGGTTAACATTAACTTTTCGTGCTTTGTCCACATATAGTGTTCTACATACCAGTTGTGGGAGAAAGACAAATTATAAATCAAATAAATACACAAACATCTGCACATCCCTGGCACTGACTAGATGAATCACTACCCTAGTGTTCTCCAACTCAGTACCCTTCATATGTTTGAAGCTACTACAATCCTATCTTCTCTGAAAATTGGCCATCCTGATTGGAGGCAAAGTGAGTCATTATCCTATTCAGCTTGAATGCACCAGGTGGGAGAAGGGTGACTGTTTGTTTGGACAAGGCTCAGGCATTTACCTGCACAATCCTCCCAATAAATGTTTTGCAACCCATTCCACATGAGACTACCGTAAATCCTCTGTGTGACTCATGTGGAGAATGAAAATCTTGTTTGCTCTAAATCACAAGCATTCTTGTTATTACGAGATCCATAATCACATGGCTGTTCAGTTGAACATTTTTTCCCTATGGCATAAGGAGGATAGTCGTACTCATCTCCCTGCATAAGAAGTACTTATAATCCACTAGAATACTAGTATTGGCTGTTCTGGGATATCTTTAGAACAGATATATGCCCAAGGCTTGTTACTTTCTAAGCATTAAAAAAATCCCATAGTTTTCTATTAATGGGGTTCATGTGATACTGTTTTTTATTATCATGAATCCATGTGATTTAATGCCTAATAGGCTTCCAGTCACATGTAAGTAAGTAAGTAAACTGTATTACGGTCGATGATCAGATTATAACAGGGGGACCCAGTCCCGCACATCCACATCAAACCCAAGGGTTTACTGTATATGATTCAAACTTCAACAAATTTTAAAATCTAGACTAAAAACCACATACAAGTAGTTATTAAAACCCAACTCAACCCACAAGATCATCCAAAGGCAATCTAAAGGGAGATAGCGGGGATAGCACCAGGAAGAGGGGGGCGTCAGTCACATGTGGTATTTTATCCATCTAGAAAAGTATGTCCCAGTATTGTCTCACTATTTCAGGAGGAGTCGAAAACAGAGCGGGAAGTACTCTTGTTAGTGGTTGTCAATTGTAGTAGTGTGTGTTAAGTGTGAGTTGTATGTTAGATACCAGCTAGGTATCTTGTTGTGGTTTACTGTTTTTTTTAATGTGGTGTGTATTTTGATTCAAAACTAAATTTAATTTTTTTTAAAGTATGTCCCAGTATCCAGGAACCTGTGCTTTGTTCTTGCTTTCATAAATGCAGCAGCCTGAAGCCAATGGTGCTTATCTACTAATAGAAGCAGTAGCTGTTTTATGAGTGGAATAGAGGATTCACTCATGCAGTGCTTACATGCCCTCAACAGTATTTTCTCATTTCTCTGAAGAAGTAGGAATTCTCTCTTCCTCTTTCTGTTTTGAGAACTGTTTCTGCCAGTGGACATAAAACCAAGATTTTATTATGAGAAATCCTTGATTTTTTTAAAAAGCAGAATTTCCTCCTCCTGCACAGACACAAACACACCCTGTAACAGAACTGGATTACTAACTCTGCAGAACTGACATGCAATGATTATGCCCTATTCTGGGGACTTTGCCATCTGCCATTAGGACAGTGTTTAGTCCTCATGCCATTTTATGTTTGTTTTCTTATGTGCTTAGATTTGTGGGCATATCCAGCCTCTGTTTAAAAGCCTCCAAAGGAGGCGAAGGCTCCTTTTCTGGAGGTTTTTAAAGGCTGGATGGCCATTTGCCGGGGGTGCTTTGAATGCAATTTTCCAGCTTCTTGGCAGGGGGTTGGACTGGATGGCCCACAAGGTCTCTTCCAACTCAATGATTCTGTGATTTTATGGTTCCCTCCCTCATCTCTAAATCTTAAAGACGTTCTTGAACTTCATTTGGAGTGAAATAGCTCTGCTAAAAGCTGTTGCCCAGAGCTGTGCTGCTTCTAAATATGTTTGAAGAGTGAAAGAGCTAAAGAAGGATCAATTGGTAAGTTGTTCATATATCAAATTTTGAAAAACGAACTCATTAGAAACAGGTACTCTAGTTTGTTCATATATATAAATGTAGGCATACATATTCCTCAGATGGGGGAGTTTGGGAATTCTGTTATTCCTTCAAAGACTGAGTTTATAATGTTTAAAGAAGTGTTTCTCAATCTGGGGATCGGGACCTCGGGGGGGGGGTCGCAAGGGGATTTCTGAGGGGTTTCCAAAGACCATAGGAAAACATAAATTTCTGATGGTGTGGGGAACCTCTTTGGCAGAGAAGGCAGAAGATCTCTCTACCTGTCCTTCTCTTCCTTTTTGGAAACAGACGGTGACTCCTCCCACCAAAAGCCCTCCTCCTGCTGTGATTG
This sequence comes from Anolis apletophallus, assembly GCA_030556195.1. NCBI lineage: Eukaryota > Metazoa > Chordata > Lepidosauria > Squamata > Anolidae > Anolis > Anolis apletophallus. The sequence goes on from JARBWK010000010.1 coordinate 73,761,778, forward strand.
GCTGGCCCCCAACCCCATCAGTATTCAAAGTTGGCCATGTAAGCAGTGTGTCAGGTTTGGTGCAGATCCATTGTGGACTGGGTTCAAAATGTTCTTTGACTGCTGGTGAACTATAAATCCCAGCAACTACAACTTCCAAACATCAAGGTCTGTTTTCCGCAAACTCCACCAGTATTCACATTTGGGCATATTGTGTATTCATGCCAATTTTGGCCCAGATCCATCATTGATTGAGTCCACAGTGCTCTCTGGATATAGGTGAACTACAACTCCAAAACTCATGGTTAATGCCCACCAAATCCTTCCAGTATTTTCTGTTGGTCATGGGACTTCTGTGTGCCTAGTTTGGTTTCATCGTTGGTGGAGTCCAAAATGCTCTTTGCTTGTAGGTGAACTATTAATCCCAGCAACTACAATTTCCAAATGACAAAAACAATCCCTCCAACCTTACCAGTATTCAAATTTGGGTGTATCGGGTATTTGGGCCAAATTTGGTCCAGTGAATGAAAATACATCCTGCATAACAGATATTTACATTACGATTCAAAACAGTAGCAAAATTACAGTTAAGAAGTAGCAATGAAAATAATTTTATGGTTGGGGGTCACCACAACATATAGAACTGTATTAAGGGATCATGGCATTAGGAAGGCTGAGAAACGCTGATTTAAAGAGTATGGAACCCTTGTGAATGCAAATCTTTAATTTGCTCTTTTCCTCATTTGAATATCTCCTTGCACCAAGCTATTTGCTGCAGGCTACCTGGAGAAATGCTAATTACCTGGAAGGAATGATTTGCCTTAGGTGAATAATTAGCTACAAGACTGGGGGAGGGGGGTGTCGGATTTTCAACAGCACATAAGTGACTCAGCTGGCAAACCTAATGGTAAACAAATGAACTGTGCAAATCTATGCATTCTGGAACTTAAGGCCACAAAATGGTTTAATGGATTACCATCCTTCATCCAGGTTAAGCTTTCTAGATTTGGATTCTGGTAGTTATAGTCCCTAAAAATGACACCTATTGAGGATATCATTGGACTCAATGGGGCTTGTCTTTGCATAGCAATGTGCTTGATTGTGCTGTTTCATTGCCAGAATTAATGGTAAGTTCTTCATTGCTTGCATTCTGAAATATACCTATGTAAGGCAGGAAGCAGAACACCAGAGATCATCTCATCTCTTTTTCTAAAGCTGAAAAAGTTATTGAAAGCAGTTAGAGAGAAACATTTGCTGCTGAATGCGGCTGCAAGTACGATGAGAAAATTTAAAAGAATGAAACTAAGGCATTTCTACATCTGCTTCAATGTGCTGCCTGCAGACAACCCCCTCAATTCCCACTCAGGCCCTTTGAACCAAGTGCTGGTGTCAACCCAACACATGAAACTTAACATAAGGCAGAAGGTGAGCCCAACAGATTTACTTACATGGAAGTGTTCCTTCGTTAAAGGAGCAGCGGGGAAGCGCTCTGCTGTATAGCTTATGCAAAATACACAAAGCAGCTATTTGTGTTTGTCCAAAGTCATGGGAGGTGGGCCGTGCATCCCGGCACTCAGAGAACAAAGCCAACATGCATGCATCATCTCTTACTCACACCCACTGGTGCTTCTTAGCATGGGGAAAAGATTTGCATAAGACCTCATCGGAAGCCTATGATAACGGATGAACAGAAAGGAAGAGCACTGGGGCTTGAATAAGTTATAAGTAATTCCAAGATGGGGACCACACAGCCAGTGAATACAAACAAGCAAGGCTCACCAAGATCTGTTCTTGTCTTTGGCAAGTTCTGCAATCAGAGCTAGGGCAGGTCTATTTCTCTCACGTTGCCATTGCTTGCCTGCCTGTGCTCTCTCAATGGCAGGCTATAAGGACAACATTAATGATTCCCCATTGCACTGAGGCTATTAGAAAGAAGATGGCTCTTTAAAAAGCTGCATGTTATTTTTATTTTCACTACAGCTCCCTTTCCCCTCCCAGCATTATTATATTTAAAACAATCTCTGGGAATATTTTTCTGGTTCCAGAAAGGGAAAGAATTGGCACAATTAATCTTATTCCCATGGGTTCTACATGATTTTATAAAGGAAAGTGCCTCTGGTTCTGAAGGCTAAACTCCCATAAGTATCAAGTATGACTTCTGCCAAATTCAAGTGATTCATGCATATACCAGAGCTTGGAAAAGTTTTTTTTACTACATCTCCCAAAATCCATTGGCTGGAGATTTGGGAATTTTAGTTCAAAACAAAAGTTTCTATATTCTATTTCTTGTACACATATACATTTTTTTTATCAGAATTGCTGCCTGTCCAGAAATATCTTGGAAGTTTTTTCTCCCCACCTTCTTAAGGTAAAAGTAATGGTTTCCTCTGACATTAAGTCTAATCGTGTCCGATTCTGGGAGGTGGTGCTCATCCCCATTTCTAAGACCAAGAGCTGGCATTGCCCATAGAAGCCCCCAATGTCATGTGGCTGGCATGACTGCATGGAGTGCTGTTCCCTTCCTATAGAAGCGGTACCTATTGATCTACTCACATTTGCATGTTTTTGAACTGCTAGGTTGGCAAAAGCTGGGCCTAACAGCGGGAGCTCATCTCGCTCCCCGGATTCAAACCACCAACCTTTTGGTCAGCGAGTTCAGCTCAGCAGTTGAACCTGCTGCGCCACCAGCCCCCCCCCCCCCACTTAACTGGTGGCAATTATTTTTTGATGAACATATGATGTACATTGATCCCGTTCCATGATTTTCTTAACTGAGTCATTTATTCATGTACTCGTATTTTCTTTTGCTGTAATTTTGGGCTTGGCCTCATGTTAGCTGCCCTGAGTCCACTTTGGAGAGATGGTGGTGGGTATAAATAAAGATGATGATGATTATTATTATGATTATTATTATTCATGACAATCTAGGAGACTAAAAATTAGGACGTAACAAATATGTGGAGGAGGTCCATATCCTATGCTAAACCACAGCACAAGGGCTCAGTCTGGTCCTGGCTGATTACATTTTGCTGATATGGAGCCCAATATGCTGATATGGAGCCCCATCCTCACTATGCCTATCACTTCTAATATTTAGCTGTGTGTGTGTGTGTGTGGGAAGTTTGGCCCATTTCTATCTTTGGTGGAGTTCAGAAGGCTATTTGATTGTAGGTGAACTATAAATCCCAGCAACTACAACTTCCAAATGTCAATTCTATTTTCCCCAAACTCCACCAGCATTCACATTTGGGCATATTGATATTCACACCAAGTTTGATCCAAATCCATCATTGTTATTAGTTGACAGTGCTCTCGGGATGTAGGTGAACTACAACTCCAAAACCTAAGGTCAATGCCCACCAAACCCTTCCAGTATTTTCTGTTGGTCATGGGCATTCTGTGTCCCAAGTTGGGTTCAATTCCACCATTGGTGGAGTTCAGAATGCTCTTTGATTGTAGGTGAACTAGAAATCCCAGCAACTACAACTCCCAAGTGACAAAATCAATCTCTCCCTCCGATCCCACCAGTTTTCAAATTTGGGCGTATTGGGTATATGTGCCAAATTTGCTCCAGTGAATAAAAATACATCCTGCATATCAGAAATTTACATTATGCTTCTTAACAATAGCAAAATCACAGTTGTTAAGTAGCAATGAAATAATGTGATTGGGGGTCACTACAACATGAGGAACCGTATTAAGGGGTCACAGGATTAGGAAGGTTGAGAACCACTGTACTATAGGGAACACAAATAAGAACACAAGTCCTGGGTTTTTTTTAAATCAAATATAGCAAAACAATCTAGTCTTCCCCTGTATAGCATCCTAGTGGCCACTTCTCAAGCATCTTCCAGGTGTAAAGGTTGGAATTCTTGCTTCCATGGGTTTGTGCACTAGAGTTTAAAATGTTGTTAAAATGTTTAAGGTCCATCTTCTTTCACATATGGCACCTGGAATATGACCTGGATTTTGTGATTTTAATTGATGTTTTAATGTTTATGTTTTAATTGGGTTGATTTTAATGCTGCTGTTTGTCTACCGGTATGTGTATGTATAGGTGGCGTTGAATTGTTGCCCTTGTGAGACCGCCCTGAGTCACCTTTGGGCAGGATACAAGTATGGTAAATAAATAATAATAAATACCATTGCCATAGTGGTGAGAGACAGATTTCCCCCCACATACACAACTTGGTTAGCTCTGCAACTATGACAAGGTAATTGTTTTGTCTGAAGCAAAGAGTGAGAAAGACTAACCTGGTCATACAACAGTGACCCCTCTGGACACTGATGTCGTGCTTCAAAATTAGCAATAACTCTTACAACAACATGGTATCTCCCAGGCTGGGTGACATTGTCAGAGGTCTACAGTGCTGAGCCCATTCCTGAAGAAGTAGTAGGGTAGAAGAAATTGTCTCTGTCCTAACTTAGGCTGCTGATGCCTAGAACAAGAAGACCAAACCAAAAAGTATCAAATTCAGCTTTGATGCTATTGGATGGGGAAAAGCCCAGTTTTGAAAGGCAAAGTGTTTTAGCCTCCATATATTATTAGTGTACATGTTGCGTTGTTATTATTGGCTGAAAGTTACAAAAGCACCAGTTTTCTTACTGACCAGATGCAACCTTCTTTTAGGTCATGTTCAAATGGGGCGCACACTGTTATTTTCCTGGCTCGCTTAGAAACAAAGCACATTCTGCTTTCTGACAAGTTAAGATCTAACCTTGTGAAAGGTTCTGCCAAACCAAACATTAATGCTTTAGATTAAAATGTCACAATTTCCCTTGAACCTCTCAACCCGAGTGTTCAGGGCTTGGCTAAATATGCTGCCTCAGTCCCAACTACCATCATTAAGCTTGTACCTTGGCTGAAAACTTGAAAAGCACCAGACATCCCACATGAAAAATTAAGCACCGGATGGTACAAAAGGTATTCGTTTTCATGCACCAAGTAAAGACCCAATTTCTCAATCCTCTCTTTCCCTGCTGCCATTCAGTGATGGGCAAGAAGCCAAGTCTGTGCTACTAAGCTTGTTTTTCTATTTAAAGTGTTCATTTTTATTAATAACCCTTTAATGTCTACACGCTAGCACTGTAGGAGTTGTATTTCCATGTTATGTAATTGGAAGCTATTATGTATTTAATTCCTGTGCCCACAAATCCATATGGAGATCATTAAACACATATAGCACAGTATTTTAAAAAACTTTGCCCCACAAAGACCCTCGCAAAAATAATAATTTCAAGCTCCCATCCAAGGTCGTGGGAAAGTGGGAAAGGAAAGGAGGGGAATCTTGACTTCACATTCCTTGAAAGCCAGGAGCAAGTTTAATATAGACCTTCCCTATTTGCCTTAAACTAACTTAGAAATCAAAAATTTCAAAAGTTGAAAATATACATAAATCAAATATTATGTTTTGAGTAATTTCTAGTGAGGAGCTTGCTTGCCGTTTCCACTCCCTGCTCAAAACCTATCACCATGGTGTGTGTTCTATGCTCAGGTAGTCTGTTACTAGGAACCTAGGACACTAGAACCCTTCTCTGTTCAACCTCTACAGTCTATACAAAAGCAGTAAAACGAGAGCCAACATGTTGTAGTGGTTTTATCACTGGAGCATTACCAGGGTTCAAATCCCCAATTGGTCATGGAAACCCACCTAAGGCAATTAACATTCTCAGAAAGAGGCAAAGGGAAACTCCTTCTGAACACATCTTGACATGAGAAGGTCATTGTAGATTAACCGTAAGTCAGAAACAACTTGGAAGCACACAGCAACAACAAAGTCTCCTTGCTTCTCATGACCCATGTGCCATTCCCTCCAAGACCAATCAATAAATAAACAAGTGGTTTTGTTCATGATATTGGCAGGCAACTCAAGGAAAGTAAGGAGAATGGCAGTAGGCTATAGCTGAGTACAGGTAGTTGGACTTGGATATCACCATGAATTAAATGACAAATATCATGAGTCCATAGGGTGGAATCATGAAACAAGTAGTATGAAACAGTTGTGATGGCACAGAGCAGATATACTGTTTGATCGATAAAGGACATGCAACCAAAAGGGGAAGCTTACAAAACATCAGTGGTATGATAATTCATAAAGTAAAGAAACCCAAAAAAATGTTTTAGCATAATATGGAACTTATAATATGGAACATGTTTCAAAATGGATCTTAAAGATCTCATGAGCACCACCAGAGAACATACATGGTCAAAGGTTTGAGCAGATATGGGCAAACTACAGCCCTCCAGGTATTTTGGACTTCAACTCCCACAATTCCTAACAACCCACTAGCTGTTAGGAATTGTGAGAACTGAAATCCAAAAGACCTGGAGGACTGACGTTTGCCCATGCCTCGGTTAGAGTGTATTTGATATCCATCACCACAGATTCCTACCCAAATACTTCTTCCCTGCAACACACACATGCACAATAATGAAAATTGAACAACTATCCAAGCAATGAGAAAAACACATTTCCTTCCTCCCCTTCATCCTGAAAAACAAAAGCTCAAACTAGCAAAGGAGTCTGTTCCCCATGCTCTGCCAGTACCATAAAGTCTTCTTCACCAAACTGGTTTTTCTACCTCTACTGTGATAGCACAAGACCTGTATCCCTGGAGCCTCAACATTAATTTCCTATTTCTTTTAAGCCATTACTTTTTAACCACAAGCTAACTCCTTATTGAGTTCAGAGACCACAGAGTGTTTGGATTTCTTGAAGTCGTAATGCTCTTTCTTGAGCAGGATTCTTAAGGTTCAACCAAATGTTGTTTTGCCTCAAGAGGGGCTGAGAAAAACAGCCTCTTTACATGTGAGGCCCAACATGTATCTTCATTCCATGATCCATATTTTTCTTTGCCTTTACTACGCTTCAGAGAAAACACAAGTTACAATGATATTTGCATCACCACTGAACAACAGGGTCTTAATCTGTGTGATGTAATTCATGGGAGAACAATGGAAGCTTTTGTCTTTATGTTTCTAGGCAGTATGAAAGAAGTGAGCTGGAGAGGAGCTGTGATATTCCCACCATGCAGTGTCAGCAGGAAAAAAGAGTAAAGGCCTCACTCAGAAAGACATGTGTATGCATGCAAGTGTCTGCATCTCTACCTGCTCATTCAACTCTCAAAATTTGCAAAATTAATCTTATTTCAAGCAGATACATGATTCCCTTCATTATCTACCTTTCAATCAATCTCCACAAGTGTCTCAAGAATGGTAAAGAGGCAAGGAGAAATCTTATAGTCCTTAATGTTTTATGTATAGTCAAATTGGAGATTTTAATCTGGATTAGTGTTCTTGAAGCAAGAAACAAATAATCTGAGCAATTTTCTTCTTACTGCAAGAAAGTATTCAAAAAATGTGGAATTGTGAAGACTATTCGCATTTTGAGACACATTTTATGAAAAATTCAAACATGTTTGTAACGTACAAAAACAGTGCTTTCTCTACAAAACAATCAGGTGCAAATTTTATGTGGATTAATCCCTGAACTGAGAAAATTCTCATCAGGATTTCCTGACATCCAAGAAACATGTGGCTGTTTGTTTATCATTTTTTCAAATACGAGGGTTGGAACTTTTATAGTGGTAACTACATATAATACAAAATTACATATAATACAAAAGTGATACATGCCACCAAGTTTTATAGTCCTTCAATATAGTCACCAGCATTTCGTACAACCTGTTTCCAACGATGTGGAAGTTGTAAGAAACCTGTTGCAGCACCTGTTCTCTTGATCGTTCGAATGGAGCGGTCTACTGCTGCAAGAATCTCTGGAATAGTTCTGAAGCAAATGCCACAACGTGGTTCCTTCATCTTATGAGTGAAGTCAAAGTCACAAGGGCATAAGTCTGGAGGGTATGGTGGATGGTACAGCACTTCCCAGACCCATCGATTGAGCAAATCAGCCACAGCTTGCTCTGCATGTGGCCGAACATTGTCATGCAAAATGATAGGGGCGTTCTGCAGAATGTGTCGCCATTTTTTTCTCAAAGCTGATTTGAGATACTGTTCCAAAAATGAGCAGTAATATTGCGCATTGATGGTCTGATGTGGGGGAATGGTATGCGTTAGGATGACACCATCACAGTCGTACACGAGAATTACCAAAACTCTCACATTGCTGGGGTTCTGACAAAATTTGAAACTTTGTGGTGACCCGTAATGATGCAATTCATTCGATTTGGCGTTTCAGTTCTGGCTGGTACGATCTGGCCCAAGTGTCATCCAGTGTAATGATACTGCATAAAAAGCCTTCCCTTCACGCTCTGGCAGATTCAATCTTTTTCGAACTCCATTGTTCTTGTTTCAAAAACATTGTGACAACACTTACTTTAGACTGCAAGCTAATACGAGTCTCAGTTCTTTGCGTCACTCTGCATGTGCGTGACGTAGGAAGGGTGAGATTTTTGCTCAGAGGTAAGGTAGGTATGGAACTAATGTGTGGTATATGCGACATTCCTTGGTTTCGTTGCGTGGCGTCTTTACAGTAGTGTTGCCACTATTAAAGTTCCAACCCTTTTGGAATATTTTCCCCATCCCTAATATAGTGTGATGTCAATAATGTTATCTTTGTGAGCAATTCACAGGCATTTAATTGGTTTTTAACTATGGCTCCCAATCATTTAAATCATATTGTGTGTGTATATACTTGTGCTTTAAAAAGAGCCATACAAAAGAGGAGTGCGGAAAACAGAAAAGAGGGGAGGGATGATATGCCAAGATTACAAATGGATAGCAGATATACATGTTGCATTGCTATGACTTCCTCATCTTTCATCCTACATTTTAGAATGGATACATATTGTGATTTGTAGTTTGGTGTGACACCAGCACTCTTTGGCAGAGAAGGCTAAGGCTTCGTAAAACTGCAACTCCCAGTATTCTATTGAATTGAGCCATGGCAGTCAAATGGTGTCAAACTACATTCAATTCTACAGTGCAGAAGCATGGAATTGTGAGTTGATGTAGGTGGCCATGCTTTTGATCCAAGAAAGAAAGATGGGAGAGAAGGAAAAGGAAGAAAAGATAAATATAGGTAGAATTTTATACCTATTTCCTTTGAAATAAGGCTTATTAAATTAATTGGCACCAGCTTCTGAACTTCTGCAGAATGAAATTCATTCATTCATTCATTTCCTATATTTATACCACATTTTTCTCACCCCAAAGGGGGCTCAAAATGGCTTACAGTTGACCACTTCAGTGGTACATTGGACATACATAGTGTCTAAAATATAACACATTGAAACAACAAGAAATAAACATATACATTCTATAAAACCATTAAAAACTGTTAAAACCATATCTCTAAATCCAGAATTAAGTTTGCTACATGATGAAATGCCCACTTTTAATCTAAAGTATAATCAACACAGCTGTGTTTGTTCTTCAATTGGCTTGTCTTTCAAGAATCTTAAAATGTCTAGTACTTACCCTTATTCCACTTTAAAACATTGGGTTCCCTCCATAGTTGAATTACTTTTGAGTCTTACTTTAAAGCTATAATTTCTTTTGTTAAGTAATAGGTAGGTCAGATTGCCAGCAAGTAGCTTCCAGTGGTTTCTTGATGATTTTTCAATCTTTAATTAAAACCAAATGCAATTTGACATATATAATATCCTGAGGTTTGCCGCAGTACATTGAAGTCAGATTGTGCTGAAACTTCTTGAATGTGGGATACATATGTTGTTTTCCTTTTGTACTTCTTCTTCATTGGCTCAGGCCAGAATGTCTCAGTGACACTATATTGCTATTATTACGTTTATTTATACTCTGATTTTCTCTCCACAGAAGACTCAATGAGAATTTTCAGAGTGATAATGGCCTGAATACACTAAAAGTACCAGAGCCCATTGGATCTTGAAAGCTAGACAGGGCAACTTCTAATTAGAACTTGGATGGGTGACCGCCAACAGATTCCAGGTGCTACACACTATATCAGAGAGGAAGAAACGGGCAAGACAACCTCTGAGTATTCCTTGCCCAAGAGCACCCTACAAAATGTAAAAGGTCCCTATAAGTCAACCGACAACATGAAGACATACACACATAGACATCCTTGTTAGTCTGCCCCAGAAAACACTCTTGTGGCATACTTCAAATTCATTTCAACATGAACAATCTGTGAAGATTTGAAAAAGGACACCATGGTGGGTTAACTGGAGAGAGATGTGTCAGCAGCTGATTGGCTGACTATGCCAGGGGCCAGAGTTCTAATTGGCTGCTGCCTCTGGCTAGCTGCTGAGATCAACGGTTCTAACTGTCATTCTGCCACATTCTCACTTTGGACAGTGAAGAGATTGCTGGCTGCCAACTATCTTGAAGACTAATCATTTTATGGCATGAGGCATATTTTAAAGGCTGTTTTAAAAAGACTATTTATTTCTCTGTTCTCTGCCTGAATTCAAAGAGACTGATATATATAGTGTTACCCTGTTTGAATTTTTGAACTAAAGTAAAGATACTGTTACTTGTTTCACAAGCCTGAGTGATATTTTATTATATTGCAGGATATATCTTGGTTTACATACTGTGGTAAAGCTTCTGCTTATTCTGCTTATTCACATTTACCAACCCTCACACAATCTACTTCCACAGATCCCTGGGGCAAAATTTGAAACTCTAACCCAAACCATGTGCACTGAGCATGTATATCAGAACATCTAAAATAATATCCCATATATCCGAGGAAGTGGATAGCAATCCACCTAGACTGATGTTAAAACGAAGCTTCTCTTCTTACCATAAAACTCTTGTTATGTAGTAAAGGCTTGTTTTAGTGAAGGCCTGTGGCCCTCCATGTGTTTTGGACTTCAGCTCCTACAATTCCTGACCATTGTAGAAGTTCCAAACACCTGACTGGCCACAAATTGTGCAGGCCTATTGTAGTGGTATCATTATCGCTGACAGAAACAGGAGGGCGTGAAGCCTGATCTCAGTTCAATGAGGCATCACTACAGACCAAATGTTTGCTCAATAAACTTTGAACTTAGTCCCAGGCTTAAACAACCATGTGAGTTCATCATGGGTGTGTGGTTTGTTCCAAATGACCTATACTCCAATTGATATTATACGTAAGAGGGGAAGCAGTGAAAGTATCTGTTGCATCATCTTTTAAAATGTTTTAGGATTATTGAACATATTTCACATAGTCCTAGTAAACATTCTGTCTTCCTATCCTATTCCTGAGTAACCTTGATGGAACAGTTGATTTTTGGCTTTCCCCTCCCCCAGTCAGTGTCCTATGCTTTTAGGTTGACATCCTTGTCCACTTCTGCGGCTGATCTATCAGTCGCTGAGAACCATTCTTTCCCTGACATGATCACAGTGATAATAGCATTTCCTTTTTAAGAACAGGAGCTAAGCTGAGCCCGTTCTCAAAATCAGGTCTAGGGTTATCTGTGAAATTTCACTCAAATTGCAAGCTTTGATAATTCGATAAGCTGCCTGTCATTTTGAGTCAAAACACAAGGTTATTTGATCTCCTGTTTGCATTTCTGGGGCAGAGTGCATCAAAGACCATCAGCGCAGACAGGTTGAAAGATGAATTGTATGGTGGTAACTCAACCAAGTAGCTTTTGGATATACTCATTGCCCGTTACAAAGTGATTATCTACCATTGACTTATGGAGTTTTATCTTTTGATTATGGCTACTATTTAAAGCAGGGGTGTTCACAATTTTTAAGCATGCGAGCTACTTATAAAACAGCCAAGTCAAAATGATCTACCTACCCACTACTCAGAGAGCCATAAAAGCAAAATATTCGGAAATGTATTTCAGTGAGAGCTATATAATATATTTTAAGACTGAATTCAACTAAATGTGAGTATAATAAGCCCCTGAATTTATTCATGATGATGATGATGATGATATTCTTTCAGCCTCTGCTACTATTACTACTACTAATAATAATAGTAGTAACAACAACAACAATAGGTTCCTAGAGTACAAGGAGACCTCCAAGGGCAATCCAGTCCAACCTCCTTCTGCCATAAGGGAAAAACACAAACAAAGCATTCCTCACAGATGGCCATTCAGCCTCTGATAATAATAATAATAATAATAATAATACCAATGGGTTCCTAGAATAGGAGGAGACCTTCAAGGGCCATCCAATCCAACCTCCTTTTGCACCTGGGCGGCGTCGGGAGCCTGCGGTGGGACTGAGCCTTCCTCCCACCCTGCCTGCAATCTACCAGGACACCCTACGAGATCTACCAGTAGATCGTGATCTACCTAATGAGCACCCCTGATTTAAAGACTCTGAAAGGCACTAACTTATCTTAAAAGAAATGAAGATTCAGAAAATAGCAGAAATACTGTCCAGATCTTTGCTTGAATGAACATTCAATGGTTTGAGAGACTGTTTTAGATGTAAGTAGAAACCTAAGGATCTCAAAGCAGCCACTTCTTCGTCCAGTGTATGCCATGTTTTCTTTCTTTTCTTCATTTCCTATTTTATCTAATCCAGGCATTAAGACAAGATGGGGTTGAGAAGGCCATTTTGAAGACCCACAGGCATTGCTGCCACTGCTCCCTTATCCATCAATCTCCACCTGCCTTTGCTTCTACTTCCACTATTCTCCATCGTCTTTCTACTGAGACCATTGTGGAGACCCGATGGAGGATGCTGCTGTGGGGGTGCTTCTTGCTAACATGGCATTGTCGTCATTGTAAAGCACACTGGCAAAAATCTAAAAGTTGGTGAAGAACATATTTCGTTAGATACTTGATGAGACTGGGAGATAATGGGGGACTACAAATGGGGGCAACACAATTCCCAGCATACTCTTAATTAACAAGCATTGTTTGTCTTTATTCTGCAAAAGAGAACTAGAAATTAGGATCAGAGTATGGTTCTGATTCAAGTAAACAGGGCAATCAAAAAAATCTGGGCTTTAAATTACCAAGTGTATTGGAAACACATTTTAAACCATGTATAGCCTGAAATATTTATATGTAAAAGAACTGCTGGTTTTTCAATGGCTCAGAAAACACTGTGATAGGTCACCTTAGGTTTCCATAAGTTGTAAATTACTTGAAGGCACACAACAAAATGAACCATCCAATCTTACATGCCATATAGTGTTTGAATGGCAATTAATCCTACTTGTGCTAATGTTACTGGGAATGAGGAGAGTTCAACAGGGAATGAGGAGAGTTGATAAATCGCATAGCTCCAACATAATTCCAAGATGTCAAAGATTATGAAAAAGTTTCTACTCCTTTCTATCTCTGGTATATCCTACAGTTCTATCCATGTTAAGCAGACCGTAATCTAATCTTAATCACAAAACAGAATAGTGTCTCATACTGTATATAAAATAACAAAAACAAAGTTTGGTGGTTGGATTTTTAAAACTTTTTTTCAAGCCATGGATGATTGTATCCATGAGCTATATAGGCTATCTATGAAGACAAAGAAATCAGCAATCAATACAGCTTTGGTCTATAGACAAAGGAAGGAGCAAGCTATGGAACTGGTACTCTATTTCTACCACTAGGAGATGAGCTAAACGCAGTGGTTCTCAACCTGTGGAACCCCAGATGTTTTGGCCTACAACTCCCAGAAATCCCATCCAGTTTACCAGCTGTTAGGATTTCTGGGAGTTGTAGGCCAAAACATCTGGGGACCCACAGGTTAAGAACCACTGGGAAGTGGCCGACTGAGAAATTAGGTATGAGGCCATCAGCTGTGAGGCCTGATGTCAAACTACAAATAACAGATAGGAGATGGTGTCTATAAATAGCACATACAATGTCTTTGTGGCAGGGTTTCAGAAGAACAGGGGATACGCATCACCTCTTTCTCCAGTAGAATATGCTCTTTCCTGAGATTGCTTTTGCTTTCCGCTTCCCTCCATATGTTCTTTGAAAATTATACTCGACATGGGTAACAATCAAAGTCTTGCAAATTTTCTTTGAGCTTGAATACATTTGGGTTAGTGGAAGGTAATTAAGAGTTGATATTTATCTGGCAGGATTTCCCTTGGCTGATAAAGCTAATTCGTTGATGGCTTTAATGATTCCATGGAAGAACACAATCCTGCAAACCTATGAAGCAAAACAATTTCTTTCTGACCTGTGATTAAACAGATGCCAAACTGCCCAATTACAGATTGTAATAAAGGAACTGTACTCCTCCTATTCTCTGGATACAATAAAATATGACCTTTAGTTTGTTTCCTCGGTAGCCAGATTGCAGTAGAATAACAATGGAAAGTAATAGTGGAACTCACTCTTTTGGAGGATTTAGGTCTTCTGGTCTGGTCTCAAAAAACTGGAAGACATCATCACATTGAGATATGTGAGGGGGAAGCCTCACCAAGGCCTGTTATGTAAGAAAAATAAAATTGCTAAAGAAACGAAGATATGTAGTAACAAGGATGAAAATACTCTCACTATTCCCATCATTATATATATATTAATTCAGAGATTCTAGTAAAGTGGAGAGGGGAAAGAATTTGCAAACAGGATTGCCCAGAACATTAGGTAAAGACACAACTTAGATTCAGCTGTGCATTTAAGATACAGCCTGCCATCTGGTTGGGATGGAAGAAGCAACTTGTGGCTCTCCAGATGTTCTTTGATAACAATTCCCATCATACCTAACCAACAAAATCAATATTGAGAGATGATGAGACCGACAGTCCAAAATAATCTAGAACAGACATGGGCAAACTTCGGCCCACCAGGTGTTTTGGACTTGTTTTGGAGTTTCCTGCCCATACTTGCTCTAGAGCAGGGTCCCCCAACCTTTTTTGAGCCGTGGCACACTTTTAACTTTTTAAAAAATCCGGGGGCACACCACCAACCAAAATGACACAAAATGACAATCTAACACAGTAAAGAACGGCTGGGGGATGGTGGCCTGCTGGGAGCAGCTGCGGAGAGTGCCAAAGCTGGGGGAAGGGGCGGAGCCAGGCTGTGCCATGCCCCACCCCGCCTCCCAGTTTCAGCTTTCCCAGCAGCTGCTCCAGCCTTGAGGGGGCAATACCAAGCCAGCAGTGGCAGAGCCAGCACAATGCTGGCTTGGCACTGACCCCTCAAGGCTGGAGCAGCTGCTGGGAGTGCCGAAGCCAGGGAGGGGGCGGAGCCAGGCCGTGCCATGCCCCACCCCCTCCCCCAGCTTTAGCTCTCCCACAGAGGAGGAGCATGAGTGGTGGATGGGCTTCAGTGGGTGGGGCTCCTCCTCCATGCGGCTTCAGTGAGCGAGGAGCAAGAGTCATGGCGGGAGTCATGGTGGATTGGAGGCTGGCTGGGGAAACGGCCGAAGGAGGTGGCGCCCCGGCCCCTTCTTTTTCTTCGCCACAGCCCGGCCCTTCCTCTTCCTCCCCAAAGCAGGAGGAGTTCGGCAGGAGAAGAGAGGAAGGAAGGGGGGCAGAGAGCTTTTCTCGCGACACAGCAGGAGGTCTGTCACGGCACACTAGTGTGCCATGTCACAGCGGTTGGGAAACACTGCTCTAGAGGGACACACATTCTTCAGCCTCCTGTTGAGCTGAATGTTTCTTAGGGTTAAGGGTGGAGCCCCCGGTGGTGCAGTGGGTTATTTGTTCAGTTGTTTCCAACTCTTTGTGACCTCATGGACCAGCCCATGTCAGAACTCCCTGTCAGCTGTGTCACTATCCCAACTCCTTCAAGCGAATAAAGAAAATAACAAAGCAAATGAGTTTATAATTTCAAGGTCTAAATCCAATGTTGCATCCACCTAGAATATACCAATTGAATCAATTCTACTGGCAGTCTCCTCTAGATGAGATCAGCTGCTCTGAGTCTGTTTTGTGGAGAGAAAAAGCAGGGTATAAATAAACATAATAATAATAGTAATTATTATTATTTTAATCCGTCTGTGCAGTTTTATTGTAGCAGCTGAGGATATGATTGTCACAAACACCGACTTAGTACTGCCCCTTTAACACACACACGGAGACGTAGCAAAGGCTAACTAGTTTTATTGTATATAAAAAGTCCAAAAGGCAATTCTCTTGAAGAGATCAAAGAATAAAGCAATCAGCAAAGCTGTAGTCCAATTAAGAAAGCAAAGTTCCAATAGATAGTTTCAAAAGCAAACGTGGCAAAAAGCTTGGCAAAGTTTCCGGATTGACTCCGGAACAAAGCAGGGTATCCGCAGCAATGCGAATCAATAACAAGGCAAGGTCTTGGTCCAAGGCGAGCCAAACTAGGCTCCGAGATTCACTCCGCTTTCACGCCCTTCAGATCAGACGTGGCCGGAGAACTGAGGATCAGTTCCCACGGAGCCGTTCTTAATCCTTCGGCCGGGCCCCTCGACGATCTAGGGCCCGGCGTCTCCAGTCTCTACTTTCCGAACGGCGACGGTCTAGGGACAGATGCCAGCTCCTCCTGCCCTGCTCTATGTCCCTGCGTCTGTTATGGGAACGGCCCCGCTCTTCCAGTCCAGTATCGCTATCTCCTTGAGAAGCAGCCTCCCCCGAACTTTCCCAGCCGCTGGCCTCCATCTGCTGCTCGGCCAGCTCCTGGGAACCTCGGCCGTTTGGGAATTCATAACTATCTTCGCTATCTGCTTCGCTGCCTCCCATCTCCACCTGGTCCGCTCCTTCCCCGGGAGAATGCTCCCACTCGAGATCCCATGCTAAACTCTCTACAGGTGAACTGGGCAAAGGCACTGCTGACCAATCTTGCTCTGGGCCTTCCAACTCGTCCTCCGAGTCCCCTTCAGCATGTGCGGGTCCCAATGGCATCGGGACCCCCGGCGCCTCACTCCCTCCCAGTGGCACGAACGGACCCATGGGTGCTACACTATCCCCCCCTCAGGGCCCCCCCCTGGGCCGCCCCCGGGGCTTGGGCTTGTCAGGATACTTGCGGTGGAACGGGCCACCAACTCCGGCGCGTGGACATCCCGAGCCTTGACCCAAGCACGCTCTTCCGGGCCAAAACCTTTCCAGTCAATAAAATACTCCAACTTCCGGTACCGGATGCGAGCATCCAAAATGTCCTGCACTTCGACCTCCTCCCCGCCCTCCCGCATCACAGGGGGAGGAGGCGGCTGCGTCACATCAGGCCGCACCCCCTTCGCCGGGCGGAGCAAGGAGCGATGAAACACCGGGTGGAGTTTCATGTCCGCAGGGAGCTGGAGCTTGAAGGAAACAGGCCCCACCCGCTCCAAAACTTTGTAGGGCCCCAAAAACCGGGCATCCAACTTGCGGCTGGGGCGTTGCGTGGGCAGATTCTTGGTGGACAGCCAAACTTTATCTCCCACCAGAATCGCAGGACCCTCCTGGCGCCGCCCGATCAGCCATCCGCTTGTAGTCGGCCTTCGCCTGGTCCAATTGAGTACGTAGCAAGTCTTGAAGCGCAGTGAGCTCCTGGAGCCAATCCTTAGCCTCCGAAACGTCCCCAGACGGGTCCACCGGAGGGTAGAACCGAGGGTGGTGTCCATAGTTGGCAAAGAAAGGAGTCTCTTTGATGGATTCCTGCGTCGCATTGTTGTAAGCAAACTCTGCCAAAGACAACAAGGACGCCCAGTTGGTTTGCTGATAGTTGACATAGCAGCGCAGGTACTGCTCCAAAGTGGCATTAACCCTTTCGGTTTGCCCATCGGTCTGCGGGTGGTGAGCCGTGGACATCCGCACATCAATCCCCAGCAGCTTCTGGACAGCCTTCCAGAACTGGGAAGTGAATTGGGTGCCCGGTCCGTCACCAGGCTCTGGGGAAGTCCATGCAGCGAAACACATGTTGCACAAACATATCAGCAGTCTCCTTGGCAGTAGGCACCCCCACACAGGGGATGAAGTGTCCCATCTTGGTGAAACAGTCCACCACGACCAGTATCGTGGTGAAGCCCTTGGACTTGGGGAGGTCGGTGATGAAATCAGCCGAAATCATCTTCCAGGGAGCGGAGGGAGTCGGAAGGGGCTGGAGCAAGCCAGCCGGCTTGCCCCCCTGGTTCTTAGCCCGGTGGCACACAGGGCAGGATCCCACATAGTCCTCCACATCCCTCCGCACTTTAAGCCACCAAAAATCCCGTAGAACCAGCTGCAGCGTCTTGAAGAGCCAAAATGGCCCGCCGCCTTAGAGTCGTGGCAAAGCTTGAGAATGTCCCCCGCTCAGGGCCCGGAGAAACATAAACAGAGTCCCGATGATAGAGCACCCCGTTCCGCACCTGAAAGCGGGCCTGCACCCCCTTGGACAGCTGCTCGCGTACCCAGGGTCGTCCGTTGGCGGGCCTGGACCCGCACACTCAACGGTCGCTTATCCACGGGGCCAGGCGGGGCCGCCGGAGCCGGCGCGGGGGCCGTTCGGGCGGCCGCAAAGTTCTCCGCTTTGAGCAGAGGCTGCTCAGAGAGGACCTCCCCGCCGCGGACATACTCCGGCTTCCGGGACAGGGCATCAGCTTGCTTGGTCTGCTTGGGGGTCACATAGTGAATGCGGAAATTGAATCGCTCAAAGAACAGGGACCATCTCTGTTGCCTCTGGTTCAATTTGCGCTGGGACTTCAGATGCTCCAGGTTCCGGTGGTCGGTGTGAACCTCCACCGGAAACTTGGCCCCTTCAAGCAGGTGCCTCCAGACTTCGAAGGCCACCTTGATGGCCAAAAGTTCCTTCTCCCAAATGGTATAGTTCTTTTCCGGAGCCGTCAGCTGCCGGGAATAGTAGGCACAGGGCAACAAATCCGTACCCTGAGGCTGTAGCAAGACCGCTCCCACCGCCACATCCGAAGCGTCGGCCTGGACGATGAAAGGGGTGCGGGGGTTGGGGTGCTGCAAAAGCGGCTGAGTGGTGAACAGCCGCTTCAACTTGCGGAACCCCACATCCGCCTCCGGTGTCCATCGGAACGGCACCTTTCCCCGCAAACACTGGGTGATCGGATCAGCCCACTTGGCAAAGTCAGGAATGAACTTTCTGTAGTAGTTGGCGAAGCC
Organism: Anolis apletophallus; assembly: GCA_030556195.1. Taxonomy (NCBI): domain Eukaryota; kingdom Metazoa; phylum Chordata; class Lepidosauria; order Squamata; family Anolidae; genus Anolis; species Anolis apletophallus. Next base: position 73,780,665 of record JARBWK010000010.1, read on the forward strand.
CAGGAATCTTTGAATGTCTTTTTTGCTGGCGGGGGCCGCCCAGTCAACTACGGCTTGGACCTTGGTGTCATCCATGGCAATGCCCGTAGGAGAGATGCGGTACCCCAGAAAGTCCACCTCATGCAGATCAAACGCACATTTCTCCAGCTTGGCATAGAGCCCGTGAGCTCTGAGTCTCTGGAGGACCTCCTTGACATGGCGATCATGGGTCGCCTGATCCGGAGAAAAAATCAGCAGGTCATCCAAGTAGACCGCCAGATAGCGGTCCAACAGGTCTCGGAAAATGTCATTCATGAAGTGTTGGAAACAGGCAGGGCGTTGCACAACCCGAATCCCATCACCAGGTATTCGAAACTGCCCCACTTGGTCTGGAAGGCTGTCTTCCATTCATCACCCTGGCGGATCCGGACAAGGTTGTAAGCCCCCCTCAGGTCCAGTTTAGTGAATACCTTAGCGCCCCGCATCCGCTCCAAGAGCTCGGGGATCAAGGGCAGGGGATATCGGTTCCGGATCGTGATCTTATTGAGTTCTCTATAGTCATTGCAAAGCCGCAACTCCCCGATTTCTTCTTGACGAAAAGAATCGGGCCCGGCGGGGATTGGGAGGGCCGAATGAACACCATCCGCAGGTTCTCATCCAGGAAGTCTCGGAGAGCCTGTTGCACCGCGTCCGAGAGAGGGTAGAGGCGCCCCCGCGGAATGGGGCCCCTGGCTGCAAGTCAATGGCACAGTCGTAGGGCCGGTGCGGAGGCAAGCGTTCTGCCTCCTTTTCACTGAAAACATCCCAAAAACCGGCATACTTCTTGGGCAGGGTAACCACATTCTCCACTTCGTGGGCCAGGCACGCCCGAGCTGTCATGCAGTGGCCCTGGCAATGGTCCGAAGAAAAAATCAACTGTCTCTTAGCCCAGGAGATCTGGGGGTCGTGGAGTGCGAGCCACACAATGCCCAGGACAATGGGGAAATCCGGGAGCTTGGTCACAAGAAACGAAATGTCCTCTTTATGGGAGCTAGTCCACATCCTGGTAGGGGCGGTATACTGAGTTACAGCCCCCGTTTTCAGAACTCTCCCATCGATGGTCTGGACACCCTTGGGCTCTTGGAGATCAAGAAATTTTAATCCCGCAGACTTGGCATAGTCTGCGTCAATGAAGTTGTTGGTCGCTCCCGAGTCAATCATGGCATGGACCATCATCGGCCCCTTCTCGGGCGACCACAAGCTGACCATGACAAGGAACAATTGTCCAGTCTTGGGTTCAGGGGGAAGGTTAGCGACGTCGGCCGAGTGGCGAACCCTCTTACACTCGGCCGCACCCTTCCCCGCCGCCTGGAGGGCTTCCTCAGGCTCCGGATGGCCGGCCACCGCTGCAGAGGCCCGAGGGGTCTCCCCCGCGGTTTCTGGGGGCAATCCCGAGAAAAATGACCCGAGCCCCCGCAGTACCAACAAAGGTTAAGTCTTTGACGCCGAGCCTTCTCGGCGGCATCTACTTTGGGCCGCACCGTACCCAGTTGCATCGGTTCAGAGTCATCCACGAAAGGGGTGGGGGCAGGGATCTGGCGGGGCACAAATTGACCGGTCCCGGCCTCCCGCTTGGTCGGTGGTTTCTCGGCCGTGCCGGCCCCCCCACCTTCTCTTGTATTGCGCGGCCGCCTCCGCCCGCAAACTCGAGGCGATGGCCTCCTCCAGGTCGGCCGGCCGGGGCAATTGTAACATCTGTTGCTGAATCTCGGGCGAGAGTCCCGCTAGATACGTGTAGCGCAAGGGTGGCCCTTCCCACTTGGTCTGGCTGGCCAATACTCGGAAACGGGAAATATACTGAGACAAGGTTATGTCCTTCATGGTCAGCCGTGCTAAATCCCGTTCCGCCAGGTCCTCATGGACGGGGGGTCCCCAGGTCGCCCGGATCGCATCTAGGAAAGTGTCCAAAGTCGCCATATGAGGAGACGCGGCATTGAGGAGGGGAGTTGCCCACGTCGCTGCCATCCCTTCCATACAGTTGAACACGAACCCCACCTGGGCTCGAGGGTGGCAAACTCATTGGGCCGCAACTCCAGGTACATCCGAACCTGGGCAATGAAAACTTCCACCGTCGCGGATGTCCATTGACACGAGCCGGGGCATTCACCGCCGGGTGCCGCCCCGCTCGGGTTCGCAGCTCCGCCACCTCCTGTTGCAACGCCACCACTTGCGGACCCGTCAAGTTCGCCATGGCGGCCGTGGAGACAATGGGAGCCTTGGTACGCAGCCGGCGGTTCCTGGTACGTCCCGTGGTGCAAAAAGGGGTTCGGGGAGTTCTCCGGCCAACTGTCACAATCACCGACTTAGTACTGCCCCTTTAACACACACACGGAGACGTAGCAAAGGCTAACTAGTTTTATTGTATATAAAAAGTCCAAAAGGCAATTCTCTTGAAGAGATCAAAGAATAAAGCAATCAGCAAAGCTGTAGTCCAATTAAGAAAGCAAAGTTCCAATAGATAGTTCCAAAAGCAAACGTGGCAAAAAGCTTGGCAAAGTTTCGGGATTGACTCGAACAAAGCAGGGTATCCGCAGCAATGCGAATCAATAACAAGGCAAGGTCTTGGTCCAAGGCGAGCCAAACTAGGCTCCGAGATTCACTCCGCTTTCACGCCCTTCAGATCAGACGTGGCCGGAGAACTGAGGATCAGTTCCCACGGAGCCGTTCTTAATCCTTCGGCCGGGCCCCTCGACGATCTAGGGCCCGGCGTCTCCAGTCTCTACTTTCCGAACGGCGACGGTCTAGGGACAGATGCCAGCTCCTCCTGCCCTGCTCTATGTCCCTGCGTCTGTTATGGGAACGGCCCCGCTCTTCCAGTCCAGTATCGCTATCTCCTTGAGAAGCAGCCTCCCCCGAACTTTCCCAGCCGCTGGCCTCCATCTGCTGCTCGGCCAGCTCCTGGGAACCTCGGCCATTTGGGAATTCATAACTATCTTCGCTATCTGCTTCGCTGCCTCCCATCTCCACCTGGTCCGCTCCTTCCCGGGAGAATGCTCCCACTCGAGATCCCATGCTAAACTCTCTACAGGTGAACTGGGCAAAGGCACTGCTGACCAATCTTGCTCTGGGCCTTCCAACTCGTCCTCCGAGTCCCCTTCAGCATGTGCGGGTCCCAATGGCATCGGGACCCCCGGCGCCTCACTCCCTCCCAGTGGCACGAACGGACCCATGGGTGCTACAATGATCAATGATTTCATCAGCTTCCTTGCACAGTTTGCATTTTGGGTCATCAGCTGATTTTTCAATCCTGGCCTTAATTGATTGATATTACCATTCCAGGTGGAATTGACTAAAAACAACAGGAAAACTCAGCCATTATCAAGACCTCAAAATTGAACTGCAACGGCTTTGGCATAAACCAATACAGGTGGTCCCAGTGGTAATCGGCACACTGGGTGCCATGCCAAAAGATCTCAGCCAACATTTGGAAACAATAAACATTGACAAAATCACTGTGAAAGGCCACCTTACTTGGATCTGTGTGCATCATTTGAAATGTCACACAGTCCTAAACACTTGAGAAGTGTCTGACTTGTGATTTTGTGATATGAAATCCAGCATATATATTTCGTTTGCTGTGTCATACTGTGTTTTTGTGTCAGTAAAATAATAATAATAATATTTTACTGAATACTTTCAATTATGTGAAATATTTTAAAGAAAAAAGTGACAACTCTGTGGAAAGCCCTTCTAAAACTATATTTAGGTGTTATAAAAAAATTAGCATTGATCCTACTATTACAAGGAACTTGTGCTCAGTATTTAAAAAGAAACAAAGATCAATTGCTTTGGATCAAAAATGTTCTGTAGTTGCACCACTAGAAATTTAAATCACTTCCTTTGACTTTATAATCTCATTTCCTTTGTACGTGATGTAGAAATTACTGGTTGTAATTTTAATTCAATGGAGCTGAAAATAAGACAGCATGCCTTTTGTTCTTCTCAATACCTCCAACCCAATTAATTTACTTTAGATTGATACTTTCCTTGTTCCAAAAAGCACTGTACTGGATCATCATTTGGGGGCTTGGTTAAAGGCTGAGCTGTATGCTTTGATCATTATTTTGTCCAAAATGAAGTCGGGACTATATTTTGAAATATGGCAATTAAAAAATGTTAGAAATATTTCATTCCAATTTCTCAAGGTTAGCATTTATATATAAAAAAAACCAATAGTCACACAAGATCCAAAGCACACTTTTGTTGGCATTTTTAGTCACTCAAAAGGTGCATCATGTGATCATTCAAAGTCCATTAACTTCTTCATTGGGCAAAGAGGATTTTTAAAAAAATCATGGGTCAAGAAAAATGGTGGTGTTGTTATAGCAAACTATTGTTTGGCAGTCTAGGAAGCGCTCTGTTTTGCCTAATGTGCAGATTGAAGAGGACAGATATACATTTACAGCTCATTTCTTATTAAATTGAAAGGAAAACACACAGAACACCCCACGGCATAGTTAGAGGCCATTTTGTGCCTCCATATAGGCAAATTTGTGACTATACAGAGGTACAAATTGACCACTAACTATGCCATGGGGTGTTCTGTGGGTTTTGCTTTTAAATAGTCATTTCAGGCATTTGGACCACAAATGCATTCTTGGGATGTTTCCAGACATTAAATAAGTCAGCAAACTTTTTTTCTCTCTGCATCAGAGTAAGGGCTATACTATAACAATTTTTGGGCTGTATGGCCAAGTTCTCGAAGCATTATCTTCTGACGTTTTGCCTGCATCTATGGCAGGCATCAGAGATTGTGAGGTCTGTTTCCTGCCTGGGGGAATCCTTTGCTGAGAGGTGATTAGGATGCTCAACATATATCAGAAAACATGTTATTGATGGTGTCACTACACTGTCTCAACTAGAAAGAAAGAGAAAAATAAGGAAGAGGTGCAATGGAGAAAAAAGAAATTGCTGTCTGATCTATGTCTCACTAATCATTATGGTGGGTACACTCTTATTTTTAGGAAACAGAAAACAGATTTTTACTTAATGTTTTTGAATAAGAACAAAGGCAGATTGAAAGGAAAGAAGACTGTGACCATAGCTCACCACTTCAGTTTCCCCAAAGGAATAGGAGAGTGGCTTAGAGAGCTTTACTCTGTTGAAACAAGCCTCTTGGTATCTGTCTGTTTACTTACTAAATGTAAACCCCCATTAAATTAGTGCTCAAAGCTGCTAACAATGAAATACAAATGAATGAATACATTTCATAGTTAGAATGAAATACTTCACTAACAAATAAAAGCAATAAAATTAAAGACTTTCCAATAAAAACACAATGATAAGAAGTTAAAGACAGCTATCCTGTGTGTGTAAAGAAAAGGAATGGGTAGAGCAGTGTTTCCAAACCAGTGTGCCATGTCACACTAGTGTGCCGTGAGCGATCATCAGGTGTGCCATGGGAAATTGGAACCTCCAATACCCTTTCTTCTCCCTCTTGCCGAACACTTTTTCTTCTCCACTCGGGCTCCCTTCTTCCCAGCCTCACTCTGCTTGCTTTGCCTCGCTTTGCTCATGCTGCCACTTCTGCGGAAGGGTGGAGGGAGGAAGACGTGACCCGTGCGGGCGCTACTGCGCAGACTCGCCCCATGTCTTCCTCCCTCCCTCCCACAGTGCTCTCTGGATATAGGTGAACTACAACTCCAAAACTCAAGGTCAATGCCCACCAAACTCTTATAGTATTTTCTCTTGGTTATGGTAGTTCTGTGTGGGAAGTCTGATTCCATTCCATCATTGGTGGAGTTCAGAAAGCTCTTTGATTGCCGGTGAACTATAACTCCCAGCTGTTGAGCAAGACCTTCGTGTGTGTCTTTCTGCCATTCCTGCCAGGATATCTATGTTGTGTTCATTGAAACAGGCCCAGGTTTCACACTGAGTGTATAAATACATTTAAAAACATATTAACTATATGTATTACTGTGTTAGAGTGTCATTTTGTGCCATTTTTGTTGGTGGTGTGCCCCAGGATTTTGTAAATGTAAAAAATGTGCCACAGCTCAAAAAAGGTTGAAAAACACTGGGGTAGAGTAACATGCCTCCAAATCCCTAGGGATGAGCAAATAAAGAGAATGAATCACTTAAGCAAATCTGGATAGAAAGCTCATGGAAGACACACTTGCATCCACATTTAGTGGCAATCATTGTGTCTACAGCAGCGGGGAATCTAACAAAATAATGAATTGCCCTAGTATGACAGACCTAAGAAGAACTTCTTTATTTTATATGGACTACAGCTGCTAAGATGAAAGAACAAAGCTGCTTCAGATGGACGGGTCCTGGAAGATTTCAATTCACACAACAAGAATGCCAAGCCTGCAGAGAGAGCAATCACCCACAGAATTCCAGTGGGCAAGAAACATTTACAAGCGTGGTACACACCATCTTTCTGATTAACAGCAAAACATTCAGGTTTCTGTTGTTTATGTGGAGACATGAAAAGACCTATCCCCTGTTCCTTCACTTTGCGTCTTAAAGACTGCCATGTCTCTGACAGAAAGAGGTTAATAACTGGAGCAGAGCTGTTTACTTTACCCTCTACAGAGCACTGAACCTCATACAGCCCTTGGGAGGTCTGCTAAGCAGAGGTAGTATATTCTCATTCTTCTCCAGTCTTTTGCCCTCCAGATGCAGGTCTACAACTCTTAACATGGCCAGCAAGACTAGGCATTCAGGATGGAGAGAACATCCAGGGTGTATCAAGCTAGGAAAGGCTGACCTACACAATCTGAATTTAAAATTATGTTTTGATACAATACCCTTCTTTACAAAGGTTTGTGAAATGAAAACTGAGAACATGGCAATGTGGTTAGAGTGTCAAACTTGATTTGCATCCCTCGTGCTCATAACCTGATGTGCATCCCAGCTCACTTATCTAAATGTCTCTCAATTACTTTACAATTTGATGTGTATATGTGTCCATGGTCCTCCAAGTTACCTGTCAAATCCTGGTGCCTCATGAATTTCATAGGGTTTTTAAAGGCTAGGAATACCAGAGGTGATTTTGCCTTTTTCTTACTCTGCAATAAGAGTCTGGCATTCATTTATGATCTCCCATCCAAGGTTTAACCATGGCTGACTGTGTTTAGCTTCTACACTGGGAATGTGGCGCAGCTGGCTAAGTGTCAGCTGCATAAGATCTCTCTGACAAGTAGGTCATGAGTTCGAGGCCTGCCCTGGTCGAGGTGTGTTCTCGACCATAAGTGTAGCCTGCTGTCGACCTTTGCAGCCCGAAAGACAGTTACATTTGTGAAGTAGGAGATAACGGCACCACATTAAAGTGGGGAGGCAAATTTTGACTGATTTATGAGGCCATTAAAAAGAACCCAGGAATCACTGAGGAATGTGGAAAGAACAACAGGGGACACTGGCGAAACGCGGAGAGATAAAGAGTGCGTCAGCTCCCCCTGGTGGCCAGAAAGTTTGCCTCTGTTCTATATGTGTGTAATATGTCAAAATGTATGTACTGTACTCTACTGTACTGTGATAAATGTCACATGTTTATATGTCATATGTTGAACTGCAGAGATTGTCTGCAAGTATGTGTACTGTAATCCGCTCTGAGTCCCCTTTGGGATGAGAAGAGCAGAATATAAATAAATAAATAAGATTGGATGACGTCTAGTTTCTTTAGGTATTTAAGCCCTGTACAAAGTGGACAGCTGTGTTTCCTACATAGTGCTGGATATATGGATGTAATTTCCTCTTACATCTCTCTCGACTTCCCTCTCTTCTCTCTTCCCCTATTCTGGTTTACAAACACATGCACATGCTGAGTGTGTCCCATGCTTTGAACATTTGGGTGAGGGTGAAGCTATTATGTTGGTGCTACTGCCATGTTTACTTAGAAGGAAAATCCATCAAATTTTCTTGTAATGCTTTAGCATGTTTATTATTGCTCATGCAGTGCTGAGCAACTGAATAATTTTGTGGAAAGTTTCCTTCAAGCTCCCTCCCACATATTTCCTTCTCTCTTGATTTCTCTCTTGCACATGTCTGTCTTTTTTTTAAAAAAAATCTACTCAGATGTAAGTCACATTGCATTAAATGAGCAAAACGTGTCCTCTGTCACTATGTTTGAAGGGTATGATACTTGGTATAGAATAGAGCAGTGTTACTCAAACTCTGCTCTTCCAGATGTTTTGGGCTTCAGCGTCCAGAAATCCCAACCAGCTCCCCAGCTGTTAGGAATGGTGGGAGCTGAAGTCCAAAATATCTGGAGGAGCAGAGTTTGAGAAACACTTGAATAGAGCATACTATGGTAGAATTTTTTTCTGTGTTCAGTGACACTCAAAATATTTAGATTTCAGAAATGTATTAATTGACTGAGCTTTGTAGCTGGACACTTATTGTTACTTATGCAATGGTTCAGTATCTCCTAGCTTTATTTAGTTATTTATTTATTGTGTCAGAAGCAAATTGAGAATTCAGCTATAATGTATTTTTAAAAAACCAAATACGAAGTTTAAAATGTGGCATTATGCTAAATTTCCTCTGACCAGAAGGCAGCCACTTCAAGTGCCTCTGATGTCGTTGTAAGAAGGTCCTCCATTGGGCATGTGGCAGGGCACAAGAGAGAAGCCTCCCTGCAGGATAGTAACACATCTGGGCATCACCTGGGCAAAGCCTTTGTAGAGGGCTAATTCTTTCACACCAAAAGCGACTTGCAGTCTGCAACCAAACAAACCTCCCAGCTGAAATAACACATTGTTCCCTACAAGTCTTTGTCATCATTCATAAACTTTAATAAATTATTCAGAAGATATGTTTGTAAGAGTAGAAGGGAGAGAGAAAAGAAGACAGATGCAGATCCATAAGAAAGCTTGATTGAAAAGGTTTGACAATGAGATCCAATCCTTTAAGACAGGATTTCCCAACCTAATGCTGTTTATGTTTGGAGGACCCATAACAAAATGTATCTAAGGCCAAAAATGACAAACTTCATATATTTACCCGTAAGTTCTCTGGTCTGTCCTGGAAACTGTCAGGTAAATAACAAGTCAGTTAATAATAATTGGGTAAATGAATGAATCTCAGTTATTAAATAGGAGCCCTCAGTGTCACAGTGGGTTAAACCCTTGTGTCGGCAGGACTGAAGACCAACGGGTTGCAGGTTCTATATGTCATATGTTCAACTGCAGGGATTGTCTGCAAGTATGTGTACTGTCATCCGCCCTGAGTCCCCTTCGGGGTGAGAAGAGCGGAATATAAATAAAGTAAATAAAAAATAAATTTCCTAATTATATCCTATAAGTGAGCATAATGAAACCAATCATTTATCCCCATCTTTTCTCTCCCTTTTAGTTTCCATTGTCCTTTTTAATTAGATATTCCCTATAAGTTCTCAGTTCCTAATAATAATAATAATAATAATAATTATACCCCACCACCATCTCCCATAGGGGATTCGGGACAGCTTACAAAGGGACAAGCCCAAAAATTACAGATAAAACATACACATTAAAATAAAATCAACAACAGTAATCAAATAAAACAAATCATAACCACAAAGCAACATCATAAAAACAATATTATTGTATGTTGGATTTATCACTGTTTCCAAAGGATGCAGTCATAAAGGGATTTTCTACTCTAACCCATCGCTTGGGATGGCTACTAAAATCTTTGTTAGCCTTCTCTTTTTCATACTGTAAATATAAAACATACATCTATCTTCATTTCAACCACTGCATATTTTTTTCAGCCCAAGCTGAAGTTTGAACTTTGCCCCATATTGATTAGACAATAAAAGGAGTCTGATTCCACTAAAAGGATGTGCTGTGGTAGGTTATTCTGACAAAGTAAACAAGGCCAAGATGAATATTGCCGTGGAGTACCATTGTTTGCTTTATCATCGTAGCCAACACTGATATAAGAATTTTTCAAAGATGTATTTCTTATAACCATCCAGGATGGTCTGTTTTTCAAGTTAATTGCATTTCAGATAAGTAACCAGCTTCTGGTTTCTGGGGGTCAGAGGTGGCCCTTCCAACCTTGGAGTGAATTCCTATCTTCTGAGCCACATGTCTGTTCAGTGAACCCATGACACTGTGTCTTATGCACATGTTTTGCACAGTTCCTGACTGAACAATTAATGTGGCGGATACAGTGCTTGTGGATGGTTATGGGCAGCCCCTAGGCCTTGATTTCACAGACAGCACACCAATTGTTACACAGAAGACTTGATCTCGTACAATTAAATTTTAATTCCATTTCCTTAGCCAAAGGGTTCAGAATTAATACTTATTTTTTGTTCCTTCAGATGCCTAAAATCGGATGCAAGTCACTAGCAATATGTTTCAAGAGCATTGTTTGTCCTGTACCAAAAATGCTGAACTAATTTTAGAAAGGCTATTAAAGTTCCCATTAGTCAGCAAACGATACTGCAAGTGTCACACCATTGTTTCTATGCAACTATATTCAGTGCAGCATTCACTGCGCTGTATCTATCAACTGTCTTCTAAAAGGAATTCTTACCCTGCAGTAATCATCAATGGGCCTTAGTCTCTTCACAGCTACATCTCGAATATGACTTCTTCGGAACAGGATTTTACCTGCAAAAAAGAGAGAGAAGACGATGATGAAGGTGACATTCACTGCTTATCCATTTTGATTTCTGCCTTTTCTTTTGCCTTTGAATAAACTATACTTCAAAATAATCCAGCAAGTGAAATATTTTCAGAGCACCAATGGCCTGTACATATTGTAAATGTCTGCATTTTCCTTGCCTGGTTCCCCAGCCAACAAGAAAACTACTAGGATGAGTTTGAAACCAATCAGGTTTTTTGGTCAAGATGTAAAAATAGCAAGAAACAAAAACAGGTTATTTATTTATTTATTTATTTTAAAAAAATGTACCCTGACCTTCTCACCTCCAAGGAGGGACTCAGACAGCAAAATTCAATGCCATACAAATTTAAAACATCTTAAAACAGCATATTAAAATGCATAGAAACAGAGATACATAAAAATCACATTGCCATTAAAACCACATTCAACTCGGTCTATAAAAGTGGTCACCCATTTCTGATTGAAATCATTCTCAGCTTATTCTGGGAAGGCCTCGTTCCACATCCAAGTCTTCACTCGCCTCCTGAAGGACAACAGGGAGGGGGCAGATCTAACATCGCTTGGGAGGGAGTTCCACAGCCGAGGGGCCACAACAGAGAAGGCCCTGTCTCTCACCAGACGTGCTTGCGAAGATGGTTCATAGGGGAGAATCCATTCAGAGAAGTAAACTGGGCCGGAACCATATAGGGTTTTGTAGGTTAAAACCAGCACTTTGAATTGTGCTCGGAAACTAATTATAAACTTCACTGTAACCTTGTTCACTCAGGAGTAAAGCTGAAATTTCTTTACATTGTGCTATGGACACAATATAGTAAAATAGTAAAACAGTGGGACACTCCTTAAGATGGCAAAAATTATACTAGTTAGGACATGGAGAAAAAGATATGGAACAAATGAATATAAGGGGGAATCAAGAAAGGGGAAGAAACAAGATTGGACATTCAGCTATGTTGCATCCATTGTATACAAGAAACATGAGGACATGAGTTTGTGAAAAAAAAACCAAGCCAGACTTTTTGATGCAAGCATAGTCTATGGGAATCCCATTTTCAGCTTAGAATGGTTACCAACTGGCAGTGTTACTTTTTTTTCGTGTCAGGAGTGACTTGAGAAACTGCAAGTCGCTTCTGGTGTGAAAGAGAAGCTGGAGCTGACAGACTGGAGCTCCCCAGATTTGAACCATTGACCTTTTGGTCAGCAGTCCATTGCACCATTGGGGGCTCCTTGTGTTAAATGACTCCCTTTCAAAGCACCTTTGAGGTGAAAGTTTCCCATAACGGACATTCGCTTAGCATGTCCAAATTGCATTCTCCCTTCCCACAGAATAACCTGGTACTCTTCCACACTTTATAGCACTTTAGTTGCCATTGCTACATCCTATGGAATCCCAGGATTTATACTTTGTAGTGGAATGCTCTGGAAGAAAATTCTAAATACATCTCTCTAAACTGCATATCTTATGACTTCATAGGATGACTTTATGACAATACCATGGGAGATGAAGCAGTGTCACAGCACTAAAAATATGTAGGCAATAATGTTGCAACTATAAATATTTTATTTATTTATTTATTTATTTATTTCCAGTGTTTTTATCCCGTCACTTCTCTACCCTGGGCGGGGGCACTCAGGACGGCTTACAATATGCACCGAAATGATGCTGATACAAGTATGTCAACAGAACTAGTATCTGTGGCTTCCCAGTAAATCTTCTTAAGCTTCCTAAGGAAAATTATGCTAAATTGTGTTTACATGCAGAATTCTTATATCCACCTGGATGAGATCCCTCAACAAGAGACTACACGGGGAAATTACTTCACATCTATCACACTGCAGGCTTCAGACAGCAATTTAGAGGACCGGAACTTAACTCTTCTGGCCAAATCACTGGCTGATGCTGCCTGCTTTGGCAAGACTCATTCCTGGTTCCCGGGATAGGAAAATGACTCTTGGACTCTCAATAATGGGTCATTGCTTACAGGACATCAATTCAATAGGAATTGGCACAGTTAGGTCTAGCAGGGCTAAGTGACAGCCGATGTAATTTCCTGTAGTGTAATATAGTTCCTCAGAGCTAAAAATATGTGGGTTGTTTGTTCATGGATGAGAACACTTCCCCAAGGGCAGGGATGCTGCTTTGCATGTTCCCCTGACTCTAGACCTCTCAGGGAAAGAGAAGCCTAACAACAAATAAGGAAAAACCAAAAAGAAAACAACATCTTCCTGTAATAATTCAGCTGGTGCTTAATGAAGCCTCTCTAAAACAGTGCCACCAGAGTCAGCTCAAGACATTTTGTGGCTCTGAGGCACACTAGCAAATGTTGCTTCATCACATCTACTAACACTGGCCTCTTCCACACAGTTGAATAAAATCCCACATTTTCTGCTTTGAACTGAAATATATGGCAGTGTGGACTCAGATAACCCAGTTCAAGGCAGATATTGTGGGATTGGGTTGTTGTGAGTTTTTTGGGCTGTATGGCCATGTTCCAGACGCATTCTGAAGAGAGGGAATGCTTCTGGAACATAGCCATACAGCCTGGAAAACGCACAACAATCCCGTTGATTCCACCCATGAAAACGTTCGACAACACATTGTGGGATTTTCTGCCTTGATATTGTGTGGAAGGGCCCTCTGATGTTAGTAGCTAGGCAGCTTGTTCTGGCATAGGCAGACATATCCATCTCTAACAGTGAAAATAAAATGATAAAAAATAACTAATTATGTGTTTCACTTTCATAAAACCCTAAATTGGAGCCTACGCAGTAATTGGACCTGCTTCTTAGCACCACAGGAACACAAGCGTACTACTCTTCCGCCATTCTTTGTGCAACTTCTGGGTTTTGTTTCCATGCAAACCCTCCTAGACAGACAAATGCATCTTAGTAAATATATCATGGTTTTGCCAGTATTTGGCACAATCAAGAATTGGCAAGGCTTAACTGGGGGCAAAAATCTTTCCTTGACATTGTTGCATTACAAGGTCATGTCAAAGAAAAAAGGCATTTTTATTTTAGGTTTGTGTGTGTGTTTTAGTTAATAGGGAAGAATTAAACGGCCCTTCTTAAATATTGAAAACCAACTTGCAACAGCTCTGAAAGTTTTATACATGTGACATAAAGAATGAACAGTTTCTATTTTATGGTTTCCCCATTTCCAATCCAAGCCACAAGCTGAAAGTCAAGCTAGTGGTAACCATATTTTAGAAAGTATAAAGCAACCAAAAACATGGGACACATGAAAAGGCTCCTGAAATTGTAATTCTGCTTTCCTAAATTAATGGTTTACAAGGACGGCTAGTTGCTGCCAACAGCTTCAAAGTACCATAATAAATATGAGCCTTTAACATGAGAACCAAGGTAAGTATAATGTTTTGTGGTAACGGCAGAGTTGAAAATAGTAATTTCTTTAAACAGATGGATGAGATTCTAGGATATGTTGCATATTCATTAATTCCTTATATGTCACTTAAAATTATATATTTGATAATTGCTATTTTTTCTTCTTCTTGAGGGAACACCTCTGTGAGAATCTCTAGGTTCGCTAGCACAACTCTATGGTCAACTTATGCCAGAGAAGAAGAAGGAAAAGAGCTGGATAAATAAATAGCTGTTGCTCTGTCTTTTTTTATTTCAGTGGTAGTATTGTCTTCTATTGTGCACTTTCCCCCTTCTGTCCCTTCTTTCTTCTTCCTGTCACTCACTCACTCGCTTTCACACATTCATGAGAGTATAATCTTCCCTATTTTGAAATTATTTGAAATGTACCTAATAGGTACGATTTATTCCAGCCCCAGTGGTGCAGCAGATTAAACTGCTAAGCTGCTGAACTTGCTGACTGAAAGGTCAGCTGTTCGAATCTGGGGAGCAGGGTGAGCTCCCACCGTTAGCCCCAGCTTGTCAATCCAGCAATTCAAAAACATGCAAATGTGAGTAAATCAATAGGTACCACCCTGGCAGGAAGGTAACAGTACTCCATGCAGTCATGCTGGCCACATGACTTTGGAGGCGTCTACGGACAATGCTGGCGCTTTGGCTTAGAAATGGAGATGAGCACCACCCCGTAGAGTTGGACACGACTAGACTTAATGTCAAAGGGATACCTTTACCTTATTCTAGTCACAGAATCTGCTTAGTTGCTTTTCCCTGTATAGATTTTGGGCTTAGTGTGCAATCCCTTTACTCATAAGAATGAACAAGCTATTGCTTAAAGATTTATTGAAGGCCCAGAATAACTTCATTGACTGCCAAAACTTTCATGATAATTTGTACTGGCCAATCCTCAGGAAGGGATTTCTGGCCATTCAAATTAACTTAGTAATTGAACTCACTCTTAAATCCCCATTAGATTTCCCTTGGTTTAAAACAAAGCAAAACAAAATAAATTGCCCCAAACTTGCTACTGGCAGAAATGGGAGAGTGAATGAATGAAACTCAAAAAAAAATTAGAGTATCTTCCTCCCTCTCCATCCCATTTTTAAAGGAAGGTTCTTTCTCTTCTTATCTGCATTATTTTTAGGCACAGATATATAACTGGAATGGAGGAACAAATATCCTTTATCCTTCTCACCATGAAATTCCTCCCAACTCGCTACAGGAAAATGAACACTTGAGCCTCTGTTACATACAATAAAATTCACAAACAGCCATGTCAGGCAGGCTGTTTGAAGTCCCTTGGCCATCAACAAGAGGGAACCAGAGGTTGGGCAGACACAAGAGTGTGTTTTGTGGGCAGAATGGCGGTTTTATCTTTCTCATCAAGGCATGACCAAAAGGCAACAAGCTGCACAGCTTAATAATTTATACCACAGACTGCCGTCTTTGCAGTGTTACAGGGGAGGTTAAATGATACAAGCAAATTTGCAGCTCTGCTTAAACTCTGGATGTGTATTCACCAATTAAAAATTGAAACCCATTTCTCAGGGAATAAGAACAACTGGCAAAAGGAGGACTGTAGTGTAGTGACAAAATGCATGTACTGAATGCAGATGGTGCTATGTCCAGATCTTGATGTCTCCAGGTATAGCTGGCTTTCACTCCCACTCAGGCCCCATCTACATTGCCATCAAAAATCCAGATTATCTGCTTTAAACTGGATTATACGGCAGAGTAGACTCATATAATCCAATTCAAAGCAAATACAGTGTTCCCTCACTTATTGCTGGGGTTAGGTTCCAGGACCTCCCACAATAAGTGAAAAACCATGATGTAGGGATGCCCTATTTATTTTAATATTTATACATTATTTTAGTAGTTTTACACTATTTTAAATCTTTATAAACTTAAAATAAAGTGAAGGAAAGAAAGGAAATGCCCTTCAAGGCAGGAGAGAGGGAGGGAGGACTGAGGAGAGAAAGTGCCTTGGAGAGCAGTGGCGTCAAAACCCCACAAAACAACAAAAGTAGCATGATATATATTTTAAATTAATATTTTCTGAAATCCGTGAAACAGCGAATCTGCAATAAGTGAACCACGAAATAGCGAGGGAACACTGTAATGTGGATTATCTGCTTTGATCTGGATTATATGGCAGTGTAGATCCAGTCAAAGTGTACATTACTCTCCTTTGGAATCTTCTAAATATGACCAACTACAACTACTACCATATCACCTAAGTCAACATAGGGAAATGTTACTGGGAATAACAGGAGTTTCAATCCAGCATCTTTAAAAGGAGAGTTAGGATGGTGACGTGGTTTGAATATTAAAACTAGAAACTGGGAGACTCAGGTTCAAATCCCTGCTCATCCATGGAAATTGACTGGGTGACCCTGGTCATTCTCTCTCAGCCTCAGAGGATGGCAAAGGCAGGCTGCCTTTGAACAAACTTTCAGACAATTCCATGCAAGGCTTTCCTTAAAGGTAAAGGTTTCCCCTGCCATTAAGTCTGTTTGTGTCCAACTCCGGGGGGTGGGTGTGTGTGCTTATCTCCATTTCTAAGCTGAAGAGCTGACATTGTCCATAGACATCTCCAAGGTCATGTGGCCAGCATGACTGCATGGAGCACCATTACCTTCCCGCAAAAGCGGTACCGATTGATCTATTCACATTTGGATGTTTTTGAATTGCTAGGTTGGCACAAGCTGGGACTAACAGCAGGAGCTCACCCCACTCCCTGGATTTGAACTGCCAACCTTTTGGTCAGCAAGTTCAGCAGCTCAGCGGTTTAAGCCGCTGTGCCACCAGGGGGGTCCAGCTTTTCTTAGGGTCACTATAAATCAGAATTAAAGACACACAACAACAAATGTAAAGGGTTTTGGATTGGGGGATTAGTGAAGATATGGCTTTTCTCATGAAAGATACTCTTATGCCTTTCTCCTGAAAGATACTCTGCACACTATAGCTATTCTACAAAACCAAGAAAATGAAGTATTTATCTGAAAGGAGATTTCAGCAAGCAGAAGACAATCTGTCACAGAGATCAAGTGCCCTTGTCACAATAACCATCTCCATGCCCCATGGAACTGTCACATTTCAACAGCCTATCCCACAATGAAAGCAAAAGCACTAAGAAGCTTATTCCAGGATTGCTGTTCTGGCCAATTACTTCCTCTTATCTTGAAAGGAAAAGTGTCCTGAGCAAAGGTGACAGTTGGATTTTCTCCAGTATAATCCTGTGATAATGTGATTTTTCACTTGTCAGGAAGGGGAGCACCAAATGGACATTATTTTCTTTCCTTTCTTCATTTTTAAAAAGGCAAATCATTAGTATCAGCTAAAACTTAGTATAGGTGTGAATTAACAACTGTGTCCTTGGATCTAGGCAACGGCACCTGAAGCTGCAGCACTTATGGAAGCGAAACTGGACAGAATGCTAGAAAAACACACGCCCAAACAAACTCTCCCTTCTTTCCAAGCAGAACCAAAGAAAAGCAGCAAATCCCCAAATACTGCCTGCCTTTGTTTCCTTGAGCTCCTGCTCTGTGCAAGGTTGGCTATCGTTTACAGAATCCTGACACCAGGAACCTCATATAACCCTCAAACGGTGGTCAGTATTGAAAAATTGTGGTCTCTAGTTCCAGCTCCCTGGTGATGGATAGATGCCACCATCTTCACAAGGCACATGAATTAAACACTCTCCCTTCTGTCCACAACTGAGGGATATGTGGGTCTGTATAGATCTGGGCTCCTGCCTGAAAACATCTTACTCCCCTCTTTTTAAAAGCATCCTTTGTTTTCAGAATTTAGGAGGCAGGATGTCCAACCAACTTCCAGCCAAGGCCAGGGCCAAGCTTTCAAGAGAAATCCAAGCTTCAAGCATGTCACAAATCTTAAAGTGCCCACTGTGGCTATTAAAGGCTTTAGTGAAACTTGTAAAAAAAATCTGAAAGCTGCCTATGTGTGGAACAAATAAACTTTATAGGGGCATTAGGGTGAGATACAGAGGAATTACAACTCATTAGAAAGGGCCAGAGTTGAAATGAGATAAGTGACTCTTACCATTCTGCATGTGCTAATTGATTTACTCAGGGCCAGGATGTTTGTGTTATCAGCAACATTTTGTGAATGGACAGTGTTAAGAGTGACAATTACTTTCTGCATTTAATTCCTCTCTGACCACACTGTTTTCATTTTTACCCACAACTGTGTGCTATATATCTGTACATACATGAGTCCCCTCAGGGAGATAGAGTGGTCTATAAACAAAGATGATGATGATGACGATGATGATGATGATTATTATAAACACAATAAGATTCGTACACAGCAAACAAGGTCACTATGCTACCTGTTGTATTGGATCACACGTCGGACACTTCCCAGTGTCTAGGAGTGTGATGTATCAGCAAATAATGTGTGCAGACCCCAGTAGGGTGGCCTTTTGCAGCTGACAGCAATTTTGTCAGTGCTGATTGTGTTTAAGTGCAGGCCAAGGTCTTTAGGCACTGCATCCAGTGTGCCGATCATCACTGGAACCACTTTTACTGGCTTGTGCCAGAGCCTTTGCATTTATTACTACTACTAATTTACTACGACGACGACGACTACTACTACTACATATCTTTGAAAGTCTACATGCAGGTTGATGTGATGATGAAGGTTACAATGCATTTGTACATCTTTAAGGTGCTATGCAATGCTTTTGCTGCAACAGCTTGCCACGCCTGACTCTTGAAAAGGCATTGCTAACATTTATGACATTTTATGTGAATAGCTGAGTTTTTTGTTGCACTTTATATTGATTTGTTGTAAGTCACGTTGGGCTGTCCACTAGGGAAAAAACAAGATATAGCAAAAATAATAAAATAAATAAAATAGCATGGCAGCATTCTTTGAAATGGTAGAGTTTATAGTTTGAAGGGACACCAGAGCTATCTGTCTAAGAACTTCTAAAGACATTCCCTCAAAAACTGGAAGTCCTAGGGTTCCACAAGATGAAAGCATTAAAGTGCATTAAAGTGAAGTCATAGGGCTATATGACCCACCTCGGAGGTTAAGATTGTCGGAGGTAGCCCTGCCACCCCCCTCACAAGCGTGACTGGTGGGGACAAGACACAGGGTACCTCATCGGTGGAACTCCCTCCCCAGTGAAATTAGATCCACTCCATCCCTCCTGACGTACAGAAAAAAACTGAAGTCATGGCTCTGTGATCAGGCTTGCGGCCAGTAATGTCAGTAGTGCAATACGAGACTACAAATTAATGTAATGATGACTCAGGCAAGCCTTGGAATACGATTTGGATTGTATGATTTTAATTGATGTTTAAATGCTATGTTTTAATGAGTTTGGTTTTAATGTATTTTGTTTATTTACCCATGTATTAATATAAGGCCATGATTCAGGACGGCTTTACAAAGGCAACATCTGATCATTGTTTGGGGTCGGTATCAGTAGATTTTCAAGTAGAGAATGTTCATGGTGAACCCATTGCGCCACTGGGGGCTCCATGTCATATGGCTAGAAACTAAAATAAACAAGCATGCTCCAATATATAATATGGTTAGATATGAAAAAAGGGTTTGAAAAGGGAAATATTAACAGAGGATAAAGACATTTGAAGTCAATGTCCTATTCTAGAAGGAAATGATGCCTGTAATTTAATGCAATTGTTATAAAATATATTCTTAATAATTTTTTTAAAGGATTCTGCTTCACTCTTTTAACTGGAACAAAACCAGCTCAGTGCCAATGTCAATCATATAGCACAAAATAAAGCAAGAAAGGCTGCTAATATAATTATCTTCTTATTGCTATTTCAGGAGACACAGATGGGGCTGGTAATAGGATCCCTTATTCCATAATTTATGAGTACATGTGTCTCAAACAATTTTCCACCAGGGATATTAATCGCATCCTGTCCATTTTGAAGAAAATCCCCTCATGGTTTTATTTAGAACTAGTATTATTTATTATTTATTTATTTCACAATATTTATATGCCGCCCTTCTCAACCCCGAAGAGGACTCAGAGTGGCTTAGGGCTTAAAGAATACCTGCTTTCTACTTTATTAGTATTTTAATACCACTTTGCATTTTTTAAAAAAGTTTCAAACCAGTTTATAACAAATCCAATAACACCAACAGGTAAAGATAATGAGGCAATAAAAGCAATAACATCAATTCAAAAAGTTTCATTACAAGCCATAATTATATATGAAGACAATTGCTTTCTCAATATTAATAAGTTATTTCATTAAAGTGCATTATGTACATCAGAGGTGGCCAAAATGCTACTGGATTGCAACTCCCATCAGTGCAACCCAGCATAGCTACTTACGAGGAACCCCCAGAATTGTAGACCAGCATCGCTTGGAATGCTGAACTTTGCCCAACACTTCTATATTAATACTTGTGGTGAGATTACTGGCTGGGACTTGCTTCCAAGTAAACCTGCACACAATTATTTTGCTGGGTGCTTCCAGATCTCAGTTGCTCCTACAACTGTAGTTGCAAGCCCAGTGCAAAACAGATACTTTGATGTACCAGTTATTGTGAGGAAGTGAAATTAAAGTGTCTAGTTTTGCTCATAGCTGTTGTATCATCATCTTGATTCTCCCAGTAACTTTGGAACAGCATCTGTCAGAAAAAGGGAGGATCTGGCAGAGCTGCTATCTGGAATCACAATCCTGGAATCTCTTCATTGCTCCACCAGCCTCTTTCCAGTCACTCAATTTTAGGGGGCTTTTTAAAATTACAACACAAGTTCCACCTAAGCTCACTAGGAAATATTAATATTAAGCATGGGTGGGGGAATCTAGAGGAGCAATCATCATGGAAAAGCTAGGTGGGGATATAATGAATTCCATTATCATATAAATAGAAAGGGAATGTGGCCTCTGAGCAGCATGTCTGTGAATAGCACTGGAGCCTAAATATTGCATTCAGTCCAAATTAAGAAGCTCATCAGATGGCTGCTAGGCCCCATTTCCATCCACTGTGGAAACGAAGCCCCACAGGAGTCCCATGGGGGCCATCACATGATGTAAGGGCACTTCCAGAGGGACTCAGTGCCTAACACCCATCTTCAGGAGTCAGGTGGGGGAAAGATGCAATAAGTAGTGGGGTAGCTGGCAACAGAGAGGCAGACAGACATGATTTGTCTGTATATATACAAATTTCTTATTCTAAAATAAAAAATATATAGATAGGGAGTTTCAGAAAAACATCTATTTCTGTTTTATTGACTATTCTAAAGTCTATTCTAAAGCCTCTGACTATGTGGATCATAATAAATTGTGGCAAGTTCTTGGTGGTATGGGCATACTAAGCCACCTTGTCTGTCTCCTGAGGAATCTGAATAATGACCAAGTAGCAACAGTAAGAACAGACCATGGAACAACAGACTGGTTCAAGATTAGGAAAGGAGTAAGGCAGGGCTGTATACTCTCTCCCTACCTATTCAACTTGTATACAGAACACGTCATGCGACGGGCAGGGCTTGATGAATGCAAGGCTGGAGTTAAAATGGCTGGACGAAACATTAACAACCTGAGATAGGCAGATGATACCACTTTTATGGCTGAAAGCAAAGAGGAGCCGAGGAGCCTTCTAACCAAGGTGAAAGAAGAAAGTGCAAAAGCTGGGTTGCAGTTAAACATTTTTAAAAAACAAGATTATGGCAACAAGATCGATTGATAACTGGCAAATAGTGGGAGAAAACATGGAGGCAGTGACAGACTTTGTAGGTGCGAAGATTACTGCAGGTGTAGACTGCAGCCAGGAAATATAAGAAGAAGCATAGTTAAAGCAATGGTATTCCCCGTAGTAACCTATAGATGTGAGAGCTGGACCGTAAGGAAGGCTGAGCGATGCAAGATTTATGCTTTTGAACTGTGGTGCTGGAGGATAATTCTGAGAGTGCCTTGGATCGCAAGATCAAGCCTGTCCATACTGAGTCCAGGAAATAAAGCCCAACTGCTCACTGGAGGGAAGGATATTACAGGCAAAGATGAAGTACTTTGGTCACTTAATGAGAAGGCAGGAAAGCTTAGAGAAGATAATGATGCTATGGAAAATGAAAGGCAAAAGGAATAGGGGCAACCAAGGACAAGATGGATGGATGGTATCCTTGAAATGACTGGCTTGACTTTGAAGGAATTGGGGGTGGCCACGGCTGACAAGGAGCTCTGGCGTGGGCTGGTCCATAAGGTCACGAAGAGTCAGAAGCGACTGTACGAATAATCAACAACAACAACAGATAGATAGATAGATAGATAGGTAGAGGTAGATAGATTTCTAAATAGGCTTTAAAATGAGAGGACCTGCAGTAACCTAATTTAGCAAAAATAAATAAATAAACCCATGTCCTTTTAAAAAGCTGCAATACGATGTAAACAAATAGCCTTAATAACTTTCAGATTCAGCCTTGATCTAGACATTTAACTGCACAAAATGTTTTCTATAATTCCTGGAAAGCAATATAACAACAGATATAGTATTCTTTGCTTCCAAAATATTTTGCTGGGTCTCTCCATGGGTCTCTGCACAAGGGATGTTTTGAACACACTAATTTTGCAATAGCTTCAGTATCACCAAAATTCCTGGTATAGTCAAGCTCTATATCAGGGTCTAAATCCCACCCTCCTTCACTTACAAGGCTTATGTTGTCCCTGGACCATCTCTCAAAATGGGAGTCACCCAGAATTGCTCCTTGAGCCAGGTATCTAACAAGAATCAGTGTATTGCTGGAGTCGCCCCGTCTGGGATCTTTTGCAAGCACAAAGGGGTTACTGATGGCCACCCTGTCAGCTTGGCACTGGGTTTGTGGAAAGGAACTCCACCAAAGGACCTGCTAAAGACCCAGGCTGGGCACAGATCTAAGGAATCAACAGCAATTTGTTTCCTGAGCTGAGTTGTGTTCAATCCCACTCTCCCCTCCCCTCCCCACCCCATCACTGGCCCTGGACCCTCACCATAGTGATTTTATACAAACACGGAAATAAGGATGTTTATGTTTCTAGGCACAGGAAAAAGAAAGCCAAGTAGAAACCTGAGAACGAATACTACCAATAATAAGCTTTATGCAGCACAATCCTAAGCATATTTACTCCTTACTAAATCCTATTATGTTCTATGTAATTCACTGCTTACTAAACATATTTAGTGCTACAATCTTTAAAAGTCTTTTATCTATCCATGTTATGAGCTTATACCTTACAAACACGCTAATACTGCTTCAGGTTTTTTTCAGGCTGCCACACTATTGATATAGATCTTGGGAACACAAAACAACTGCTCTATGCCAAATAAATTTATTGGTCAATCTAACATATATTGCCTTCACTGACTTTTCCCAGTCCTATCTAGATATTTTTATTTATTTATTTAAAACATTTTTACCAATTATCCAACCATTAAATTAACATTAAAACAATATTCAGTCCACACATCCAGTAAAGCCATGTCCTCATCTCTGTCGTTATGACAGTCCATTCCAGTCAATGTGCTGCTATGCTCTTGACTTGTGCAAAGGCTATTGTGCAAAGGCCAGGTCCCACAACCAGATTTTACTTTTTTCCTAAATGTTAGGAGGGATGGAGTCAATCATATCTCGCTTGGCAGTGCATTCCACAGGCGAGGGGCCACAACCGAGAAGGCCCTGTCTCTCGTCCCCACCAGCCACATTTGAGATGCTGGCAGACGCGAGAGCAGGGCCTCCCCAGATGATATGCGTTGGAAAAACTACTACAGGTAAAGGTAAAGGTTTCCCCTGACATTAGGTCTAGTCATGTCCAACTCTGGAAAGTGGTGCTCATCTCCATTTCTAAGCTGAAGACACCTCCAAGGTCATGTGGCCAGCATGACTGCATAGAGCACTGCTACCTTCCCGCAAAAGCGGTACCTATTGATCTACTCATATTTGCATGTTTTTGAACTGCTAGGTTGGCAGAAGCTCACCCCCGCTCCCCAGATTCGAACCATCAACTTTTCGGTTATCTCGATATGTGTTGGAAAAGCTCCTAAACAGAATGACAATTCTAACCTATTATCTTTTCACCACAAGCTTGGCATTGCATTGGTGACCCTGTGACAATTTTTTTTCTCAATGTCTGGAAGTTAGAACCCCAACCAATTATAATGTTTTTATTCTGTTTCTATTACTCTAATATAACCTAAATACTTATGTGTCAACACCAACACCCACTTCAATTCTATTTTTGATTACTGAAATATTATAAACATAATGCACTGCTTTCAAAACTGGAATTTTTGAAGATGAGCACCACCACCCAGAGTCGGACGCGACTAGACTTAAGACCACATTGCACTAGAGGATGAATCTACTTTAAATCCAGTTATTGCCTCCTGCCAAATTTTGGGGTTTGTAATTTAGTGAGGAGCGTTTAATAGCCTCACTAAACTACAAACCCCAGAATTCTGCAGGAAGCAGAAACCAGATTTAAAGCGGATTCATTCTCTAGTGTGATGAAGTAGCATATGTAAAGGGGAAACCTTTACCTTATAATAATATAGTGTGATAAGACCCTAAATGGTGGAGAAAGGCATGTTTATTGTGATGGATGACAGTTGACTAGATAGTAGTTGCCCACTTTGGCATGTATTTCTCTTCCTTTCTTACTTTTAAGCAGAAGTAGCAACATAGGTGGAAGAATATGAGTATCTCTAACACCCTTTCATCGCAGCGCAGCTGAGAGGAAAGGTATCTGCATCCCGCCCACGATAGAAGGAGGAGGTTCGGTGGAACCTCCCAGCATGGGAGCAAGATGGACATCTGCCCCCAATCCGTGGCGGAAAATAGCTAGGGAAATCCCGTAGTTGGTGTGCACCTTAGGCACCCCCTTCAGGGGTGAAGGCCATTAAGTTAAACACTCACCTTAAAGTTCAAGTTGTTGGGGGAGGTAAAGTTAAATGGCCCTGGAATGGGAAGAGGCTGATCTCAATATCTTGAGAATGGACCTCTTACTCATTTCCTTAAAGGTTGCCCTGGTTGGATAATCAGGCAACCCAGGTGTTTCACCCGTAAATTACTTATATTGGATACACCATATTCCTGACACCCCCTGAGTTAAGTTAAGGAAATTTAAATAGGTAACATTTAAATAAAAGTTGCCCAATTTGAACCCAAGAAAATGTTGTGTGGTCTCTTCATTTCAGGGAATGGGCATGCAAATATGTATCAGTTTGCTATGTGTCAGTGGTTCTCAACCTGTTGTTTCCCAGTTGTTTTGGCCTACAACTCCCAGAAATCCCAGCCAATTTACCAGCTATAAGGATTTGTAGGAGGTGAAGGCTAAAGCATCTGGGGATCCACAGGATGAGAACCACTGTTTGATTAAGTAAACCACCAGTACTGCTTCTTTTAAAGTCTGTATTCCAATAACTGGAATGACTGGGTGATTCACTTCTGAATCAGTCTCACTGGGCTTGTTTCACTATTCCCATGAAGACTTCTGTGAAATTTCACAAACTGGAAATTATGCAGCCCTCAAGATACTGCTAAGCTCCCATGATTTCTCATCACTGGCTTTGTTTGCTAAATAACACAAATTGCAGTCCAACATTTCTTTATTGTTATCCTTTACTCTTGATTGTGATTTATGGACATCCAATGAATAAGAAAACTCAAAGAAGTCTTGCAAACTCAATGTGCCTGTAGGGTGGCCTTGGCTGAATCAATCCTCCTGTAGGCCAGCCTTCTTTTTTCCTACTGCCTCCCACTGTATAGTACTGAACATTATCATTTTTTTCCAATGAGTCACATCATCCCATGAGATGTCCAAAATATGACAGCTTCAGTTTTGTCATCTTGGCTTGTACCAAGAGTTCAGGATTTAGTTGTACATATTCATTTGTCTTTTTTTGCCAAACTCTCTTCCAGCAACACATTTCAAATGAGTTGATTCTCGCAATCATACATAGGACTAGAAATGCTTGATGATTCTGGGTTTTGGACTGCACAATTGTCATTGCTGCTATAAAGCCTGTAGGCAAAAGTAGTCGCTTACCACAAAGTACAAACAGTTCTAGAAGCTTCATGCTCTCCAATGTATTCTACTGGCAGGCAAAGTCCTTTTCTTTTTAAAAGTGCTTTGGCACATTGTGATAAAAGGCTATTTTAATACACTGCACTTTACTTTTTAGCATGTTTTAAAATTTGTACTGTTTTAAATTAGTGTTTTTAATAGTATAGTTTTTGTTACTGTTTTTTATCATCATCATCATGTTTTAACTGCTTTGTGTGCCATACTGAAAGAAATGTGGGATGTGAATAAAATAAACATTCAGCAATTGATAAAATGGATATACTCTGTTTGAAACCTATAATTAGATGCAGGCCTATGCATTTATTGAACAAGTATTATATGTTCCAACTACACATTTTCCCCATGCCAAATGTTGCAGAAGGTGGGGAGAACTAACACACAATGTATCCGTTCTGCCAATTTGTGTATCAAAAAGGCAAAATTCACAACAGAAATGATGTCATCACAGCAGTCATGCACTTCTTCTATGTTGTTATAGTTGGCATACAACAGTGATTAAAACGAAAGCAGATGTAAAATTTCCTAACTGTAACTGATTTCCTATACATGTTACAGAAAGGTCTCTAATTTACAATGTTACTGAAAAACTCAAGGGAACAAGTTTTCCTTCTTGGTACTTCTTATTTCATAATATACTGTATTTTACTGTAACTCCTGAATCGTAAACATTTAAAACATTAGGTAATAACTAAGGGTACCTAAAACAGTGACTAAAAGATCAGGATACCTGATCATCAGGCTTGTGAAGAAGAGCTTGTGGCTGGGGATTTTGGGTTGGGAAATAGTACTGACAAAAGAGGAACGTGACAAAGATTTATACAGTCATGAATGGCGTGAACAGACTAAAGTGAAATAAATTATACCCTTTCCCATTAGTAAAAAGTCTATGGAAGGCTCTGCTTTGGTTCTTGGAAATAATAGTTTCATTTTGAAGATCCATACAATGTTTTCCTCATTCCAAAGGATTTCCTAGGAAATACTTCCTCTTGACAATGCCAAAGCCTTTTTCCCACTCCCTAGGCTGGTTTCATAACACAATACTTTCCAAAATGTAATTTTTCTAGTGTTTTTAGTGTCTTGGACCCAGTAAAGAAGGCTGCCAAGTAGACTATAGTTTCCAAATGATCCTAATACTCCATTAGTATATCATTGTTATAACATTCTAACAATTTGACTATAATAATGCCTAAATAATAATAATAATTTAAATGGCGCTCCATGCAGTCATGCCAGCCACATGACCTAGGAGATGTCTATGGACAACGCCGACTCTTCGACTTAGAAATGGATGAGCACCAACCCTCAGAGTTGGACATGACAGGGGAAAACCTTTACCTTTACCTAATAATTTAAAATGTCTCAGTAAATGGGTAAAAATCATTTGCCTGAAACTGGAACTGACACATGATCGATAGGAGAGGAAAGCGGAAGGTCCAAGGGAGGGAGAGAGGAAATGAAATCTGGCCAGCATAAAGGTAAACATGATGCAAACCTCTAAGTCCCATTTCAGTCCTTGGGCTGTCTGAGCTCTAGGAAAGCAGGAATGGCCATGTACACAGCAGTGGGTGGCCAGTTCCATATCAGAACTGGCCCAATTGTTTACATATCCTCAAAATGCAGGTGAGCTCCAGGAGCTTTGGGGAAGCTTTAGGGTGTTCTCCAATCTGGGATTCTGACAACAAAAGAAACTCAAACATAGCTAAACAAACAAGGAAAAATATGGTCCAATTGCCGAAAGTAATAAGAACAACCTTTTCTTGAAAGATGACAATAATATTCCACCTTTTCCCTAGTTTGGGACTCAAGGCAGTTACAACAATTAAAGTAAACATGAATAAAGATTCACAGCATACAAAGGTTAAAAAGCAATTAAAGCATCATAAAATTAAAACCAATTAGCAAAATAAACTATGAAATAACAGTAAATAAAAACCCTGCACATTATGAGTACAAGTTGCCTTTTGTCTTATGGTTATCCCACATTTCATAGGGTTTCCTTAGGCAAGCGATACTCAGGCTGGATCTACACTACCATGTAATCGAGTTCAGTGCAGGAAATCTGTATTCTGAAACCAGATTGTAGGGCAGTGTAGATCCAGCCTCAGTGGCGGTTTGCCAGTTCCTTCTTCGGAAATACAGCACCTGGTATTTATTGGTGGTCTCCCATCCAAGTACCAACCAGAGCTGATTCGCTTAACTTCCAGGATAAGAAGGGATCTGATGTATTTGGGATATTATACAAAACTGTTTTCCATTAAAAATAATAATTCTTAATTGGCAGCATCAGCACAATACCTAGTTTTACATCTACTTTTCATCTTGAAACCAAATTACTGCAATGTCAAGAACTTTAGTAAAGGTAAACATTTTCCCTTGACATCAAGTCTAGTCATTTCTGACTCTGGGTGGTGGTGCTCATCTCAATTTCTAAGCTTATAAACCGGTGTTGTCTGTAGATGCCTCCGAGGTCACGTGGCTGGCATGACTGCATAGAGTGCCATTACCTTCCTGCCAAAGAGATGCAGGATCTACTCACATTTGCATGCTTTCGAACTGCTAGGTTGGCAGAAGCTGGGGCTAACAGCAGGAGCTCACGCCGCTCCCTGGATTTGAACCGCCAACCTTTCAGGCAGCAAGTTCAGCAGCTCAGCAGTTTAATCCACTGCACCATCAGGGGCTTATAATTCATACTACTTCATCAGCTAGTAATTATAATTTTTAAAATTATATATCTTTGAACTTTTGCTACATTCTAGACAATTTTACCTACCTCCCCCCCCCCCTCGATAAATAATATTTGCTACTTTATAAATTTCAACAATCCCAGTCCTGATGACAGAGCTAATGCAGGAGAATTCTTGATTTATGTTTATCCCCATATCCAACAAAGCAGCATCAATTAATTCCCAAGAACCTACAAACACAGTCTGACACTGAGGAAAATTGTGGCATTAATAGTCACACTTGCAAAAAAATTGCTGGCTCTGACAGGTTTCAAAGTAACCTTTACTCTTAAGTATGGGTTCTCAAATTATTATTTTTCTTTGGGTTCAGAATGTACATAGTGGCTGCAAATAGAATCACTGCTTGGTTATAGATACAACAGATCTCATACAACATGTCCTTGCTGATCACATTCAACATTTATGATGGTCAAATTAAAGTTAGTGATGGTCAATTTAAGAAACCTACTCATGTTTATAATTTTCACCAATAGTAATTTTCACTGCCTTCAAGGAAATAACATAGACCATATTTCAAGTAGTTGCAAATTCCACAAAGTACACACCTTTTTGCGTCCCAAAGCTAAGCTTGCTGGTTTTCTCAGAGTGTGGAAACATTACTGAAAAAGCCAATACATACTTTTAAGAAAAAGTTCTATATTGCTTGTTATTGGTCCAATGGTCCTATCCCAAAAAGTCAATGGGATTTTGGCCTGCATCAATAGGAGTATAGTGTCTAGATCCAGAGAAGTCATGCTACCCCTCTATTCTGCCTTGGTCAGGCCACACCTGGAATACTTTGTCCAATTCTGCGCACCACAATTGAAATGGGATGTCGACAAGCTAGACTGTATCCAGAGGAGGGTGACTAAAATGTTCACGGGTCTGGAGAACAAGCCCTATGAGGAATGGCTTAAAGAGCTGGGCATGTTTAGCCTGCAGAATGGAAGGCTGAGAGGAGACATTATGATAGCCATATGTGCGTGGAAGTCATAGGGAGGAGGGAGCAAGCTTGTTTTTTGTGGCCCTGGACACTAAGATGCAGAACAGTGGCTTCAAACTACAAAAAAGGATATTCTACCTAAACATGAGGTAGAACTTCCTAACTGTGAAAGGTGTTCATCAGAGGAATTCTCAGCCACGGAGTATGGTGGAAGCTCCTTCTTTGGAGACTTTTAAACAGAGGCTGGATGGCCTTCTGTCGGGGGGTGCTTTGAATGTTATTTTCCTGCTTCTTGGCAGGGGGTTGGACTTGATGGCCCACGAGGTCTCTTCCAACTCTATGATTCTATGGTGAGGGTCATAAGAACATAAGAACATAAGAAGAGCCATGCTGAATCGGGCCTCAGCCCATCTAGTCCAGCATTCTGTGTCACACAGTGGCCCACTAGTTGTACACAGGGATCTCTAGCAGAAAGGAGGGCAAAACCCTCACCTGCTCCCGACCCCCCACAACCAGTACCCGGGGAAAATCCTGCCTGCCTCCATCAACACAGAGGTGGCACTTGGATGTCCATTTCAGTAACTACTGATTCCCTTGGTATCCATGAATCTGTCTAATCCTGCCTTGAAGCTGTCCAGGCTGACAGCTGTCACAACCTCCTCTGGAAGTGAGTTCCATAACCCAATGACCCTCTGGGTGAAGAAATATTTCCCTTTATTAGTCCTAACTTTCCTACCTTGGAGCTTTAGGGAGTGCCCCCTAGTCCTAGTGTTGGGTGACAGAGAAAATATTTTTTCTTTATTCACCTTTTCTATCCCATGCATGATTTTATACACTTCGATCAAGTCACCTCTTAAAAGTACTCTTTACTCTAAAAACTAGGTTTCCATGGCTGAGTGGGGATTCAAACACTGGTATCCCAGAATCTTAGTCCATACACCACATTCCATACTTTTTAGAGTAAAGATATTTATCCAAAGGGCTACGGCAGATCTCAAAGAAGAAGAAGACGGCATATATACTGTATACCCTATTGTACTGATGGTAGCTTGTTTAACTTAAGCCGTCTGAGGGCTCGCACTAAGACTCTAAACTATCTAGTCCATGAGCTGCTTTTTGCTGATTATGCTGCCCTTGTCGCCCATTCAGAAGCAGTTCTGCAGCGCCTGACATCCTGCTTTGCAACAGCTGCAGAGCTATTTGGGCTGGAAGTCAGTCTGAAGAAAACGGAAGTTCTCTACCAGCCCGCACCACGTCAGCATAGGCGAATCTGTGCTTAAGTCCGTTCAGCAGTTCACCTATCTGGGAAGCATCCTCTCTTCAGACGCCAAGATTGATAAAGAGATAGATCACAGATTATCAAAGGCATATACAGTAGTGCATTTGGAAGGCTTCATAAAAGAGTCTGGAGCAACAAACACCTGAGACAAAGCACCAAAATCAGTGTGTACAGAGCTATCATACTGTCTATTCGCCTATATGGGTCTGAAACATGGGTCATCTATCGCCAGCACCTACGCTTTCATCAGCGCTGTCTTCGCACAATCCTAAATATAAACTGGACTGACCATGTGATGAATGTTGCTGTCCTTGAGCAAGCAGGGATCACCAGCAGTGAGGCCATGCTATTGAAAACACAACTGCGCTGGGCAGGGCACGTCTCTAGGATGGAGGACTACCGCCTCCCAAACATACTACTCTACGGTGAAGTCGCCACGGGTCAGCGCAAAATGGGTCTTGAAGAGAAATGACAATGCAGAAAGAACTGCAACTTGGAAAAACCATCACCCAAGGAGACTTTCTGCTTGTGCTTTCTGCAACAGGACTTTCCTATCTCAGATTGGCCTTTTTAGTCATCAACGTGCTTGTAAAAAACGTGGGATGAGTCCTTCCTAAAGAATCTTCGTTCGCTAAAGATTGCCATTAAACCATACAATATAATGATCTGACTGAACTGTAGTCTTGTGCAAATGTACATGAAGTAAATACTGGCAGGAGCTTTGTGTAGATACGCCTGATAAATTTTTATGGGTGACCGAGGACTTAAAAGTCTCTTGTTCAGCCAAGCCAACTCTCTAAATCACTGCAAGACACTTGTGTGAAACTGTTGCCAGCTTTTCACAATGGATTGTGCCCCCTTTGAACCTTACAATCTCTCAGGAAGTGAAGCAGTGAGTGGAAACACAGGGTATGGCAAGTATTCTCTCTTTAAAGAGAGGCCTCCTGCCAAGAAAGGATTCCCTTGCTTTTTACAACCTGGGATTGGAAACCAATTATTACAACCTCCACCCCTTAATTCTAGAGTTAAACCCTGGAAAGCTAGAAGAGGTGACACTGTTGAATACTAAATATTTATGTAGTCAGGGCTTTCCTTCCTTCCTTCCCATTCCCCTCTGCCCTGCCTCTGTCCACTTCTTCAAATGTCACAGATCAGCTGTTTTGATAATTGGGAAGGAAATGCGTTTCTCTGAAATTTGGCAGCTTAACACCATTCTGCATAGGCCTCTCTTTCTGGTTTTTTGTGTCTATTGTTTGACTTGAGGGGAACAGGGTTTATGAGATTCTTGGACGAGATTATGCAAAATGGTAGGCTCAGGTGATTTAGCAGCACACAGCACATGGTCTGCCAACTCTACCTCTGGGCAAAATTGTACCAGAATTAAAACTGATAGGAGTCATACATGGGCATGGCACTGATGTATCAGGATCCCAGTAGAGAGGGCA
Source organism: Anolis apletophallus (assembly GCA_030556195.1). Classification (NCBI taxonomy): domain Eukaryota; kingdom Metazoa; phylum Chordata; class Lepidosauria; order Squamata; family Anolidae; genus Anolis; species Anolis apletophallus. Next base: position 73,813,085 of record JARBWK010000010.1, read on the forward strand.
TCCCCATGGCGGGGGCGGTTTCACATTAACTTCAAGAGTAAAGCTTGGGGTGAAAGAAGGTTTCAACTTAAATAATACACCTAAGGCTTCAGAAACTAGAATTTGTAATGGGAAGGGCAACAAGAATTCATATGCACTTAACCCTACCATGTGTGTGGTCTATTTATAAGGCTTAGTGGGCCATTATTAAAGCTAAAGCTTTATTTTACAATCAGTCATATGGCCATTGACCAGGGCCCTTTCACACTATAAAGTTATGCTATGATTCCACTTTAACTGCTATGGCTCCATGTGATAAAATCCAGTGATTTTTATTTGTTTGTTTGTTTGTTTACCGCATTTCTACCCTGCTCTATCTCACCTGGAAGAGAACTCAGAGCAGCTTCCAGTTTGGCAATTCAATGCCACATAACATAAAAGTAAATATACAACACATTTACAATAAAATCATAATTGAAACCATATAAATTCATTTAAATAATTTAAAATCATAGCTTTTAATCTCATAGTCAATGTCCAAGCTGATTCATTTGTATTACCTTGTGGTTCTATATTGCACTATGGATGTGCTACTCCCCAAATGCATGTTTCCACAACCAGGTTTTAACTTTCTTCTTGAAAACCAAGAGGGAGGAAGGCAATCTAATATCACTGGGGAGGAAGTTCCATAACAAAGGGGCCACCACTGAGAAGGCCCTGTGTCTCATCCCCACTAATTGCACTTGCAAAGGCGGTGGGACCGAGAGCAGGGCCTCCACAGAAGATCTTAACGTGCATGCTGGTTCATGGGGGGAGATGTGTTCAGACAGGTAAGCTGCACCAGAACTGTTTAGGGCATTATAGGCTAAAGCCAGCACTTTGAATTGTCCTCGGTAGCAGATTGGCAGCCAGCGGAGCTGACATAACAAGGGGGTTGTGTGTTCCCTGTACACTGCTCCAGTGAGCAATATGGCTGCCACCCATTGTACTACTTGAAACTTCCGAACAGTCTTTAAAGGCAGCCCCATGTAGAATGTGTTGCAGTAGTTTATTCAAGATGCAACAGGAGCGTAGACAACCATGGACAAGTCTGGCTTCTCAAGGTATGGGTGCAGTTGGCACATAAGTTTTAACTGTGCAGAACTCCTCTGCAGATGAGTATGGCATTGGAGTTCTCTAGATCAGTGTTTCTCAACCTTTTTTGAGCCGAGGCACATTTTTTACATTTACAAAATCCTGGGGCACACCACCAACCAAAATGACACAAAATGTTTTATGGCGTTTCGGCACCTCTTTTACACAACAGGCTGCATATGCAGGGGACAAAGAGTAGGCAAAATAATAATAATATAGAGAAACCAGCAATATGCACAATTACAAAAGTTTTATAAAGTTAATGTATTTATATATTGAATTTGAAAAACGCAGTACAGTTTGGCACCCACATGATGTTGGCACCTCCATGGGAGAAAAAGGAAAAATCTTCCCTTACCGCGTTGGATTAGGCTCTGTACTGGATAATCTGCAATATATAGAAGTTCAATATATAGGAGTTATCCACAAACAGAGGGCAGCATGTGAAGCAGGAGAGGAGCGCAAGTGGGCGGTTACAAAAGTTATGCACAAGTGGGCGGCTCCAAAATGACAAGGCGTCATTTTGGAGCCGCCCATTGGACTCCTCTCCTTCTTTGCATGCTGCGTAACGCTTTTTCCTCACAGCAGGGGGCGTCTGCAGACAGAGCCTATTGCCAATGTGGTAAGGGAAGATTTTTTCTCCCATGGAGGAGGACAAAATAATAGTGGCAGCAAAAGGAGGGGGGAAGGAAGGGGGGCAAAAAGTTTTTCTGGAGGCACACCTGGAGCTCTGCAAAGGCACAGGAGTGTGCCTAGGCACACTGGTTGAAAAAGACTGCTCTAGATGCTTTATGAAACTACAAATACATGGATCCCAAAAGATGGGACCATTGCATTTAAAGTGGAATCATAACATTATAACTGTATGGTGTGGAAGAGTACCAAATGTTGACCCACTGACATAACAAGGGGGTTGTGTGTTCCCTGTACACTGCTCCAGAAAGAGACTGTTTTACAACCTCCTTGCATATGTATTATGTAAAATTATTTGCAGATATCCAAAGAAAGAGGGCAAAGGTAGTTCAGGTTATACTGGTAAATTGCCAACTTGACATGTAGATAGGTAATATTTTTGGTGTCCAGCTGTTTAGCAAAAGTGCTAACAACATTACCTGTGCTTAATTACGGTAGATTGCTGAAATGAAGAAAGCTTGGGAGAGAGTTCCCTCGGCTGTGGAACTCTCTCCCAAGTGATGCTAGATCTGCCCCCTCTCTCTGTTGTCCTTTAGGAGGCTGATGAAGACCTGGATGTGGAACCAAGCCTTCCCAGAATAGGCTGAGATTGGCTATTGTCTGAATGAATGACCATGTTTACAGATCGAGTGGAATTGTTTTAGTAGCGATATGGTTTTTTGCTGGGTTTTTATGTATTTTAATATGTTGTTGTAGTTGTTTTTAAATTGTATAGCATTGAATTTTGCTGTAAGCCGGTCTGAGTCCCTCTATAGAGGTGAGAAGGTTGGGGTACAAAAGTTTTAAAGAAAGAAAGAAAGAAAGAAAGAAAGAAAGAAGAAAGCACTGTCAATTTGGTTTGTTTTTGTCTGTCCAAATAAGTCCCTGGTTTCAATTTTCAAATTTGAGACCGGGTAGGGTCCAAACTGAAATACTCTCAGAACAGAATCATTGAAATTTAATTCAATTTTCAGTGTTTGTATACCATTTTTTCATGGTAAACCCATGCTGAAAGCGGGTTACAGTATCAAGAAAGAATGATTGTTTAAATTAGTAAATCTTGATATTGTAGTAGAAACCAAAATAAACCAGCTCTCTAAAAACCAAATGGGGGCAGACTAACAGGAGCAAACAGACTGTGTTGTGAGTCTTAAGATATGTGTATTCCCAAACAGTTAGGCTTTCCTTTGGTATAAAAAGAAAATCCCTTGGAGAGGTGCTAGCCAGCTGTAAAGTACAGGTCTAAAAGTATATGAGGCCTTAACGCGTCTTAATGATCCTTCCAGATCTTTGAAGTGGAGTGCATCCCACTCAAGTCTCCTTTATCTTATAAAGAACCTCAGCTATAGAAATCTTCTTAAGATACTGAGTGAAGGCTAGCTTCAAAGGAATACTTAATGGAAGCACATAACTAGGGGGTCCTTGCGAAGGTGTTGAAATTAGCATCCTAAAAATTGGTGCTACCCTAAAGTTTTATTGGACCAGTTTCCTTGGGATTAAGCCTTCTTTCTTTGCAGAGGAGCCTTTAAATAAGTTCTCTAAATTCAAACATCCAGGGCCAGATCCAGTTTCCCTGTATCTCACTTAAAATTGGGTATGTGCATTTAGGAGTTCACAGCCACTCTGTGTTTCTAGGTATATGAAAATTACATTTATTTTATTTTCTTCTCACCCATCCTAACATCTGTCTATATTCCTATCTCTCCATAAATAAATATAATGTTTACTGTAATGAAGATTTCTATGCTCAGTTTAATATAGATCATAGGGAGCTGCTTTCTGGCAATTCACCCCCAGATCTAGGAGCTGATTCGTTTTTTCATTGTAATGCTGAGAATCACCCAGCTAGCAGGGCCTGTGGCTGCATTTGGAGGGCAGCCACCCAGAAAAACAACATCTTAAATTCCTATACTTTTAATGTTCAGCATATACCATAGTGACTAACAGAAATACTATATGTGATGGCATGCCCGAGTCTTTGGGAAAACTATATTGTCTGGCTTTACTTGGGGGCTATCTGTACATTTTCTGTTAAGACTAAGACCCTTAGCAGGCAGAGGCACTTTAGGCAAGGTGAAAAGATAACCATATGAGTTTACTGAAACAAGATGAATAAAGGGTTAACTCCACCCAAGACTACCATAAGATAACTTAAAACAATACATTACAAAAAGAGCTTTTGCTGGTTGCACTCTTCTTTCTGGAATCTTCTGCCTCTGATGCAAAGTGATGGATTACAAATTGTTGCTTATTAAATTATCTTAATCTTCTCTCCTGTGAAGCTTAGGCTGGCCAAAAGCTTCTGTTGTCCTTTAGACTGCTGGTATAAAAATAATGCTAAATGCAGATGCTAAGAATGCCTGTTTGGATTGCTTGGGCCTAGGATATCAGACAATCTCTGTAGCTCTGCTGCAGAAAAAAAGGAGTCCATTATGAGCTCTATACAGGGAAATGGGATAAACCAACTAAACCTGGCCTCTGGGGGGGATTTTAAGCTCCACCCAAAAATGAATACAAAGGTAGTTATCTATTTGTAAGGCCTATAAACAGGAGGAACTGAAACAAAGGAGAGGAAAAGGCAGTGCTAAGACTTTACACTATAACAGGGCTGTCCAACTTCTATGGGCCCAAGGGCCGGAATTCTGGTCACTGATCACCTGGGGGGCCAAAGGGTCTGCCTCCGCCCCCGGCTCCGCCCCTGCCCCCGCTCTGCCCCCACTCCCTTTCAGCTCCGCCCCCTCCCCGGCTCTGCCCCCTCCCCGGCTCTGCCCCCTCCCCGGCTCCAATTTACTTACAACTGACCTTGAGTTGTGGAGCTGTAGTTCACCTCCATCCAGAGAGCACTGTGCACTAAAATAATGATGGATCTGGACCAAACTTGGCATGAATACTCAATATACCCAAATGGGAACACTGGTGGATTTGGGGGAATGTTTCCTAATACCTTTGAGTTATTTGAGTCCACACTCAAATTGGGACACACCAAAAAAAACCCAAACACCTCAATGCCGTCGCAGGGCTTGATGGGGCCTCCTTTCCCAGAGGCGGGTGGAGGAGGCCCAAAGAGCTCCCTCCCTCCCTGAAGGGAAAACAAGCCACGGGGGCAGGCCAAAAGGAAGCTACGTTGCGCCCTGCACGCGGGGGAAGGCAGCACAACAAGGGGGAGGGGGCGCGGAGGAGGGGAAGGAAGCGTCGCCAAGGAAACCGCCGCTGAGGGACCCCTCCCCCCCCCTCACTCAACGTCCCACTGTTTTTAGATTGATTGATTCGAGCCAGGCCCTTCCTTACCCATACTGTGGGAGCCCCGCCACAGAGCCGAAACGCCAATGCCGCCGCCGTCTCCGAAGAGCCTCGCTGGAGCCGAGGCCAAGCTCAGGCTGGGTGCTGTGGCTCTCCCATCTGCGGGGCGGGAAGCGAGGGCCCTCCACAGGAAGAGGACGGAGCCAGGAGGGGCTTTCCCTGCCTCACTCCCCTCCTCCCTCTCTCTGAGGGAATGGGGGCTGGCCTGGAAGCAGCCGTGAGGGAGGAGGAGCCGCGCGCCCCGGCCGGCCGCAAATCCCATGGGACCCAAGATTTCGGCAGCTATCGCGAGACTACGCAGCCACAGACGGGATTTCGACCTCCCTAGAAATACCGTCTGTGGCTGGCGTAGTCTCGCGATGCTTGCCTAAACCCGGAAGTAGGTTTTTATTTTTTTTTATTTTTTTTATTTGTATTTTATTAAAACAAGTTAGGGGGCCGGAGGGAAGGGGCTCTGGGGCCGTGTACGGCCCCAGGGCCGCCTGTTGGACAGCCCTGCACTATAACATCTGGCAATGGTTTGAACCTGGGACCTTCTACATGCAAAGCACTCAACTTTCCAACTGAGTTGACCCTTACCACTTACATGTGGACATCCATGTCAGTATTTCTTTTTTATTCACTCATTTACTTGAGTAGTTAGAATATTTCCCATAACCTTCAGGAGAGTTCTTACCACTGGTTACTCTAACTCAGCATTTCTCAACCTGAAGGTCAGGACCCCTGAGGGGGTTGCGAGGGATGCCAGAGGGGTCACCAAAGGCCGTCAGAAAACACAGTATTTTCTGTTGGTCATGGGGGTTCTGTGTGGGAAGTTTGGCCCAATTCTATCATTGGTGGGGTTCAAGGGGCTCTTTGATTGTAGGTGAACTATAAATCCCAGCAACTATAACTCCCAAATGTTAATGTTTATTTTCTCCAAACTCCACCAGTGTTCACTTTGGGCATATTGAGTATTTGTGCCAAGTTTGGTCCAGATCCATCATTGAGTCCACAGTGCTTTCTGGATATATGTGAACTACAACTCCAAAACTCAAGGTCAATGCCCACTAAATCCCTCCAGTATATTTTGTTGGTCATGGGAGTTCCGTGTGCCAAGACTGGTTCAATTCCATCACTAGTGGAGTTCAGAATGCACTTTGATTGTAGGTTAACTATAAATCCCAGCAATTTCAACTCCCAAATGACAAAATCAACCCCCCCAACCCCACCAGTATTCAAATTTGGGCATACCTGGTATTTGTACCAAATTTGGTCCAGTGAATGAAAAGACATCCTGCATAACAGATATTTAGTACATTACGATTCATAACAGTAGCAAAATTACAGGTATGAAGTAGCAACAAAAAATAATATTATGTTGGGGGTCACCACAACATGAGGAACTGTATTAAGGGGTCGCGGCATAAAGAAGGTTGAGAACCACTGCTCTGACTGAAGCTGATGTGAATGTTAGTTTTAAAAGATTTAGGGAAGTACTTTCTAAACCTTCTGATGTGCAAGACTTGCAGCTTGCCAGGGAGGGACCAGTATCGAAACTGTGCCCATTGGCTACATTTTTCTTTCTTTCTCGGAAACTCACCAGCAGTCAACGGCTCTAGGACCAGTGTTGGTCCGTGGAGCATCACTTCAAAAACCACTGAACTAGACAATAATATATCAGTGAAGGCTGTGTTAAGTTACTACAATGTTCTTATAATAAGTAAGGTTTTACATGGGACATTAATATGCAGAATAGAGATTACTGGAGTCTTCTTATGTTGTATAAAAATTTAATACACACCGTGAATTCTTTATCATTAGATAATCAAACACAGAAAGCTGAAGGCCCAAACCGTATGTAGTTATAAAGAAAACAAAACATTTACATACGCCTCCATCCAAATGTAAATTTGCAAGGCACATGACTAAAGGCCATGATTTGAATTATTCTTGTAGCAGAAGAGTACATTCATTGAGTAAGGGCAGCTCATGTAAATTAGGGCTCTCCACAAATTATGCTGCTCCTTTGAAGACTATTATCTTGAAACAGCAATTAAAATGTATACATCAAATTGCAAGGCCATAGCTACGATCCTGCCCTTCAGGCTCCTTTTTATCTTGTCTTTAAAGTGTCCTGTTTAATGCATTATGCACCTGAGTTTTTGTAACCTTCTAAGGCATGGGGAAAGTGCAGCCTTCCAGATAGTGCTGAATTGTAGTTCCCAGCATCCCATTATCATTTGCTGTAAGGATTTGGAGTCTAGTAATATTTATTTATTTTATTTCTCACCCCCCCGAAGAGGGACTCAGGGCGGCTTATAACAGGCAACCATTAGATGCCAAACAACACATTAAAATACACAGTTACAATTAAAAGAACAATTAAAAACAATCATAAACATTCAACCACTATCTATATTGCACCCTAGAAGTCTGCACAGTGTAACTGTATTACCTATATATTTGAACAATAATAACTTCTCCCCTAACACAGCTCTTATAAATACCTCACAGTGTATGGGCTTTTTTTTCCGTGTCAGGAGCAACTTAAGAAATTGCAAGTTGCTTCTGGTATGAGAGAACTGGCCGGCTGCAAGGATGTTGCACAGGAGACACGCGGATGTTTGATGTTTTACCATCCTTGTGGGAACTTCCTCTCATGTCCCCGCATGGGGAGCTGGAGCTGACAGAGGGAGCTCAACCTGCTCTCCCCAGATTCGAACTGCTGACCTGTCAATCAGCAGTCCTGCCGGCACAAGAGTTTAACCCATTGCGCTACCGGGGGCTCCACAGTGTATGATGTTTCAAACCAACTAAAATATTAACAACACCCAATCACAGACAATAATTCTCAATTCATCCCACTATTATTAGGTTTGTGCATTATTTCCTATAATGTTGTTATATACGTCACACCAGGAGATATGCCTCTGTTTTTTCTGCAGTTCTGAAAGAGTGCAAAAGGAAGGTGAATCAATTCATTTTGTCCGTGTCCACTGATTAAACTGTAGTGCAGACATCTCTGCAGACATTTTCAAGAAAAATTACAGAGGAACAAAAGTGAATTCTAGTGACAAGTGAGCAGGTTTCCTAGACCTTGAACTAGAAAATCACTGAATCAGGATGGCATCCATCTGAGAGCTTGCAAAGAATTCTTATAATAATTCCAACCAAAGAATTGCAAAGTGACCACTCTAGAGTCTGTTTCCCAAAGGGAAAAGGGAAATTATCTTAACTTCTGTTCCAGTCAAAAGTGATGGGAAATGTCGTGAAAGTTAAAACTAGTAAACATATAGAATGACAGGATAGACAATTGTGTGGCCTTCAAAATGTTTGGGAGAACAGTATACTTGTTTACTGAAAAAAATTAAAATATATTTTGTTGACGTCATTCAAAAATGAGTGCTGATCAAATGTAGTTCTTGGCCAATGGTTGACCATTTTGCTTTGGATGACAGCAGCCATCCGTTTATGGGTCAACAGCTGCTTAAATTACAAATTCTCATAAGGAAATAATGCAAATCATGGCATTATACTGTGTTAAACTGTTCTGAAATGATGCGCAGATAGAAATATGTAGTAAAATGATCAAGTTTCTTAAGGATTTTATTATTCATGCCTTGCAGATACATCTTTTTTATGCATTTGGTTGGTCACTCTGAGAAGGGAATACTGGGCTACATTAGACTTCGGTCTCACCCAGTATGTCTCTTCTACTTATGATTCTGGCTGCCAGTTTGCTACCAGGCACAATTCAAAGTGCTAGCTTTAGCCTATAAGGCCCTAAACGGTTCTGGCCCAGCTTACTTGTCTGTGTCCGAACGTATCTCTCCTTATGAACAATCTAGGAACTTAAGATCGTCTGGGGACGCCCTGCTCTCGATCCCGCCTTCTTTGCAGATGCGTTTGGTGGGGACGAAAGACAGAGCCTTCTCAGTGGTGGCCCCTCGGCTGTTGAACTCCCTCCCTAGGGATATTAGATCAGCCCTCTCCCTCCTGACCTTCCAGAAGAAAGTAAAAACTTGGCTCTTTGAACATGCCTTCGGGAATGCAGTGCAATAGATAAACACGGAATTATGTAGGACTGAAACATGGAACGGCTCAGACAATGCTATTGGAAAATGTAATTAACAGGAAGACATTGGCTATTATATGTTTTCAATGGTTTTGTGTATGGATTTTATAAAGTTGTTTTAAATGTTCATAATTGTAATTTTTTTAGATTGTTATGGCATTAAATTGCTGCTGTTTTGTAAGCCGCCTTGAGTCGCCTTTGGGCTGAGAAAGACGGGATAGAAATACTGTAAATAAATAAATAATCACATTTTATGGATCTGTTTCATAATGTTTAATTTTGTCAATACACTTTTTTGAGTCTGTACATTTCAAACAAGGAATAAAGGAGCATCTACCATCTGTAGTTACTCAGGGAGACTTCTAAGGACTTCATCACATTACCTTCTGGCTCTGTCCTAGGATGCTTCCAGGACGGAGCCCAACAAAATCCATCACATGACACGGGGCTACTTCTGGCGGTGCTTTGTCTTGGAAGCATCCAAGGCTGCAGCGCTGAGAACATGGGGAAGCTTCCCGTGTTCTCATTAGGTAAACCGTGGAAATGCTGCCTGACAAATTTGCCCCACTGCCCCACACACATGTGATGAGGTCCTTACTTAAAAGAATCACATTAAAATCCTGTCTAAAAGAGAAGGGGAAAGGCAAAAGCTACAACAGTAACTGGTTATATATCACCCAAAAAGTAAGCCTTATATACCAAGATGAAAAGAATTCCATTAAATATAGCTATAGGGGTTTACAAAAGTTCCCAAGTCTCCTATCCGAATGATCACAATGATGCCTACTCTAGCTGTTCTGGAGCACTGACAGAAACAGGAAAACTTTCGAAAGACAGCACAACACTTAGTGAGATCTCAGTATATAAATAAAAAAAAGTTGGGTCAGAAAAATCCATCCTTTCTCTATTAGATGCCAGTGGCAACAGTCCATTTCCGCAACTTTAACATCTTGGGGAAGCCTAACTCTTAAAACAAGAGCAATCATTCTACCTACCCTCTACTATCCCTTTACTCAAAGTGAAACAATTCAAATTACTTAAGATGTACTGTAAGTTCCAGTCTAAGGCCTAAAGCTATCTCTTGCTACATTGAATAGATTCAAGGTTGTGCATTGAAAAGCATATAATATTTTTCTCATGTGACATTAAAAAAATAATCTGCTCTTTTAAGTTCACAAGACCCATGGTCTAAAAATACTTTCTGGAAGTGAATGGTTATACCTTGCTATTTTTCTCTTATTTTACCTTCAGACATTTTGGCGATTGCTAAAGAATGAGCATTTCCTCCCAGCATACTATGCATTCCCTTTAGGCTCAGAACAGACAGGAAATCCATTCCGGTTACATTATATAGGGCAACAGATCCATTTTTCACATGAACTCTCTTTAATACAACACCAGCGGTTACTTTTATCAGCCACCAAGCACGTCGTATTAGCAATTAACCACAAATATTATATAGAGATCACATTTCTTAAAATTCTTAAAGCTCACATGCACAGACATTGTCCGCATGTACAGGACACATAGATATTTTGCTTTGGTTTGTATGTATGTTGGGAGTCGTATAACCTACGACTCCTCGAATGCTTTCATCAGCGCTGTCTTCACACAATCCTAAATATACACTGGACCGACTATGTGACTAATGTTGCTGTCCTTGAGCAAGCAGGGATCACCAGCGTTGAGGCCATGCTATTGAGAACACAGCTGCGCTGGGCAGGGCACATCTCTAGGATGGAGGACCACCGCCTCCCAAAGATGGTGAACTCGCCACGGGTCAGCGCAAGAGAGGCACCCCAAAAAGAGATATAAGGACTCCCTGAAACAACATCTCAGGCTCGGCCAGATTGATCACCAACAATGGTCCACCCTGGCCTCACATTGGGAGGCATGGAGATGCACTATCCACAATGCTGTGGCCTCTTTCGAGAAGACACGCCGAATGGGTCTCGAAGAGAAATGACAACGCAGAAAGAACCGCAACCTGGAAACAACATCACCCAAGGAGATTTTCTGCTGTGCTTTCTGCAACCGAACTTGCTTATCTCAGACTGGCCTTTTTAGTCATCAACACGCTTGTAAAAAGCGTGGGATGAGTCCTTCCTAAGAATCTTCGTTCGTGAAGTAATGCCGAGAGAGAGATGTTGGGACTGAATTTTTGATGTACACCACTGAGTCCGTCCCCCCCACAGCGGTGAGAAAAGCAGTATATAAATGCAGTAAATAATAAATTAAGATGGCAAACTATGTCCCATATTTATATAACATTTATACTTCAATATTAACCATGCATCTTTTAGGATGCAGTTCTTAACATTTTATTGTATGGATACAACTAATAGAATCTCAGTGAAACAACAGCTGAAAAACGATGCACTTTTTTGCACAGGATAAACAGGCTACCTACATGGCCAAACTGCAAAAGCCATCTGTATATATAAAAAAAGCATTCTAGAAATACAAAATGAATGAAGGAATTAAACATTAATACTTTCAACTGCAAAGATAGAAACTGTGCTAGCCGGTAAACTTGTATACCATTTTTTCCCTCTCAATAAAGAGCACAGTTCCTAAGCCACTGATGACAGAATAGACTTTACTTAAAAAAAAAACAGATGCCACGAACATGCCCATGTAATATTAATAGCAGGGTGAAATGCCTAATTTGACAGTATACAAATAAGATTAGAATTCCATCCAAACCTACTTGGGAGCAAATTCAGTGGAACTAAATACAGCACCTATTTTGAATTACATTTAAAAGGATTGGACTGATGGGGACAAATAGCTTGAAGAAAAAGAATTTGCTGGTTTTTCCCATGCACTCCCCCTTATAACATTTCGGTTCTGTCTAATAGCAAAAGCAATGAAAACTGAAAGCTCAGAACACAGAGTTGACATAAGTGGCAATCTATATAAATAAAAATGTAATGTTAGTTCGTGGGATTAACATAACTGAAAAACCACTGGACAAATTGGCACCAAATTTGGACACAATACACCTATCAGGCCAATGATAAGGCAAAACTACAGCAGAAGAGACTTTAAAGGCAAAACAAACACACACACACACTACAAAGTATGCACAAAACCACATATATACACAAACACACATATATACACATATAAATATATATACACACAGATATACACAAACAAAACACATATACACAGACTGGGCCACAGCAACACGTGGCAGGGACGGCTAGTTCTATATAAATATTCTTGGCGTGTAAGCCCCATTGACTCATTTGAACAAACATTAAGAGATCCCATTCCTTGTCAACGGAAATGCTCCGGTATGTTTATTTGGAAGAGTCCACTTTCGGAATTTTGAAAAGCTCAATCTCACAATCCTTGTAAATCCAGTTTACACTAAACACAGACACGCAGATGCACAACTATTATAACCCAATAATTCACAACAATCAGATAGCCAGGTCTCAGTTCTACATACACACACAAATAATTTTCTAGGCTATCCAGATGAAATAAATATTGTGTTTATTGACTGCTTGAACTAGCTCCCTGACTGCAAAGTTATCCAAGTACTTCACCTTTACAGCTCTCCCCATCACCATAGAAAAATATATACATTATATATAATGCATATCCACCTGAGAAGCAGTTCATTAGCAGAAGGTCTGCTTCTTGTGAGTGAGAAGCAAGTGCTGCACAGTCCAGGCACGTCTTGGCAGATGTATGTTTAGTGGTTATTCAGGCTCCTGTAACATTATTCAAAACAGGGCAATTCCCAGCGTCATGGCAAATTTTCTCCGCCCATTGCTCTCACCAGTTGCAAGAATTTGGGTGGAGTTCCAGACAAAATCTGAGGTGTATACACAGGTATAAGCTTTCTGAATAAACCAGAGTTGTTTAGGCTTTCCTGTATAATTTATGGGCCTAACTGTTCAATAATGGTTCTGGCAGTTGCATTTCCCATGGGAAATGGGAAAAGCTGGAAAGTATGAATGCAAAATGGATAAATTGTATTCATCTTTCTTGTGGACAGCTGGACAGGTCAGAGATTCAAATCCAGGGAGAGTGTGGATGAGCTCCTTCTGTCAGCTCCAGCTCTCCATGTGGGGAAATGAGAAAAGCCTCCCACAAGGATGGTAAAACATCCAAACATCCCCTGGGCAACATCTTTGCAAATGGCCAATTCTCTCACACCAGAAGCGACTTGCAGTTTCTCAAGTCACTCCTGACATGCAAAAAAAAATTCTTCCTCTCTGTTGTTGTTTATTTGTTCAGTCGCTTCTGACTTGTGACCTCATGGACCGGCCCTTTCTGTTATCAATATACTATTGACCGATTTATTGTATTTGTATGGCACATTTCTATCAGAGCGGAACTCAAGATGTCCCCCAAAACAATGTAAAATATTCACAATAAATATTTAAACAATTAAAACCACCTAAAACAGTATAGTAGAGGTAAAAGTTTCCCCTTGACAAGGCAACAAGACTTCATATGCACTTAACCCTACCATGTGTGTGGGCTATTTATAAGGCTTAAAGATAAAGGTAGTGTTTTCCCCTTGATATTAAGTCTAGTTGAGCCTGACTCTGGGGGGTAGTGCTCATCTCCATTTCTAAGCCAAAGAGCTGGCGTTGTCTGTAGATGCCTCCAAGGTCATGTGGTCAGCATGACTGAATGGAGTGTCGTTACCTTCCTGTCAAAGCGGTACCTATTGATCTATTCACATTTGAATGTTTTTGAACTGCTAGGTTGGCAGAAGCTGGGGCTAACAAAAGGAGTTCATCCCGCTCTCCGGATTCGAATCATCGACCTTTCGGTCAGAAAGTTCAGCAGCTCAGCGGTTTAACTGACTGCACCACTGGGGGCTCCAAAACAGTATAACAACATTTTTTTAAAAAACAAACATGAGTTTAAAAGAATAAAATATCATTATAAAAGCTATCATGGCCACACATTCCTTACCAGTTCATTACCTCTTTCCTCCATTGACAATAACACTCAGAGTCTAGAAAAAATGAATTATTTGCACTCTCAGAATCCTGATTGGGATGAGGTTGGTTGCTGCCTGGGGGAATCCTTATTAAGGCTGTGTTGGGAAGAACAGAAGGCCAAATGGGATCCCTGGCTGTAGAGCTGCACTTGGCCATTAAACTTATTAGATGTCTTCAGGCAACACACTTTTCTCTCTGAATCATCAAAATGCTACCCTTAAAGAAAATTAGTGATACAAAGTGGTTAATACAAACAAATATCTCATATCTTGATATAATAAAAGATGATTCAGAAAATATTGAGTGGGGAAAGAAGACATGTTGATATTGTTACAAAAATTGGAATATGCACTGTCAGAAAGTCTTTTGGAACTATCCATCCCATTAGGCTCCTTGCAATCCTATGCTCAAAATGATCATGAAATAATACATTAATAATTCAGTTCACAAGTGCTATCTGGCTGCTGGGCATGTTAACTGCGGGATTTGACAAATGGTAGTAAAAAAAGATTACTTTCTCCAAATTCTGGAAGACAATTACAGAAGTGCAAAAGGTGGAAAGCAACGTTGCCTATTCATTCATTTTAAAACATCAGAGAGCAGATAGCCTGCAGCTCTACAATATATGTTTATGTAAATTATACCCAACCTTTCAGTTCAAACACAACCAAGAACTGCACAAATAAGAGAACCATATGATGTGAACTCTAATGAGTCAGCATTCTTTCTGCTCTAAAGACATGGCATGTTGGCCAACCAGTTTGCAGTTATTTGGTGAAAGGCTGGGCTTCTTTACTCATGAGACTGCCTGTCTACCTTCAAGCACACAATGTGATTATTACTATTATTTATCTCAGTAGCATTTTGGTATCCATAGTATTTGTCTCAATCAATTGGTGCATCCCTATTTTTATATCTATTATTTTGGGAAACCCAATACTTCTCAATACCCCTTTGTCAGGCAGGTCACTAATATTTTCCTTTAGCAGAGTATAAGCAGGAACTTCAAATGCATTTGCACCACCACCCTACAGATTCTTCGCCTACAGTGCTTTGGCAACATATCAAAAACAGTATCCTGCAGTCTGTTGAAGAATCCCTAGGATTCTCCCTCAAGAAAAACCAAGACTGGTTTGATGAAAACAACCAAGAGACCCAGGAGCTGTTGGCAAAGAAGAGAACTGCTCACCAGGCACACCTGGCCCAGCCATCTTGCCATGTAAGAAAAGCAGCCTTCCGTCTCGCATATAGTAAACTCTAACAAAAACTCCAAGACATTCAGAAGAAGTGGTGGATTGATTCAGCAGAAAAGACACAACGTTGTGCAGATCTGGGTCCAAAGCCCCTTATACAGTACAGATGGTCAAACACTAATTACTGATAAAGCCTCCATCCTGAACCGATGGGCTGAACATTTTCAGAGTCTCTTCAATGCCAACCGAGTAGTCGAAGGTTCAGCTATCCAACACATGATACAACAACCAATAAAAAATGAACTGGACACAGCTCCCACTCTGGAAGAGACCCTTGAGGCCATACAGCAGATGAAAAATGGCAAGGCAGCCAGGATTGCTGGAATCCCACCTGAAGCTTGGAAACAGGGAGGTCACGTACTTCATGCTAAATTCCACGAGCTCCTTGTGAGTTGCTGGGAAAAAGGTGAACTGCCATCAGATCTCCGAGATGTAGTTATCATCACCCTGTATAAGAAAAAGCTATAGCAAATGGATAGCTATACTATTATGGGTTGCTGTGAATATTCCGGGCTGTATGGCCATGTCCCAGAAGCATTCTCTTCTGACGTTTCACCTGCATCTATGGCAGGCATCCTCAAAGGTTGTGAGGTTAGTTGGAAACCATGCAAGTGGGGTTTATGTGGAATGTCCAGGGTGGGAGAAAGAACTCTTGTCTGTTTGAGACAAGCGTGGATGTTGCAATTGATCACCCTGATTACCATTGAATAGCCTTGAATACTATTATGTCTCCATGCTACACAACCCTATGATTCATGGGTTAGTGAGGTGCTTAAGTCTTGTTCTGAAAACACATAGTGCTAAAACTGGGGATTCGGATATGAAAATAAACTGACTAATCATACGCAAAACAGACGTTAATTCACATGTTGCATCTATCTGAATGGGAGACAAATACAACCTAGTTATAGTTATATGTAATAATTAGTTCTTATAATTTCTTTGTGTACTGTATGTTGGCATAGAATTTTTGTTATTAGTATGTTGTAAACCGCCTTAAGTCCCCCCAGGGGTGAGAAATGCAGTATATAAATACAGTAAGTAAGTAAGTAAATAAACTTTATCAGGATTTCTACTCATGGAATGTGTTCAGGCAGATACAGCGATAGTGTTAACTTAACATCCATATACTCAGGGACAATCGGGAAGGGGCGTATGTGCCACCCAAGTCCCACTTTAGCTCTATATGTGTCCTTTAATTTTGCACAGATGAAAACTGAGACACGTGTGGCCAAGCAACATCAATGTGTGGTCAAGATGGCAAAAGTTATTAATGAGGAGAACAACATAACTTAGGAGATGCTACAGCAGTTTGCTTTTGACTGAGCCTACTGGGAAGGGCAAAATCCAACATTCTTCTCTCCTCCTTATCTCCTTATTTTTCTTTTTCAAACTGAGTTTGAAGGTCAGTTGAAAGATGGGTCTAGAAACAGGGATTCAGCATATGCTGGAAGTATTACAACTCCCCTCAAGATGAAGAATCATAGTTTGGGCATACTCTTAGATTCATCTATGGGTCTGAAGGACTGAGTTTCTGCACCTATACAGTTGAAGCTGGTGCACTAACTTGAGCCAGACCTGGAAATGTCCTATATGGCCACAATGAGGCATGCCTTCATTATATCAGGTTTGGATGACTGTATCACTTTGGAAAGGCTCTGAAACTTCAGTCTCCCCAAAGAGCTGCAACCAGATTATTAACTGTGGCTGTCTGCAGGGAGCTAACAATTATTTGTTGCAGTGGCTCCACTGGCTGCCAGTCCATGTCAAGACATAATTCACAGTGATGTTTATAATCTATAAAGACCTATAGAGTTCATCTCGAGGCAATATGAAAATAAACGTGCTGGCTCAGACTCTAAGATCCTCAGGGAAGCCTTCTCTCAGTCCCATTACCTCCCCAGACAGGTTTGGTGGGAAAACAGGAGAGGACCTTCTCAGCAACTGCTGCCGGGCTTTGGAAGGGGAGAACATAATGGCTCCATCCTTGCTGTCCTTCTGCTGACAACTGCTATTTTTCTATTCCAACAGGCTGTTAGAAGCCGACTGTCAGGGTTTTTAATAGTGTGCTGGTTTGTTGAGTTTTCTCCTTTGTCTTTTAATGGATTTGTTTTCAATGGTTTTAATTCTATGGATTGTTTAATTGCCTGTTATCAATGATTTTTAATATTTTAATATTAGAATATTTTAATTAATAGTTGCACTTATACTGGGAAGATGAAGCATTATTGCTGAATAATAATAGCATTTCTCCTTTTTAATAGTTTCACATACTTTATTCTTCTATTGTTTGTATTGTATGAGACCTTACTGTACAAAACTTTACGGTACCACTGAGCAGAGAGATGATACCAAAATATATTAAATCAGTTTGTCCATGTAAATGTGTGGCTGGTGGGGAAGGAAGGAGCTGTGTGGTGGGAATGGAAGAAGTCCTTCTCTCTACAATGAAATTATATTCAGGAATAATGATGAGTTGAATAGTAATAAATGGTTGAGTGTGGTGTCAAATTTATGCGGATGACACCCAACTCTATTACTCCTTTCCACCTAATACCAGACGGACAATTATTTCACACCAGAAGTGACTTGCAGTTTCTCAAGTCACTCCTAACAAGAAAAAAAATACTATCCATGTTATATATACTGTTGTTAGTAAATACTGTAAGTAGTCCTTAAAGATTTGGAGGTTGTTTGTAAGCCAAAAAAGGTCTGCTTCCAATGTTGATTCCATAAATCAACAGGCAATATGCACAAAATGAACTAGTAATGAAGGTTTTGCAACAGGGTATTTCAAAAACAACTTCCCAAGCTGTAGTTTATGTCTGCATCTTTGGG
Source organism: Anolis apletophallus (assembly GCA_030556195.1). Taxonomy (NCBI): domain Eukaryota; kingdom Metazoa; phylum Chordata; class Lepidosauria; order Squamata; family Anolidae; genus Anolis; species Anolis apletophallus. The sequence continues at coordinate 73,831,294 of JARBWK010000010.1, forward strand.
CTGTTGTAATATATAATGGATAAATTGTATTTGGTTGCACATCATTTAATTTATTGTAATGTGTTTTTAATGTGGAATCTCCCTCTGAGTTCCCTTTGGGACTTCAGTTTTCCATAAAACCACTAGCTGAACCCGGCACGCGTTGCTGTGCCCTATGTAGGTGATGCGAGAAAGTCTGGGTATGTAAGTTGTGGAAATGATGTGAGCATGTGTGTTGTGTGTATATATATGTGTGTGTATGTGTGTTTATAGTTGTATGTGTATGTGTGTGTTGATATTTGGGGGTATGTGTGTTTGTGTTTTGGTATGTGTGTGTGCATGTATTTGTATGTGTATATTTGTGTGTGTATATGTGTGTGTGTGTATTTGTGTGTGTGTGTGTATATAGTTCTTGGTATGTGTGTATATATGTGTGTGTATTTATCTGTGGGTTTTTTGTGTATGAATACGTGTATATATATGTATGTGTGTGTTTGTGTATGTATGTGTGTGTATGTATGTGTGTATATGGAGATGTGCTGATATGTGTGTGTATGTGTATGTATAGGTGTGTATATATATGTGTTTGTATGTTTGTGTTTATATGTTGTTGTGTATATGTGTAGAGGAGGAGGCCGAAGAGGTGGCCGAAGGGGAACCGCACGATCTCCCTCCCCCGCGGTCCTCTCCTCGGGCAGCGGAAGAGAGGCGGCAGAGGGCTCTCCTCCGCCGCCCACCGCCTCCCTTCCGCTGCCCGAAGAGGAGGCCGCAGGGAGAGAGACGGCGCGGCTCCCCCTCAGCCTCATCCCCGGGCAGCGGAAGGGAGGCAGCGGCCGGCGGAGGAGAGCCCTCTGCCGCCTCTCTTCCGCTGGCCGAAGAGGAGGCCGAAGGGGAACCGGGGAACCCCTCTCCCTGCGGCCTCCTCCTCGGGCAGCGGAAGAGAGGCGGCAGAGGGCTCTCTGCCGCTGCCCGCCGCCTCCCTTCCGCTGGCCGAAGAGGAGGCCGCAGGGAGAGAGACGGCGCGGCTCCCCCCCCCCGGCCCCATCCCCGGGCAGCGGAAGGGAGGCAGTGGGCGGCGGAGGAGAGCCCTCTGCCGCGATCGTTCCGGTGGGGTTTGGGCGCCATGTGCGCGGGAAGGGGGGGTGTGTTTTTGAGCTGTTGTTTTGGGGTGAGTGTGTGTTTGTTGTTAGAGACAGTGGGGAGGGGAGTGGGGAAGTGCTTTGGGGAGACTTGGGTAGCGGCGTGCGTCTGTTTGGGGAAGTGTGCGATCGTTCCGGTGGGGTTTGGGCGCCACGTGCGGGGGAAGGGGGGTGTTTTTGAGCTGTTGTTTTGGGGTGAGTATGTGTTTGTTGTTAGAGACAGTGGGGAGGGGAGTGGGGAAGTGCTTTGGGGAGACTTGGGTAGCGGTGTGCGTCTGTTTGGGGAAGTGTGCGATCGTTCCGGTGGGGTTTGGCGCCACGTGCGTGGGAAGGGGTGGGTGTTTTTGAGCTGTTGTTTTGGGGTGAGTATGTGTTTGTTGTTAGAGACAGTGGGGAGGGGAGTGGGGAAGTGCTTTGGGGAGACTTGGGTAGCGGCGTGCGTCTGTTTGGGGAAGTGTGCGATCGTTCCGGTGGGGTTTGGGCGCCATGTGCGCGGGAAGGGGGGGGTGTTTTTGTGCTGTTGTTTTGGGGTGAGTGTGTGTTTGTTGTTAGAGACAGTGGGGAGGGGAGTGGGGAAGTGCTTTGGGGAGACTTGGGTAGCAGCGTGGGTCTGTTTGGGGAAGTGTGCGATCGTTCCGGAGGGGCTTGTGCGAACGTTCTAAACCTTCGCTCTGGCAGTGGAGAGGGCCGGATGGGAATTCCGTTGCCCGTTTTTGGGGGTCGGTTTTTGGGGGTGTTGCGAGGTACCTAGGGCCTTGTTTTTCGGCGCTATAGGTACCTCATGGTATGTTGTGGAAGGTTGTCGACTTGTGCTTTTTCTGCGATGTGTCGTTGCTTTGTCTATATCAGTCATTGCACGTATGTTAACATTTTATATATATAGATACATGGAGGTATAAATGTGATTAATATTGTGCATGTCACCAGTACATTTTACTATAAGGCATTTTTTTTAAAAATGAAGAAGACTTTGGTTGTTTGGATTTTGTTCTTTTTTAGTACAATGAATTTTCTAATCAAAGGAGGCAATTGATTCAATACAGAATGATTATATCTGTCATCTTGCAGTAAATTCTTTTTACAGCATCCTAGACTTTAAAAAGTCTAGGATGCTGTAAAAAGAATTTACTGCAAGATAAGTTTGAATAGTTTTTAACTGTGAATTTTTAATACTTTTTATGTTTAATTCTGATTTAATGTTTGTATATTGGTATAGTTTACATTGTGTACTAATGCTTTTAGCTAAGTCACTTTGAGATCTTTGTTGCCTGTAACTATTAGTCATGGACCCGAAATTTGTCCCATTTGTTTCATTCGTGTTTCCATTTCATACCGTCCTTTCAGATGGTACCAAATGGAAAGACTCTGGCACAAGCCAGTAAAGGAGGCCCCAGTGGTGATCGTCACACTGGGTGCACTGCCTAAACACCTTGGCCTGTACTTAAACACAATTGGTACTAACAAAATTACCATCTGTCAGCTGCAAAAGGCCACCCTACTCGGATCTGCATACATGATTCGCTGATACCTCACACAGTCCTAGGCTCTTGGGAAGTGTCCGACATGCGATCAAATACAATAGCCAGCATAGAGATCTTGCTTGCTGTGTGCTAATCTTGTTGTGTATCAAATAATAATAATAATAATTCATTGGCATTGTTTGACAAAGAAGGCTAAAGACGTTAAAATGCATTCTTAGTATGTTGTTCTGAGTTTTAAAAAATGGGTAAAAGCTGAATCAGGAGGCACTATAGATTCTTGACTTCCTCAGCCATAGAAAATGTGGGACAGCCATCTTGTTCCATGTAAGTGACAAGGGACTGTTTAGTTATAGGCAACAAAGATCCTTGTTATGTTCAAAAGCTGCTTATTCATTCAAATATGTTCAAGATATAACTTGCTTTGTAATTGTACAGTTCCTTAAGATTATATCCTAGGGATGGCTCCAAGCTTTGCGATTCCCCACCAGCCTGATGTAATCTTTCTTATTTAGAATAAAACTTTTCTTTCCATAGCTGTCTGTTAAACTTCATTGTCACTTTGACTGCTCAGACATACAAGGCTAACTTTACCCCAGGGGAATGCAGGGAAAGTGATTTTTGCTTCAATTTATTCATCATTCCATTTCTCACGGGGGAAAAGGAGGGAGAGGCTATAAGAGTCTATGTAGCTAGCTGGTAATTCCTGGTTATCTAGATCTCTCTTTTTTGCTCAAGGCCTCAGTGCAGATGATCAAGAAGCCAAGTTATTAAAGTCATGGACCTGTCCAATGTCTGGAGGGAAGACCTACGTAAGCCACTTTGAGATTTCCAAAGACCTTTCCAAGTGAGATAAACGCATAAAAAAGTAAATGTCATGCTCAGAATCTGTCATACTAATACCCTTCACTGTATAATGATTATTAATGTGAATTCATATTTTCCTGAAACTGTCTGCATTCCAGCTGCATCGTTACCTAACACACCAATCCATCTGATGCTGGGAAATAGATATTTAAGTTAGGTCTGGGGTATATTAGTCTCCTCTGGCAATGCTCTACATATGAGTGTTCTCTCTATATTGCACTTTATTTTTATTTTAGGATACTTCCAAGAGGTCTCATTTTATGTAGCATGGAACTGACTGAAATGCAGCTATAATCATGTCTGAAATGCCAATATAATCATGTCTTATGTGTATACAATATTATATTGTACTGGGAAATCCTGGCCTTTGAGCGCTCTAACTGGAGGTCAGCTATGACCAGCAATGCTGTGGAATTTGAAGAGGCATGAATGGAGGGCAAAAGGGAGAAACGTGCCAAGAGGAAGGCACGTCAAACCAACCTTGACCAGGACCGCCTTCCACCTGGAAACCAATGCCCTCACTGTGTAAGAGCATGCGGGTAAAAAATAGGGCTCCACAGTCACCTACGTATCCACCACCAAAACACTACACTTGGAAGGCTCAGACAATGAGGGATTGCCTAAGTAAGCATTACCAAACCTCAATGACAATGTGTGTGTTCATTAATTATAATTAGAATTCTATTAAGAATTACAATTCAAATATGGACTTGCATATACAGTCTTATACTGATTTAAGTCTTCCAACCAAGTGTTTCATGATGCCCTTGTGTCAGAACATATCGAAGCATTGGCTCCCATGTGATGTGGACAGCAACATCCATTCATTTTGCTCTCTCATCAAGACAAAGGTTCCCAATATGGAAAGAGTGACCTCAGCTGCTCATCTGCATGTTTAATGTGTCTTCCACAGTTATCACAATGTTCATATTGGAAACCATGATAGAGCAAAGTCCTTCAGTTCTCATTTTTTCTTATGCAGGACACAATTCAGGAAAGTATGCATGAATTTTACTTCAAGAGAGACACTGTAATACAACTGTGATCACGTCCTTCCATTTCTAGTCTTATCTGAAACTGAAAACTCTTTGAAATGTTTAAGATCACAGTATTTAGCCCAGCACTCTATTTTGCAGCTAAGGCTTCTGGACAAGCCAAAACAAAGCCAAAAAGGCCTGCTGCTATTCTCTCCTATTGAAGCTGCACCTTCATTGCTAGTACTTAATGGCATGCTGTTTCTGAACACGGAGGTGCCGAAAGACCAAACTTCCACTGATTTCTCAACCCTCTCATTAAAGCCATCCATGCCAGAAAGAAAAAAATTCTGAAGAACAGTATTTTGTACGTATGGGATCATTTGTACTGGGGAAATTAGTCTTTTAGTGATATTAAAAAGTGACACATTCAATCTACAATGCCTAGTCTTCCCTACTTCCAGATGTCTTTTCAATTTTCTACAGTAAAAATGCATAAATGCTTCAGCCTTTACTCACAAGAAAAGTACTACAATACACTGATTTTAAAAAGTTTGTATCTCAATGACAGAACTATGCTTAACAGGCAGGAGATCCCAGATTCAATCACTGGCACCTGAAAATAAGACAAGGAAAATAAATCTACCTAAAACTGTAGAATGCAGCTGTCGGACAACATAGACAAAACCTGACTAAATACACGTGTTTGATATATTTTTGAAGAACTAAATTATGATGCAAAACTTCCAAGTAATCAATATTTTGCTTTGCAGATAATGTATTATAGAAACATAATAAGAGACATTGCATAATGGTAGATGGATGTAAGTAACAGAAATATGGGTTGCTTACCTGTAACCGTAGTTTCTTGAGTGGTCAGCGTGAATAGCACCTATGGTAATTCCTGCGCCCTGCGCAGACAGTTCGGAATCTTTAAAAAGTTAATATCACTTTAAATTGTAGCCCCGCCCACATCCCTTCGAGCATATATAGTCAGTGGGAGGGGCTGCCACCTCAGATCCTTTACTCCGCCGCAAAAGCAGCTTGAAGGACTGAGGCATGATATCAGCGGGGAGGATGGGCGGGAGCGTGCTATTCACGCTGACCACTCAAGAAACTACGGTTACAGGTAAGCAACCCATATTTTCTTTTCGTGGTCAGCCGTGAATAGCACCTATGGTAGACTAGCGAGCTAATAACATGGCTGGTGGGTGTATCATGCCACCGTAGTGTAGGACTGCTCTGCCACAGAATGCCACAGCAGGTAGAAATCCCGGTGAGCATGATGAAGGTGAGCAGAGTAGATCAAGCATCTATCCAGCAGAAGTCTAGGTCTTCCAAAAGAAAGCCCCTCAACGAGTAGTGGGGTTACCATAGATCTAATGGAGTGATCCTTAAACTACTCATAATTACAACCATTCAAATGGTAAGTCAGACATGCCCTTGGGACAATGCAGAAAGGCAACGGCTCCATAAACACTGGCATCCTCCCAGTACGTTAAGTGTAAACCATGCTATGCATGTCGAAGGAGAAGAGAATAGACTAACCACTGTCTAACAGAGATCTTCTACAGTTCTGGAAATTAAACATATAGTCGATCTAGAGGCGCGGAAATTGACGGAAGAAGGATTGAGCACTCCAAAGATTATGCTTGTTCACAGAACATCTAGGTTGATTCACCAAATCAAGTGTGCTTGCAAAGGTAGAAGTAAGAATTTTCTCCTTCAGTAATCGGTACAATGTCTGGAAAGACATAACGGGAGGAGTGTCTGGACATAGAAGTGATACGATACCGAATATACTATTATTTTCTGCAAATTCCATTGATGATATGAGGATGAGTAGATATGTTTTCAATATATTTGTATTTAGTATAAATATGTCAAGTCACAGTAAGCATATCAACTCCAAGATGTTGTGGCCTACTATTGATTTTCAGAATGAGAGTTAATTAAAGAGATCTTGAACTCTTTCAAGAGGAGATGCAAGAAGTCTAGGGCTGAAATGATAGTTCAAAGGAGAATGTGATAACGTAATCCTTACAACAGAATATTGTCTGGCGACCTTTATCTTGGGCCGAGTCGCTCAGGAATCAAGGCCCATACCAAATAAGGGGAGAAACATGTCTATATGGCTGAAACAGGACCATGCATGAAGAGTAGCAATCGTAAAGTCACATAAAGTCTATATGGGCCGAAATAGGACTATGCATGAAGAGTAACGATTGTAAAGCCATATAAGGAGAAACCACATAAACCAGATATTAGAAGGAATAGAAGCTTCGATTTAGTCGCCAGTATCCAGTTATAGATACACAGATAGCTGTAATGTTACTGAGGTGAAATGGTTACGATGGTAGCCCACATTCAGGGGAAAACACGTGAGACGCAATTGACATGCATTAAGCAAAGGACTGGTTCTATACAATGAAGGATGGATCTATTGACAATAAACACACCTTAAATCAGTTTCAGCAAACGAGGTGACGTTAGTAACAGGAAATAATATTAGATAGCAATACTATCCGATGCTGAGTGAAAGGATGTAGCAGGTGACATTTATTAGGTTCAGTAAAGCTCATTAGCCATCATTCCTGTCAGACAGTGCAAGAGAATAGCACTAATGAATAATTGTGGGCTGATGACAGTAGTACCCATTCAAGATTAATATCCTCAGCAATCAGTGGTCTGAGAATAATGTCATGCGACATCACATGGAGGGTAGTGTTAATAATATTATTTATTTATATATTATGTATTTATTCATTCGTATTCCGTCCTTCTCAGTCCAAAGGGGACCCATGGCGGATCGCAATGCATATATACAGGCAAACATTCAATGTCATTGCCATATAGCACATAAAGACAGACATAGAGGCAATTTAGCATTCCCGAATCAGTTCAATTGATCCTCATCACAAAGTGGAGCTTAAACTTACTACTTGACAGATGTAACTGCTCTTTGGTTGCAAAGGTCGATAACAAGCTACACAAATTGGTCAAGTGTTCACCTTGATCCGGGCTCATTCGCGTCCATCGGGAGGCCCATATGTGTTCCCGAAGAAACAGTGTAATCCAGGTGAATAACCTCCATGTCAAGGGGTCACATTCACTTAAGGCCCCATGAAGTCTGCAATAAGGGCCCTTACCGCTGAGTCAACTGAAGTCAGTCCAAGTATCATCTTAACATCTAGTAAGGGACGCTAATGTTACCAATTAATAAGTTCCGTTCATTTATAGGCTCAGACAAAACCAGTCAGGTTTTAATACCACTGTTTTTGAAATACATTGTTTGCTCCTGATACAAGAAACATATAATTACTCAGCAAACATATACGAAGAAATATGACTATATGATGAATGTTGCTGTCCTTGAGCAAGCAGGGACCACCAGCAATGAGACCATGCCACTGAGAACACAATAGCGTGCCCTACACTGGGTAGGGCACGTCTCCACACCTTCTCCAAAGACACTACCCTATGGCGAACTTGCTTCTTGAAGGTGCTTAGGGAGGCTCGCCAGACTCAGGCATTTTGGCCATTAGTGAAACCAACTTATTCTGGCCATCCTGTTGACGTGCTCTGCGAGGTGGAGCAGGGTAGTTCTGGTAAATAAGTTGAATTAATTCAGGTTTGGTTGTAGTCCTCATTAAGGTCACCACAAGTCTGTAATGAAGGGCCAGTTGTTGATATAGCCTAAGTTGTTGCCTCCGTTATGACCAGGCAATGTGACATGTCAACATACAATAGTGGGCGCTAGCGATACCGAGCAATATATTGCCTTTAGGTTTTAACACTCCATATTTCTCAAATACATTGTTTAGCACCTGATACACTATATATGCTAACTCAGAAATTAAACATATCGTTATTACTATGTAAGGCCCAAGTAAAATTCCCTTGACATTAAGTTCAGTTGTGACTGGGACTATGATGCTCTTTGCATTTTAAAGTCAAGAGCTGGTATCCTCCATAGACACCTTTAAGGTTATAAGGCTAGCATGTCTGCATGACTTTGGTGCTCGTTTCCATTTTAAGTCAAGAACTAGTGTCTTCCATAGACACCTGTAAGATCATGAGGTTTGCATGACTGCATAGATTTAGTGCTCGCTCCCATTTTTAAGTCAAGAACATTTGTTGTTAAACAACAAATTCCAGTGCCCAGAGAGCAAGTCAACACATCATTATGCTATGTAAAGAAAAGTGAAGGATTCTCCAGATATTAAGTCTAGTTATGTCTGGGGCTCATCTCCATTCATCTCTATCCTCAGGCTAAAGCCCACGTTGTCCATAGACACCTCTGTGGTCATGCGGCCAGCATAACTGAATGGAGCGCTTTTACCTTGCTCCACTGTCGTTAGGCCAGATCCTGCAACGAAGGAAGAGGGGGAGGAGCAGAAGCTGAGCCTGCTCCTCCTCGCTACCAAAGGATCCGTGGCTGAGGCGGCGCACTAGCCATCTCACCCCTCCTCCGAACTTCCTGTGACGTGGAGTCCTTTTCTATTCTCTTCGTCGATGTCGGAGGAGGGAACAGAAGAGCGCGCGCGCGCGCTCTCGAGTTCGAGAGCGCCATCCATTTGGAGCACGCCAGGTCCCTCTCTCCTCTTTCGACGTCGGAAGGAAGGGGGGGAGCGTGTCCCGATGGAGGCCTTTTGTCTTTCCCCTGCAGCATCAAGTCCTTTAGGGCTCGGAGGCCTTTCCTCTCTCCTCCGTGATGCTGCGAGGGAGGCCGAGAGTATTGCTTTGGGAGAGAGAGGAGGGAAGGCAGGCCAGGAAGACGCTCTATCGCCCGCTCCAGTGGACTGCGGAACCTTTGTGCAGTCTCCCAGCCTTTCCCGGGAGACAGGGGGGGAGCGAGGGTGTGCGCGTCGATCCGTCGACGCCGGAGGGAAAGGGATGCGCTCCATGGTTGAGCCTTACTGAGGGCTCGAAGGCCCTTCCTCAGGTTGGGAACGCGCGCGTGCTCTCGAACTCGACCACTTCATGGTCGAGATTCAGCTTGGGCTGGAAGGTCTTTCATCTCTCCCATGGCGCACTCGGGGCTGCTGATGTTGGGAGCGCCCCTAACATTGTGCGCTAGGAGAGCGTGTGTGTGCGGTCTCTCAAGATCGAGAGGCCCATTAGTCCCTTTCCAAGGTCCTCTAGCGCACCATCGAAGTGCCCTCTAGACGCCGATCGGCTCCTGTTCAAGGGACGCTTCCCTTGCAGGCGCCTTCGGGTCGGCCCTCCCGATGTGTGCGCTGGGCTGTCACCCTCCTCGACAGACGAGCGGGTCGTAGGCGTGCCAGCTCTCCCTTGCAGGGTAGTTGGGAACGCGGCCGTGGGGGCCTCGAGCCCGATGAGGGAGGTTAGAGCTCGGCCGTGCTGGCTTCGAGGCTCGGCGCAGGGCCAGGAGGTTGGAGCTTGGCCGTGCTGGCTTCGAGCTCGACACAGGGCCTCAGTGTACTCCTTCGATGTCTGGAAGGCCGTTTAGGCTGTTAATATTGCAGTGCCGAAGCTACTGCACAGGCGCAACGCATGCCTCCCTCTCGAAGGTCAGGCAGGCGTCATTAGGGAATTCAGTCCCAGCCATCCTGCGCATGATTTGGATCAGAGGCGCTCATAGGGAACTCAGTCCCGATGGCTCTACGCATGCCTCCCTCTCGAAGGTCAGGCAGAGCGTCATTAGGGAACTCAGTCCCAGCCATCCTGCGAATGATTTGGATCAGAGGCGCTCATAGGGAACTCCAGTCCCGATGGCTCTATGCATGCCTCCCTCTCGAAGGTCAGGCAGAGGCGTCATTAGGGAACTCCAGTCCCAGCCGTCCTGCGCATGATTTGGATCAGAGGCGCTCATAGGGAACTCCAGTCCCGGCGGCAATGCGCATGCCGCACACCGAAAGGTGGGGCAGAGGCGCTTTAGAGTGGTGGCCCGTGTTGGGCTTAGAGAACGACGACCAGGTTGGCTCTGCCTTGCTTTACCCATTTGGTACACAGTGGCCAGCAGGGGGAGCTCAGCTCTTCTATGGACTGGAAAGGCTGTTAAATACCAGAAAAGTAAATTGGAACCTTCAGTGGAGGTTTGTGGCCACCTTGGCAGTTGTCCCCTTCACCAGTTGAGCCGCCCTTTTGGAGGCCAACTGTAGTACAAAAAGTCGTTGAGGTTTTTTGTTTAAAATTATTATTATTATATTATTATTTAGAATTTTATTATTATTATTAAATAATTAAAAGGTGGCAGTAACCAATCTCAAAGTTAATAAATTTAAATTTTAATAAGTAGTGTTAACAAATTGCCACCAATATGAAGAACATAAATATTAATAATTTATGAATGGTGGTAAGAGATCTCCACCAAGATGAATATTAAAATCAATAATTAATCAGTGATATTACAAATCATCACCAATATAAGAATATTAAAATTCATTAATTAGGATGACTAATATTAGTAATCATTAAGTTAATAGTAAATATTTTTATTCCTTATATGCTAGTCAAATATGAGTTAAGATTCCTAGCTGTTGCCGCAGCGGCGGAAAAAGGATCTGAGGTGGCAGCCCCTCCCACTGACTATATATGCTCGAGGGGATGTGGGCGGGGCTACAATTTAAAGTGATATTAACTTTTTAAAGATTCCGAACTGTCTGCGCAGGGCGCAGGAATTACCATAGGTGCTATTCACGGCTGACCACGAAAAGAAACTAGAGGATCCATGTATTTTGGTATCCAAGGGGGGGGGGGGAGTGGGGGGGGGCTCCTATAACCAAACCCCAGAGGATACCAAAAACCCACTGTATTATTAACATAATATGACAGGGCGTCAAACTCATTTTCACCAATGGCCACATCAGCCTTATGGTTGCCTTCAAAGGGCCATCGAATCTGTGGATACAGAGATCTAGCTATAACTTTTTGATGTAGTGGTCAGGCTGTTCGGTTTTTACCCAGTGTGGGTCCCCAGATGTTATTGAACCACAACTATCACTTTTGATTATTTTCTATGTGGACTTGGAATAATGAGAATTGCAACCCAACAGCAGGGTTTGAGAAAGATTAAAAGGACATTTAAAGTCATACAAGCCTTGTATCTAAATTCAAAAGCTACTGTTCTGACTAAACAGAACAATCTGCAGTCTTCCATGTGGCCCTGTATCAAAACTCTCATCAGCTCTAGTCATGATGTCTAATGAGGAGGAGAAACACAGGACTTGTAGTTCAGTATGCGGAGGGCCACATACAATCACATAGTGGGTCCACAGACCTTGAGTTTGACACATGTGATATGACATATTGTTATAATCATATTATAAATGCGGGGGAGTGAAAAAGATAAAACTACACTAAATGGCCTAATGGTCTCATTCACTAGTCCAACACATTCCTGTCTTTTTCGCGGTTCTTTCAAGTAGGTAACAACAACAACAACAACAACAACAACTTTATATGTATCTCGCCACCATTTCCCAAAAGAGACTCAGGGTGGCTTACAGAACAGCACATAATAGTGCCATAAAAACATATAAAATACATCTTTTGGGACAATAACAATATAAATTAACATAAGGTACCAATTACCAAAAAATGAAAAAAAATAGGTTTTCTAGCTCTGTGATGTCTTACTATGGGCCAGAAGAACCAGAATTTTGTATAGTATTCCAAAAGAAAACACCTCGCAAGTGTGAGTATGGAATTGTTCATTTCTACAGTGATCAGGGCCACAGCAGTGAGTAGTTTCAGTGTTTGTCTAGAATCTTTGGAAGTCAAGGTTTGATTCCCCACTGGGTGACCTTGGACAAATTAGAGGAAGGCAACGGCAAATCTTCTCTAAATAAATCCTGTCAAGAAAACCCCAGAAAGTATTGCTGTAAACCAGAGTTAACTTGAAGGCACATAAAGCACAATAAACTTATAGATAATTGTCACCAAACTATTGAGCCTAATCTCAATTGGTTCTGTTGTCACTCCTCAAATTGTGACAAAGCATTACTCCAAATGGTGTGGTGACAAAACGATTTCTTAGATCAGGCAATGTACCCCATTCCATTTCTAAATGTTTGCAGATTTCTTGAACAACAGATGTTTACATTATGCCTAAATTCAATACATGTACAGTAATGTGCTTGTTTTCTCAAGGAATGTTAAAATCAAACATCTATGAAGGTGTTCAGTATCATCTACAGATTGTTACCTGGGAGAAAGGGGATGATTCTCTGCTTGGGATCTTTCTGACCCCCTTCAATAGGAAATTTATCCAGAAGCTGCATCTGCAAAAGAAATATTTAGTGTGAACAACAGTCCATTGGCTCATTTTTTTCCACTCCATCACTCCACATCAACATGGGCTATTTCTTTGATTATTCCCCACTGACACAAATCAAGACATTTACAGCTGTGATTAAGGGCTGAACATAGAGTAGAACTCGATTTTCAGTGAACTCTTACGAAGAGAGGCAGGTTTCCCAAGAGGAAGAATTACATCAGAATTGGGATAAAACCAAAGTCTGGCATTCCGCAATTCCCAATTAGCCAATCTCTACTTTACATAGAAAAATAATGAGTAAATTACTTGACCTTAATCTATGTTCTGTGTTGCAATCATGAAGGGTCCACCTACTCTCCAAGACAGACCACCCACCTGGTGAGAACTGCTGCTTCACAATCACCAGAGGTTGTTTCAGTGAGTATCAGATGTGGTTGTTGGCAGGCCTCACCTAACTCCCCCACATTACTGTGCTTCCCCATGTCTCTTGATGGACAGGCATATTTGAAGTAGAAGGAGATTCCTGGGGATCTGGAAATGCTCTCTTCTTGTAATCCCTGGAACTTGGTTGGAAGAAAATGAGTTTCTTCCCAAGTGGAAGGTTGTATCAACTTTTCTCAAATAGTCTCCCTTCCTCACTGACCACACACTGTCTGCAAATTTAGCTCAGTGTGCGGTCACAGCAAATGGAGTACATTACATACATAATATATAGAACATTTGGCTAAACATTTTTCATAACAGAACAAATAAATATTTAATCTATACAAATATTGAACGTATTAAGGCAGAAGAAGGGAAAATGCTCAGCATGGTAAATTGCTGAGTTTCAAAAAGGTTTTGCAAGGGCTGCTTTTCTTTTCAAGCACCATGACAAATTAAATAATGAAGCAAAATATATATATACTAGCTGAACCCGGCACGCGTTGCTGTGCCCTATTTAGGAGATGTGAGAAAGTCTGAGTATGTAAGGTGTGGAATTGACGTTACGTATGGTCTTGGTGTGTGTGTGTATGTGTATATATGTATATGTGCGTGTATATGTGTGTGCATGTGTATATGTGTGTTGGTATATATGTGTGTGCATGTATATATTCAGTATGTGTATGTATATGTGTGTGTGTTTTTTTATATGTATATGTATGTATGTGTGTGCATGTATATGGGTTTGTGCATGTGTATATATGTATATATGTATATGTGTGTGTATATGTGTGTGTATGTGTATATGTGTGTTTGTATGTGTATGTATGTATATCTGTTTGTGAAAGGGGAAAGAATGATATGGGAAAGAGAGGGTGGAATGTGGTGAAGGCTGGGATTGGGAAGTGGAGAGAGAGGGGCTGGAGAATGCGGGAAGTTAAGATTGGGAGAGGAAGGAGGAAACTACAAAAAGGGAAGAGTGGGGTGGGGAATGAGTGGCTGAGAAGTGTGTGTGATTGTGGGGGGTGGGGGAGTGAGACGGGAAGGGAGGAAGAGGTTTGCCCTTGCCAAGGAGAGAGAAGCCTCCTTCTCCTTTCCCCATTTCTCGAAGGGAGAAAGCATTGAGGGGAATGGAAGCAGGGAGGTGAAGAAGATCTTGGAGGGGGAAGGAGAAGCAGCAGCGCACCTCTTCCCTGGCCGGAGCCTCGCAAGTCTCCCAGGGGAATTCCGCCTCTCCTGCTCCTGGGAAGGCCTTGAAGCAGCGGCCGCGTGGAGCGCCTCCTTCCTGCCTGCCTCTCTCTAAGGTGAGGGGCTACTGGCGGGGGACCAAGCGGGCATGGGCACGGGACTACATTTCCCAGAAGGCCCTGCACGGCGACTTCCTGTTCCTTCAACCTCCTTGCCAATGAGCCGTGCGGTGCCTTCTGGGAACTGTAGTCCCATGGCCATGGCCGCTTGGTCTTGTCTCCGGGCAGCGGCGGAGAGGCGGCGGCGGCAGCGTAATGGAGGCTCACCCCTCGCCCTTGCCTCCCTTTGGCTTCTGCTGGCGGGATCTGCTCCCCCGCTGTGTCCTTCCTCGCCGGGTGTAGAGTGACCGCTCGTGTTCGGGAGTGGTGTAGAGGCGGTGAAGGAGGTCGAGAAGGCTGCGGAAGAGGTGTGTGTGCGCATTGTTGTTTATGTGGGGTAGTGGGTAGTTATGGAGGGGGGTTGTGGATTGTGGTGTGCTGGGATGTGGTTTGAAGTTGCGCATGCGCGGTACTGTGATGTTTTGTTGGCAGCCATTTTGTGTGTGCGGTGTTTTGCGCATGCGTAGTTATGTTGTTTTTCGGTGGATGTTTTGGGGGTGTTGTGTGTTGTTTCGGGGTGTTTTCGTGGGTGGAGTATGGACCTAGTGGTATGGATGAGTGGCCCTGTGATTTTCGTGTGTTTGGGGAATGTAGTTTTGGCGTGCATTTGCCCCGTTGCACGATGAGAGGAGTTGGCTAGGAACACTCGTGTGCAACCTAAAAAACTTGTATTTGGGGGTTAGGACTCCTAGAATTCCCCCAGGAATGGATGCATACATGGCAGGTCAAAAATGTCCAGGATGGCATAGATGCGCTTTAACTGTGTGGGATGTGGCTGGACCTTCTTGCCGAGAGTTCTGGACACTAGAATAGTGCAAGGACATTATGAACAATGGCTTATGCAGAATCCAGTAAATCTCTCATATGAAATTGGTTTGCAATTTAGTGTGGTATATGTAAACCTATACAACTTTTACTGAAGACTTTGAAGCTGGCAGAGTAGAAGGGGCTGCTTAATACCTGAGCAAGGTGGATTGAAAGAGACTTCAGTTGTATTGTTGAAGGCTCTCCTGGCCGGAATCACTGAGGTGTTGTGTGGTTTCCAGGCTGTATGGCTGTGTTCTTGCAGCTGGAATATTCATAAGCGTCATCTGAAGATGCCAGCCAAAATATCATGAGAAAATGTTGCTAGAACACGGCCATACAGCCCACAACACCCTAGACTTTGGTTGGACTGTCCCTATCGCTGTCTTGTCTCTCCTATGTACTAACTATGTACTAACATACTAACTGATGTTCAGTGTTCCACAAGTTCAGTGTGCTTTAACCCTAATAGATATTTTCACTTAAAAAGTCAAATGATGCTTACAGATCCTGGCCTTATACACTAATAAAGTTACCCTGGGCTTTTCCTATTGCATCCCCCTTCCACTAGACCAGTGGTTCCCAACCTTTTTTTTTTTTTACCAGTGACCACTTTCACCAGGGACCTCTCTCCAACATTAGTACTAAAAGGGTTACGAATCAGTTTTTGGTCAACTTTAGATTCAGTTTGGTTATTTGGGGTGCTGATTCAGAAAACTGCATTAGATAAACTACAGCATTATAGTTTCTGATACAGAACATATACTGTCCAGTAGTTACCATCTGCTCGCTCGCAGGAAACCATATTTAATAAGCCTTGGCACTATAAGAGGGTTTCACAAGACCAGTCACTCTCGTAGCAACAGTGTAGTAACGGTGAGGCTGTTGACCATATTTTCGTTCTTGTGGACCACAGGTTGGGAGCCACTGCACTAGACTTTCTAATATTAGATTTTTAAATATTAAGAACTTGTCCCCAGGCTTCGTTGCCACCTACCTTCTTTAACTTTTATGTCAAGTGTTTTTAGAGTATAAGTCCAAGGGCTACGATCAACTTTCCTTTTTATTGCTGTGTAAGAGACTCTGAGAGCATTTCCAGTTGTACAAGCTGTACAAGTTGCACAACTGGAAGGTTTCTATTTGCCTCCTTTAAGCTTTTGGAGCTGTGGAGAGGTATTGCAAAGTAGCCTGTTATGAAAATAAGCACATTTGCTCTAGGAAAGGAGCCAACCTAAATATAAACAAAGATAAGATGAAGGTAATAACCTAGTTAGAATAACAACAATCCTGACAGTGCGAGGTTACTGGCCTACTGCCAGCAAAACACCTTCGCAATTGTACAAAAGAAAAGGAGACATCAATAAGTTGGAAGAGAAAATTAACCCCAGTATGTACACTAGATGAAATAGGTAGACTAAAAATGACTTTTATCTTCTTGCAGATCCCTCTTTGGATTGAATGAGAGTTTTTTTTCCATGTCTGGAGTGACTTGAGAAACTGCAAGTCACTTTGGTAGAGAGAATTGGCTGTCTGCAAGGACATTGCCATGGGGACGCCCAGTTGTTTTGATGTTTTGCCATCCTTGTGGGAGGCTTCTCTCATGTCCCCGTATGGGGAGCTGGAGCTGATAGAGGGAGCTCATCCAATGAGAGAATAAAGGAGGGGCTCTTAGTAAAGCTGGCTCACTTCTACAATTGCTGCCAAGAAATTGCCGATAACCCAAACTCCTTTCTTGATGAAACTTGGAATTTAATACTGCACCAATTGCTGATATATAAAGTTAAATAGATACGAGGGTGGATCAATAAGTCTGTGACTTTTTGAATTTCCCACCTCTTAACTGAAAGGGCAAAACTGCTCCTGTCAACAGGCATCTGTCAGTTGACTCCTGTCAAAATTTGAACAAGCTGCGTCATTTAGTTTGTGTTTGACAGCCATTGATAGCAGACTACCGCGTGATTTGAGGAGAAAATGGAAAAAAGTGAATTTTGTGTGCTCATTCAGCATTATTTTTTGCGGAAAAAAAACATCACTCAAACCGAGGCTAAGCTTGAAAAATACTTTGGGGACTCTGCACCATCAATTTCAATGGTAAAAAAGTGGTTTACTGAATTTTGTTCTGGCCGTACAAGCACGGAAGATGCCAAACGTCCTGGATATGGTGTTGGCCGATCGGAGATTGAAAGAGCGAGAGATTGTGGAAGCCATAGGTATCTCACATGGCTCAGTGGTTTCAATTTTAAATGATCACTTGGGTATGAGAATGCTTTCTGCAAGATGCGTGCCATGTTTGCTCACAATGCAGGACAATGCAAAAGTGTACATATGTGCAGTTGCCATGGTAACAATCCATGAATTGGGATACGAATTGCTCCCTCATCTGCCCTATTCTCCGGATTTAGCCCCGAGTGACTATTTCTTGTTTCCAAACCTGAAGAAATGGCTCAGCAGAAAGATATTTGACTCCAACAATGAAATCATCTCACAAACAAATACCTATTTTGATGACCTCGACAAATCTTATTTTTGGAAGAGATAAAAAAAATGGAGAAATGTTGGACAAAGTGTATAGAGCTCAAAGGAGACTACGTTGAAAATTTTTTAAAAAATTATCCAAAAACCTGTGTTTCATTCAAAAAGTCACTGACTTATTGGCCCGCCCTCGTACACTAAGAGAAGGAGTGTAACACTTCATTGTATAATTCTAATAGCAATATAAGATTGAGCCTAGATTGATTCAAGATCTAAATAAGGTAAGCAGCTATTGGTATTGCTAGAACACTCTTAGTAGAAAAGTTAGAAGTTGTTCTCCTATTACTCTCCTGATAGACCAAAGCTTAAGAATACCGAAGAGGATGTTTATCTGATGAGTGGGCAGAACTGGGTTTTGTAACCTTGGAAACCTAGGTAACCAACATGGGAATCCTAGAAAATCCAAGCAGACTGAGACTGACAGGTAGAAAGCTAACCATGTATCTGAGAGAGCATTATGAAAAGCAATTCAAAGCCTCCATTCAAAGGATCAAAGAAAGTCGCATAGAGATGATTTAAAGTCTTAATCCCTCCCCTCAATTCCTCCCACCTTTTGTTCCCTTATTTCCAGTGGATAATTCCAGCATGGACACTGCATGATCTGCTATGTCTAACAGGAAATGAAAGTAAAGCAACAAGTCTGCCTTTTCCCTCTGCTTGTGAGAAAAGAAGTGAATGCATCTTTCCCATCCGTTAACGCAGGTTTGAATCCGGGAGAATGCGGGTGAGCTCCCTTTGTCAGCTCCAGCTCCCCATGCGGGGATATGAAAGAAGCCTCCCACAAGGATGGTAAAAACATCAAAACATCCAGGCGTCCCCTGGGCAACATCCTTGCAGACGGCCAATTCTCTCATACTAGAAGAGACTTGCAGTTTCTCAAGTCACTCCTGACATGGAAAAAAATGGCCAGGGTTTTTATGTTTTTGTTTTTGTGTGTGTCAGGAGCAACTTGGGAAATTGCAAGTTGTTTCAGGTGTGAGAGAATTGGCCATCTGCAAGGAAATCACCCAGCAGACACCCAGATGTTTTTGATGTTTTACCATCCTTGTGGGAGGCTTCTCTCATGTCCCTGCATGGGGAGCTGGAGCTGACAGAGGGAGCTCATGCACGCTCGCCCCGGATTCGAACCTGCGACCTGTTGGTCTTCAGTCCTGCCAGCACAAGGGTTTAACCCATTGAAACACTGGGAGCTTCAACAGCCAGGGTAAGTATTAGGGATAGGGGTACCATACTAGCTAAGGAACAGTATAAATCCATTGTTAGAGCTTCGTCCTCTTTTCCCTCCTTCCTTTTTAGAGATATCCACATGCACATGTATACATACTCTTTCAAGAAAGCTTCCTCTTGGATCAAGCAACAGCAATTTTGTCTGTCTGCCTTGCCCTAGCTCAGTGGTTCTCAATCTGTGGGTCCCCAGGTGTTGTTTTAGCCTACAACTCCCAGAAATCCCAACCAGCTTACTAGCCGTTAGGATCTATGGGAGTTGAAGACCAAAACATCTGCGGACCCACAGGTTGAGAACCACTTGGGGTGTCATGTCTTCTTATGCCACTATATTTATTGATATTTTCCAAGCATTTTTTAAAAAAATTCAGTAAATATATCTTCCCAGTGGTCCATTTGCCACCTTAGCATCAGGATGGGAGAACAAAAAACTACTTATAAAGGCTGTGAAGAAAGAACCTGTAAGTCAACATTAAGGAGAAAGAGGTTGGAATTTAATATTTCTTAGACACTCTGCTTTTCTGCCTGTGGATGGAGATGTGTGTGTGTGTGATTTTTTAAAAGGAGATGTTTTGTTTTCCTGTAGACAGAATTCAGGCTGTCTGAGGTCAGTCAGGGGTAAGATTACCTTTGTTCAAAGGAGATTGAAGCAATAGTTCAATTCCAGGCTTTGCTGTCACTACATTTTAAGCCAGGGAGGCATGTCATATCTTGTTTTACTCCAAGATTGATTGACTCATTGTAGCCGGCACTGAGACAGACACATTCCTAGGGCTATTCTTGGAAGCAGGCGACTTTGGCCCATGTGGGCTTTTTCTAACCACATCAAGGTGGTGGTGAGGCATACAGCTAAGCACTGTTTACCCACAGGGCGGATATCAGTTGAACAGATGCAACAGACCCAACATCTTCCGTCAGTGAAACATTCATATAACAGAGAGACAAGTGAACCAGGCTGACCATGAATGCCAGCAAACAAGAGACCTGATTGGAAGTTTTAAAGTTTTAGAGAAAGGGAGGGAAACGCAATGTCAGAATAAATGTGGCATGTCTAAGGGCCCTTCCAGACAGGGCCTATATCTCAGGATCTGATCCCAGGTTTTCTGCTTTAAACTGGATTCTATGGGTCCGAATTGCTAGATAATCTGGGATAAACAGAAAACCTGGGATCAGATCCTGGGATATAGGCCTGTCTGGAAGGGTCCTATGAGTTTCTGCACCAGAGCAAATTCAACTAATGCTTAGCCAAGGCTGACAGCTGAATAAGAAACTCAATATGCAGATATCACCCACCCCTCATTTAAGGAGTGCAACAAATCTTGCAATCACACACCGATGGCAAGTGAGGCTGTAGCCTGATATTTCATTTCATAGAATCACTGAATCATACATTTGGAAGAGACCTTGTGGGTCATCTAGTCCAACCCCCTACCAAGAAACAGGAAAATCAAATTCAAAGCACCCCGACAGATGGCCATCCAGCCTCTGCTTAAAGGCTTCCACCACACTCCAAGGTAGAGAGTTCCACTGCTGAACAGACCTCACAGTCAAAACGTTTTTCCTAATGTTCAGATGGAATCTCCTTTCCAGTAGTTTTAAGCCATTGTTCCACGTCCTAGTCTCCAGAAAACAAACTTGTTCCCTCCTCCCTATGACTTCCCCTCACATATTTATAAATGGCCATCATGTCTCCTCTCAACCTTCTCTTTTGAAGGCTAAACATGCCCAGCTCTTTAAGCCGCTCCCCATAGGGCTTGTGGAGCGGCTGAAATAGCTCGGCATGCTTATCCTTCAAATGACTGTCTTCCTCCACATGATCCAATTCAGTACAGAAGCAATTCAATCATCTTGAGCTTTTGCTCTTGTTTGTTTGCATTTTAATTGACCAACGTATCTGCTTGCTTTTACATGATTGTGTTTCATAATTTCATTGTGTTATTTTATTGGTTTTGTTATTGGAATAGCAATATTGAAGAATGAAGTCTACACAAAAAAATAAACAAAAATGGGGCAGCACTGAAAGCCAATTAATTTTGCTTCTACCATCCAGGGCTATCAATATTCATCCAAAGTAGGGCACAGAGCTAATGCCGATTATAAACAGTCGCACAATTGTGGCTGGAAATCTCCCCCCTATATCCTAATTCGCTCCCTGAACCTGACCAGATCAGGAGGCACAGCCTTTATTTCCTGATTTCAACCAGCACCGAAAAGAAAGGACTTTGTGCTCTTCCAGACAGGCCCTATATCCCAGGTT
This sequence comes from Anolis apletophallus, assembly GCA_030556195.1. Classification (NCBI taxonomy): domain Eukaryota; kingdom Metazoa; phylum Chordata; class Lepidosauria; order Squamata; family Anolidae; genus Anolis; species Anolis apletophallus. The sequence goes on from JARBWK010000010.1 coordinate 73,852,559, forward strand.
CTGATCCAAGGTTTACAGTTTTAATCTGGATTATATGAGTCCACACTGCCAGATAATCTGGGTTAAACATAAAACCTGGGATCAGATCCTTTCTGGAAGGGCCCTTAGGCTGCTAAAAGTCAAGTATATCCAAGGTGTTTTTAAGTCAGGAAAAGGAACAAAGTCAAAATTATTAATATTGGGAAGGCAGAGTTTTCACCACAAAATTGTTCTTCCAACTGTTAAGCCTGATATTCATGTTGGGTGTTGTATTTTCCATAACTAGTTTCTGTCCATGGATCAAACATAAACACCATATCACAATGGCATGAACAAAAAGAATAACGCTAGTGTTAAGCAGGAACAACGTCACCTAAAAAACAACCTTTATTTATTTATTTATCTATTCGTATTTGTTCGCCACCCCTCCCAATGGCTCGGGGCGGCTCACAGCATATCCATAAAACACAGCAAAAAGCACAGATTTCATTGTTTTTAATTATCATGATGACTCTGATGATGAAAATTAGTAAAAAGACAAATCATACATTCAAGAGATAACACCAGTCAAATCTTAGGCAATCCTTCTGTGATTTGTTCCACTAATGGAGAAAGATCATATTTATAGGAACCTCCACACCAATCACCTGATGTGATATACTGACTGGCTCATTTCCCCCCCCCCCCCAAAAAAAATCCCCATATCTCACATTACCTCATACACAACCATTACACTTTGAAACACATCCAAAAGAAAATCAAAACTAAGTAATTTTTAACATATTTTCACTCATTGTAATCATAATGCATTGTTTACAAACTTGGCAGGAAGTTCCAGTAGAATCAGTGGCTTGATGTAGATTGGGCCTTATGAAGCCAGCAAAGCTCCATCAAAACCACCAAAAATTACCTGTTATTTCCCTTAAACAATAAACCAACAAACTACAGTACATTTATAGAAATGCTAATCTAATTTGACCCTGACCCAACAATCAATCAATCAACAATACCATGTTGAGGCAATTTTCTTCCATGCATGGACAAATTTAGTGTAATTTTTATCTGCTGGCACTGATATACAACAGCAATAACACCACATATACTGTAAAGAATCATGAGGCATTTTGGAAAAGCCCATATTTTTGACTTCAAATATGTTTATGTGATTTATGCTGTCATATCCGTCAAACTGAACAGCCTTCCTTGTTTTTGTTTGAACAGTGTTCTCTGCAGAAACCACAGCTGACATCAGAACTAGAGCACAATAGATTTGAACACAAAGACACATGCGTTTGGCACTTCTGACTGAAATGGTATCCAGTAATGGCCACGTGGGATTCTACTAGCTGGCTGAAGCATAACTAAAAAAGAGCCTGCCAAAGAAAACCATCAATTTTGATGACAAGATGGAACAAGGTCCCCACACACACGCGCGCGCGCGCGCTCCCAATCTCCCTTTACTCATAAAAACCTTGAGCGGCTTGGCTACCAAATGCTTTTATTCTTCCAAACACGTATCTTGCCCTTGATGTGAAGAGGGGGATTCCGCCCAGGATTCCAGATAAAAGGCTCTCTATCTTTCTAGCGAAGGGATGGCAACAACAAACATAAGCCATCTCTCAATTTTTGGAAAGCTATGAGGAAGTTTCACAGGTCTGCAGCCAGCCGGGCAATAGCCGCACACAGAACAGAGGGCTTAAGGCAACACAGTCAGGATTTTTATTTCTGCTCTTTTCTATCCTGATCTTTTAGCAGGTTTTAGAACCATCTGAATGGGTTAGAGCAGTGTTTCCCAACCAGTGTGCCGTGAGCGATCATCAGGTGTGCTGTGGGAAATTGGAACCTCCAAGGGGGGGGGTCATTTTGGTTGGTGGTGTGCCCCAGGATTTTGCAAATGTAAAAAGTGTGCCGCGGCTCAAAAAAGGTTGGGAAACACTGGGTTAGAGCAGGGGTGGGCAATTATTTTTTCCAAGGGGTCACACGAGAGCCAAAAAATACTATGGAGGGCCGCACCTAAAGGCAGAACTACATTCTAATCTACATTATTTACTTATTATATTTACTATATATTACACATCATTAATATTAACATATTAATATATCAAGAAATATTCATATATTATTAGTATTAATATCATTATTATTATAGTATATATATAGACATTACAATATATTGAAATTATAATATAATATAACATATTATATTATTTATTATATTATTATATTATTAATTATAAAATTATTATAAAATAATAATAAAAACCACTAAAATTAAATTAAATTCAAGAAGACAAGGTGCGAACCAAGATGGAATGGCCCAATGGATCCAGCCCAGAGCATGGCACAGCGGACCCAGCCGCCGCAGCAGCAGAGGAGAGCAGAGCAGCAGGCGATCGGAGGCTGCAGGCCTCTGCCCGCCCGCGCCCCCAGCCGTTCCCCAGCTGATCGCCCTGCTATGGAGTGCCTGCCATCCCCGGGCCTGCAGGGGGAGCAGTCGGTGATCTGAGGCGGCTTATTCGACCTGGCGACCCGGAAGACAACCAAGTCTTCCGGGTTGCCAGGGCGATCAGCCCCGCAGGTCGCCGAGTGCTCCTGCAGCAGGCCCGGATCGCCAGGCACTCCAAAGCAGCCGCTCCAAAGGGATGTCAGGCACTCCAAAGCCGCCACTGCTCCTGCTGCAGGCCCGGATCACCAGGCACTCCAAAGCCGGCGCTACAAAGGGATGTCAGGCACTCCAAAGCTGCCGCGATGGGATGGCGGCAGCGGCAGCCCTTCTTCTTGGCCCCACCCCCAACGCCCTTCTCCCCGGGCCGGACAGAATCGGCTGCCGGGCCAAATCCGGCCCGCGGGCCGCAGGTTGACCACCCCTGGGTTAGAGTGACGTCTCCGGCCTTCTCTAACTTTTCAATTTTGGTACAGCCCTGATTTTTATGGGTGAAAAACATAAATAATTTCGCTTATTATATGCATACTATTATTTATTTATTTACTTTATTTCTCTCCAAGGGCTCTCAAGGAGGCTAAGAGCCACACATTTTGACCAATTGAAAACAAAGCAAATCAAAACATTAAAGAAACAATTAAGCCATACTGTGCATATTAGGTTTAAAATACAGTTAAAATACAATGAATACAACTCAAACGCTTTTTAAAATATACACTCCCCCCAAAATCCCACCCACAACATCTGCAGTATTATGACCCTTGTTGTTTATTCGTTCAGTTGCTTCCGACTCTTTGTGACCTCATGGACCAGCCCACGCCACAGCTCCCTGTCGGGTCATGGCCACCCCCTACTCCTTCAAAGTCAAACCAGTCACTTCAAGGATAACATCCATCCATCTTGCCCTTGGTCGGCCCCTTTTCCCTATTTCCTTCCATTTTCCCCAGCATCATTATCTTCTCTAAGCTTTCCTGTCTTCTCATTAAGTAGCCAAAGTACTTCATGTTTGTATCTAATTTCCTTCTCTCAAGTGAGCAGTCAGGTCCCTTATCCTTCTCCAAATGCCTGCTTGCAAAAAAAGAAGTCTTGACCTGTTGGCCAATATGCATAGCCACACGTTCCACTATTTCAAAATCATTCCACCCAACATTTTCTAACTCGGGAGACCTAATCTCTACAGGCACTCCCAGACAACCTCATGATCTGAAACAAATAAGTGGGGCAAATAATCATGGTACCTGATAGCAAATCCAAATACTGAACTGTCAGTCCTGATAAATACTCCCTAGTTCTCATGGCACCTTCATTTGCAGCAAATTTTAGAAATCCGCAAGATAGATGGGGGACATCCAGCAGAAGTTTACTTTTAATTGTTTTAAATTGACTCTCCAAAATACATTGGACCTCATAAGCGCTGATGTGAATATCTAAATTTACACAGATTATCTCTACCCACCCTCCTGTTGCTTTTACTTTTTCCCTTGTAAACCCTGATTCCCTTTGGGATGACTTGCCTCCCATGCTGGTGCCCACTATATAAATCCAAGAACATTGGGACAAAGGAATGCTTGCAGAGAGTTCTCATGGGAATTGCTTTCCATTTGTGCTTCCATTTAGCCACCTATGTGTCTGTGGCTCAATTTGTTTACAGCCCTCATCAGCTGTTTTGGGATTTTAAAAGGCAGACTTGTGCTGGAGCAGTCCACCACAGGACTGAAGTCACATATACAGTCATGCAAATATGCGCATATTCTGGCCACAATCGGATTTTAAGCGCATTATCCTTTTTAACACGTGTTTTTCTGCAGTTAATGCAATCCAGCATGCATTTTCAGCAAAAATCATTTCCCCCCCCCCCCCTTACCCCAGCTCTTTCTGCATTTTAGGGCCTGTGTAGAAGGGCCTTAAGCGACCAGGTGTCACCCCGTTGTGCTACAATTCCCTTTTAACTGCCATGACAACTTTCTATGGAATCCTTCAGTCAGCATCAGAACATTTGACAAAGAATTCTAACTATCCTGCACTGAACTGATCATCCCTGGATCCCATGGGACATTGAAAGGGCAGTTAAACAATTGTAAATCTTTTGTCTTGTTCTAAATCTGGCCATGTTTCTTTCTGCTAGAAGGAACAGAATCTCTTCCCTACCATCGTTGGAGTCTGTGGGGGCAATGTAGTGGCATCCTGCTTAGGTTTTCCCAACTTATTATTCCTGAAATTTCATTGGCAGTAAACCTATCCTTGGTTGATCACATTCAAGATCTGAAAAAGTGACACCTTTTGTACTGATCTTTTGAGCCACCAGAAGTCACTACAACCTCATAAGAAGCATGTAAGATCCCAAATACATATCTTAAAATGCACTCTAGACTAGAGAGATACCTAGTATCTGTTTCACTATTTCCTTCTCACAGTTCCCTAATTCAAATCAGTTTCTGTTAAGTGACGTTCACTTCCCATCATGGTGTGTGTTACATTGGAAACATCTAGATTAAGATTCCCATTCAGACATTAAATTCACCGGATGACCTTGGGACAGATACTTAGCAGCAATATCTCAGAAGACTGACTTGTGGCCACAGCTGGCTTGCTTTGACCCTTCCAAAACAAATGGAAAGATGCACTCAAGTGTCGTGTCAAATTGGAACTCAGCTCTTAGATCCTGGAATTTATCAACACTTTACAGGGTATTGATAGAAGAAGATTCTCAAACACATCTTGGGGCCCTTCCACACAGCCCTATATTCCAGAATATTAAGGCAGAATATCTGCTTTGAACTGGATTATCTGAGTCCACACTCAGATAATGTGGGATTTTCTGCCTTGATATTCTGGGATATAGGGTTGTGTGGGAGGTCCCTTTAATTCCTTGATGCTGTGAAAAGGACACAGGGTAAAGAAAATACATAGGTGAGTTTTAGGCTTGCTTATATTTAATTAATTGTTTCTTCTTTCATTCTTCTTACTATCACAAATAGAATATGCCCAGCAGAATCCAAATGTTCCAGTGCAAATCTGAAAAAAAATATTCCTGGTGCTTTTCCTAAGTTAGGGTGAATATAATTGCAGCCCTGAACCTGGACAGAAAAGGTGGGTCCTGGAAAGAAAAAGGAAGTTGGAAACAGAACGCCAGCTGCCTTCCACCCAAACAAGACTGGTTGTTAGGAAATGATAACACTAGCTGGGTGTATCACTACAGAGGAAAGCTATTTCATGGGAAGGGTTCAGAGCTCAGCTGTTACAAAGCTACCTTGCTTCATTAGAGAGGAAGGGGCAAATTTGACTGAGATAACAAGATAAACAAATACAGTGTCCATAGAACTAAAACACACCAACTTATATTTAGCTATGATCAGAGGACTGCTGTTAACAGTCAACGATCACAGCCTTAAGCACACAACAGATGCTGCTTGTATGCAGAAGATAACTATGAATTATTTTCTGAAAGTTTTACACACATCTTTTAAATAAAAAACCCCCATTATATTTAGCATTGTATTGCTAATTCCAACACCATGCTGCTGCAACCCAAGATATGCCACCTGAAGTAGTTGCCTTGTTCTACTTACTGGTATGGCTAATGGAGCACTAAATCATAGACCACCTATGTCTAAGATTCGTTTAAGATGAATTATATCTACATTGATAAAGTCTACGCATTTACAAATAAAACTATATGTAAATAAAATGTCTTGGCCATTCTGGTCCATGCTCTCATCACATCACGTTTAGACTACAGCAATACACTCTACGTGGGCTTGACTTTGAAGACTGTTCGGAAGCTTCAAGTAGTCCAATGAGCGGTAACCAAGTTGCTCGCTGGAGCAAAATACAGGGAACATATAACCCACCTGCTGTGTTAGTTCCACTGGCTGCCAGTCTGCTAATGAGCAGAATTGAAAGTGCTGGTTTTAGCCCATAAATCTCTAAATGGTTCCGGTCCAGCTTACCTGTATGAACACATCTCCCCCTATGAGCCAGCAAGAACACCAAGATCTACTGGGGAGGCATTGCTCTCCGTCCCACAACCTTTGCAGGTGTGATTGGCAGGGAGGAGGGACAGGGCCTTCTCGGTGGTGGCCCCTCAGATGTGGAACTCCCTCCCTTTTAGCTTTTAGGAAACAACTTTTAGGAAACAACTTTTAGGAAACAACAGAAGGCATTTGGTGAATGACAGAAACATGGAAATATGAAAGTAGTTATATTTATCCTTGGGATTGTGCAAGGCCTAAATGTTTTATGTATTGTGCATGACTGTTGCTTTATAGTTTTATAATTTTAATGTTTTTAATCTTTTTTATTGTTGTTGTTTTGATATGTGCTGTTTTATACATGTAAGGCATTGACTTTTGTCATTGATTATGTTGGGAACCGCTTTCAGTCCCCCTAGGTATGAGAAAAGCGGTATATGTGGTAAGTGCAGTAAAACTAAATACATACTTTTAAAAAATTATGTAATTTTTTTTATTCAGGAGCTTGTATTCTCACTAATGCTTCCCAAAGTTGAGGCTGTCAGGTGAACATTCACACAGCAGCTCCATCCTCAGGAGGTCAGTGGGCAAGCTATTCGGGAGCCAGGCATGCTATCTGTTTCTGTTTCTCCTGTACTGCCCTTCCTTTGCCCAGGTGAAAGACACTTGCACTACACAGGAAGAGGATAAGCTGTCCCCAAGTACCAATTCAGTCACCCTTGGAACATGGTGATCTTCTCCCCGCCAGAAACAGTGCCCCAGTCCCCCTAGAGATATTCACAATTTTTCAGGAGATGGGGTAAGGTTGCACCTCTAACCCCTGTGAAGCTGGAGGGGTGGCTGTGTTAGCAAATTAATTTAATTGTGTTTTTCCTCCTTTCAGAGGAAGACTTGTGGAAGTTTCTTGTCATTATCTTGGGGTGCCATGCAACTTAAAAGAGGGGATGGGGAGGTAAGCTTTTTGGTTCTGTTCAGGCAGCAAAACATCTTGGGACATTATTTCTGATGTGAAAAATTGCAGCAAAATAAAAGCATACACAAACAACATTCCTAGTCTCAGGTTAACCTCGTTGAAGACTGTACCTCCCCACTACTAACTACTAACAACCACCATCCCAAGGCCCCAAGCAAATCTTTTTGACAGGTGCTGGGATACGGACATGTTTATTTCTACAAGCCTTCTCCAAAGTGTAATGGCGAACTGAAGATAGCAAGCAGATAGGGGCAGGCTTTGAAATTTCACCCAGACTTGGAGCCTGAGAGATTAGTATTGGCATAGCAAAACAGAACATGAAAAGTACAGAAAGTGCATCTGCTGGAAGTAGAAAGAGATAGCTTTTTCTCCGACGTTTTATCTGGAATAGAAGAGTACCTCTGGGAAATCAAGACTAACAGGAGATTGGAATCTTCATTTGCTTCGGATATAGGCCTTGGTTAATGAACTCACACAAATCAGTGAAATGACAGACAAGCCAGAGAACTGGTCAAGAGAGAGAGAGTTACTGCCATTCCATTCCATATGAAGGCAAAACATGAGTCTGGGCAGATTTGGTTTCAGCTAGACTTTGGGTGAGTCTTTTATGCTATCTCAAAGGAAGTGTCCTTACAGCAAGCAAAAACAGTTTGAATCTGTATCATGAGTAACTAAGAGTGGGTATAATACGACTAACTGCGTAACCACCACCTAGAGATCACTTACACACTCAACCACAAAGAGGTATTTGTGGGTCATGGCACGCTATCTCAATGATTAGATAAGTTTAAGGTAAAGGCAAAGGTTTCCCCTGACATTAAGTCCAGTTGTGTCTAACTCTGGAGGTGATCACCACTCTCCATTTCTAGGCTGAAGAGCCGGTGCTGTCCATAGACACCTTCTAGGTTATGTGGCCAGCATGACTGCATGGAGCGCCGTTACCTTCCTTCAGAAGTGGTACCTATTGATCTACTCACATTTGCATGTTTGTGAACTGCTAGGTTGGCAGAAGCTGGGGCTAACAGCAGGAGCTGACCCCGCTCCATGGATTCAAAGAGCTGACCCTCCGTGCCACCAGGGCGCATTGGTTAAGTTTAATTAATTAAATAACTATAGAAAGGTGCAGCGATATTGACAGCCACGCAGGACATTACTGAATGCATTATCCTACATCATTCTTGTGATGAGGGACAGTGGCAACTTACCATCATGGTCACAGTGATTGTGGTGCCACTTTTGTATAGTGTTTACTTTATCTTCTTGCTGTTCTGCCTCCATTCCTTGTTTTGGAAATTAATTTTTAGAGTAAGGGAAGCATGCCTGATGCCACTGCAGAAGCACTCAAACTCACTGCACAAGGAAGCCCTGGTACCATGTTACAATCAGGGGCTACTGATGTGCTTTGCCACTGAATAGCCCCTGATAGCTTTATCATGGGGTGGTGGCAGGTCAGCCACAGGTATTCTACTTCGCTAGTTCTGCACTTTCATGGGGAAAGGTTTCCTATCTGTAAGCTGACAATGTGATAATGCTCAGCAATTTAAGCAGCTTTTCCATATTAACTGACTCCAAAACAAAATGCTTGATATGGATTCAGACACCAAGGACCTTATCCCATCTGGGGAGGGACGGGGGACGATGACATGGGGGGAATCATCTTTTTTGTGTAGCGTTTCATGGGGTTCTGTCTTTAAAGAAGACTGATAATTTACTCATCCCTATCACACAGGATCTCATTCTCCCTTTTCTTGTTCAATCATCCACTAAATTTCATATCACACAGGCTGGTGATTGTCAGTTTTAAAAAAAACCCATCTCCTCTTCTCGTTGAATTTTTCTCTTGAGTAGAACAATAAACTTTTAACACTCTTTCTCCACTTTGAATCCCTCCACTTTTACCACTCCATTCAATGGAATCTTCCCTCTTTCTCATTGAATCCCTCCTCTAGAGAAGACCAGCACATTTTTAAAACATTTTTTTCAATGGAACCCACACTGTCTTTAAACCACTAACTAATGCATAAAGGATTGTGGAAGGGCACTTCATACCTCACTTCATTTCTTGATTAGTCGCTCACCACCAGGTGCTCCGAGCGACTTACAATTTAAAATAGCATTTCACAATATAAACATTAAAACACAGAACGTTAAAATAGCTGTAACTATTTGATAGTTTGTCTGATTACTTAAATGCACATCCAAAAAGCCAGGTCTTAAGCGCTTTTGCAAAAGGTTGCAACTCCAACATTACTCTAACATATGGCGGCAGACAGTTCCATAGAGTTGGAGCATAGGTCGAAAAAGCTCTACGCCTTGTAACTTCCAGGCGTACCTCCCTAGGACCCGGTGTGTATAGAAGATTTTCCTGTGTGGAACGAGGTAACCACTGATGGAAAAATGGAATGAGTCGGTCCCCAAAATACGATGGTCCTTGGCCATTTTGAGCTCTAAATGCCAGGATCAGAATCTTGTAAGAGATCCACTGTTCTATTGGTAACCAATGCAGCTGTTTCAGGATCGGTGTAATATGGGACTTCATAGATGAACCCGATAGAAGCCTGGCCGCTGCATTTTGGACCATCCGGATCTTCTTAGTGGTTGACTTTGGGAGGCTGGCATATAAAGCATTGCAGTAGTGGTGACTGTTGCATGGATTACCGTTGCCAATGCTGGAATGTAGGACGCCAATTTCCTAGCCTGGTGGAGATGAAAAAAGGCCTGCTTGCTTATGGCAGTGATCTGGGCCTCCATCGTCAGCAATGAATCTAACACGACTCCTATGTTTTTTACAGTGGCCGATGGAACCAAGGCTTCCCCATCGAAATCAGGTAGAGACTGGATTGATTCTGGTGGCTGACCATACAATGGAGTGTAAATGAAGAAATCCACAACTTCCTATCCCAAGGATAGTTACCCATTTTAGGCATTTCTATGTGCGTGAGTGGAGTTGATTTGTGCCCAGCTTTGAAATCCTCCCATTTCTACACCCTGTGGAGACCGAGTCCCACACTGTGGAGATGAAGTCCGACAAACAACCACTTGAAACAATCCTGCATCATTTTATAGTCTCAGTGAGAGTCTTTCTTTGAACCGTCTTTGAAGTGTGTAGAAGCAGAGGAGGAAAACCATCTGATGAAGTCCCAAGACAAGTCTGAATGCTGCCTTTGGCATGCCTTCATTTCTTTACAATTTAATAATAATAATTGCAGCAATGGCAGAAATAGCAAATGTTAGTTAACACATCACATCAGTAGTGGAAATCAAGCAATCACCTCTAAATGTATTCAGATGACAGTCTGCCATTGCAGACATTGAAACAAAACACCTCCAGTGGTTCATCCACTTTATCGAGGTTTGTTTGTGAAATGCCTCAATAGTAGTAAAATTCATTTCTCTGGCTTCTCAGTATCTTGCCAAGGATAAATTTCCATCCTCCTCGTAAGGATTTCAGAATATATCTTGTAGCAATGAAGCAGGAAACCCAAGTCTATCAGAGAAAATGGATTTCTTGCGCAGTTTTGGCTGACAAAACAATGGCTAGAACTACCTTGCAATGCCAAAGTTTCCTGAGAGTCAGGGGCGGTCCTTGCGATTCCGCGACCTAAGCGGCCCCGTAGGGCGCTACCAGCTGGGACGGGCACCACCAGCTGGGAGGGGCACCACCGTGCCGCCTCCGCGCCCCCGCTGCACTGCCCCTGTGCCGCCGCTACCCGGTGTGCCGGGGCGCTGGGCGCGCCTCCACAGCCGGCCCCACCGGCCTCGCACGCGCAGAATCACCCCAAAAGCGCTGTAGCGCCTGTAGACGTTTCTGTGCATGCGCGAAAGGCCGTGCACGCGCACTGCCTCCCGAGCGCCTGCCGCTCTGGAGCCAGCAGCGCATGTGCAAAACCTGCGCACATGCATGCTGGCTCCAAAGCGGCAGGCGTGCTCGGGAGGCAGTGCGTGCTTGCTTGCATATGTTCCAAAGACATGGAGGCGCGCCCGCGGCGATAGGGCTGGCTGTGGGCGCACCCGGCACGCCCGGCGTGGCAGTGGCGGCGGCGTGGCGGCAGAAGCGGCGCGGCGCAGCGGTGGCGAGTGACGTGGCGGGGGCGACAACATTTCTTTGCGTACCCCGGATTAGGTTAGACCGCCCCTGCTGAGAGTCATTCTCCAATTCTTCCAATAGTAAAGTTCAACACAACTTGACTTGCAAAGCTCTCTGTGTCAGCGTGTGCATGTAGTCGACTGTGAACTTATGGTGACCCCATTCATCTTATAGCATTTTCAGAAACAAGGAATACTTTCTTTTTCTATAACTAATTTGAGTCAAAACAGTCAGGCAAATGAAGGCTTGTAAACCAGGACCTTGTGGCCAAATCGTGGAATATTAGGGAGCAGCTGAATCTGCTACTTGTTTTCATTGATCTGCTTATAACAACAATTTGATACAGGGTACACATCTCAAGGAATAGATAGTTCTTCATAAGGCATGGTTAATACTAAACTACTGTTAATTGTAAGAGAGAAGGAAGCTTTAGAATTTTATTTGGATTGAGATAAACAATATTTTGGTTATGTTGTTGAAACCTGGAGGGTTGGAGAAGCTTTGAACTTCAGTTCCCACAGTTCCTTCTAATTGGCCACATTGGATGGAACTGATCATAGCTGATGCCCACGGTGCCAGGAGTTCTTTATGTGTCCTCAAGTGGTAAATGGGAAGCAAAAAGCACATTTAAGTGAGGGTCCTCATGCTGATCAGAACAACAAAACACAAATATATACCATCAGTTCTCAAGTTACGAACAAGAGAGGTTCTGTAGATTTGTTCTTACATTGTATTTGTATGTAAGTCGGAACAGGTACATTTTTCCAGGGCAACTGGAAATATATATATACAAATATACATATACATACATACACACACACACACACATGCACACAAGCTTTGGATCACATAGGAAAGGGCTAACACCCTCGAGGTGTTTGTTTTGCTATCTCTGCACCTGTCCAGATGATTTCACCTCACTTCATGTCCCTGTGGATAATTGGATTTTGCAATTTTTGGTTTGTTGTGAATCAAGGATTGGTGAGAAAGCTTCAGTTGAGATACCTTTTTGCCCATGATACCTCTTTCAGGTATGAATTTCCCTTCCAAGGGGTAGATTTATCTCACTTCCTGTTCTCTTACCCCCATTTGTACTATGAGTCGTATGTAAGTTGGATGTTTGTAACCCAGGGACTGCCTACACGTAGTTATGTGATGAAAGGAGGAATTGGAATGTTACACTAATCAGAATACACAGAGTGACATAAGGTAGTCCTTTCTTTATTGATTCTTATCAGCACACCTGGTGGCACAATGAGTTAAACCCCTTGTGTCAGCAGGACTGAAGACCGACAGGTCAGAGGTTCAAATCCCCGTGGAGAGCCCAGATGAGCTCCCTCTGTCAGCGCCAGCTCCTCATGCAGAAACATGAGAGGCCTCCCACAAGGATGGTAAAACAACAAAACATCTGCTCTTCCATCCTAATTCTCTCACACCAGAAGCAACTGAGTGTCCTTACGGGGGAATGAGCTGCATTAGCCTAGTATTGTCTCTTCTAGTCAGCTCATCAAGATTTCAGCTAGAGGACTTCTATCTCATCTTGATTCTGTCCTCAATAATCTTCCATGTATATGAGTGTGGGAGAGCTACTTCAGATTATGTCTATACTCTTGCCAAAAGGACGGTTTTAAAACAGTCTTCTGTTTGTTCAACTTGATTGTTAATCATCATGATTGTATTATGTAGAAAGTATCCTTCTGAATATCCTCCCTTCTTTCCAAGCCATAATTAATTAGAAGCTACATAGTACATGTATCAGCTTACAGAACTGTTTCTCAAATCTGTTCCTCCCGATGTTTTGGACTTCAGCTCCCAGAAATCTCAGCCAGTTTACTAGCTGTTGGGAATTGTGGGAGCTGAAGTCCAAAACACCTGGAGAAGCAGAGTTTGAGAAACACTGACTTACAACATGGATAATCCATTGCTACATGCTTCTTCAACCCAACCTGTGTTCCCTAACGGTCCTCATCTATGCTTCCAAATTATGGAAGGGACTTTCAATATTCAGTCACTTATTGTTCTGAAAAAAGATCCATATAGTCCTTTAGAAAGTTGGGAGGTCCCAAATGGAATCAAGGGGATCACTGGTCATATGAATCTCCAAAATAAATCCCCCAATTAGGACATAGAGGAGGCAACAATGGTGAAATGAGATTTTTCCAATATGGCTTCCCAATCCTGTGCAGTTGTTCATTAAGAAGTAAGAGAAATAATAGTATGCATCTGGTGGCACAGCATGTTAAACTGCTGAGCTGCTGAACTTTCCAGTCGAAATTTCAGCAGTTCAAATCCGGGGAGCGGAGTGAGCTCATGCTGTTAGCTCCAGCTTCTGCTAACCTAGCAGTTCAAAAACATGCAAATGTGAGATCAATAGGTATCACTTTGGCTGAAAGGTAATGGCGCTCCATGCAGTCATGCCGCCCACGTGACCTTAGAGCAGGGGTGGGCAATTACTGGCCCTCCAGGTGTTTTGGACTTCAACTCCCAGAAATCCTAACAGCTGGTAAACTGGCTAGGATTTCTGGGAGTTGAAGTCCAAAACACCTGGAGGGCCGGTAATTGCCCACCCTTGCCTTAGAGGCTTTTACAGACAACGCCGGCTCTTTGGCCTGGAAATGGAGATGAGCACCCCACCCCCAGAGTTCGACATGACTGGACTTAATGTCAAGGGAAACCTTTACCTTTTTGCCCAATAATAAAATTATTATTATTGTTATTATATTTACACCCCACTTCATCTCAGCCGGAGGGGACTCAAAGTGACTTAACATAAAAGTATTAGCATACAATTTAAACTATGCCAATATGCAAACATCAAAACAGGATTAAATATGAACAGTATTTTTTAAATCCCAGTTAAAATTATATTATTAATGGAAAGAAAGAAACCTATGACGGAAGAATGCCATGGGGACTGTTTGGCCCTACAGCCCAGGTTAAATGGAGAATCTGTCATTTCCTCCATCAAAGAATATGCAACAGTTGGAAACTCAATATAGGAATATAGCCAGTGTATTTCAGGCCAAGGTGCCTCTCCCCTCCAATCCTTCTTCTGTGCTAATTAAAGAAAACAGCAGCTGCTCTGAAAAGTAAAACTAGCTTGGCCATCCAGGATCCAATGGAATGATTTAACACACCCAGGCCTTTTTTGAGCCTCTGTGGCTTTCCAGGGACCAGATCAGATGTGAAGGGATGGGCAGTGATATTCGTTTCGCCAGTGCCCTTGATTAAAAGATGGGACATCCTCTGTCATGGATCCATTTATCTTTGTATGTATCTCAGCACTATTAAATCCCCGCTTTTGCTTTTATAGCATGCTAGTTCTGTTTTTAATATGCTTTAATCTCACTTATACTGTTCAATTTTAATGTATATATTAACCAGACAATTTTGCTTCCTGGGTAGCTTTTAAATCGGTATGTAAACAAATACAAATGACAAACTAAAAGGTCCTGGAGCTGATCAGGTCTCAGCTTTCTCAACAAGCCATCAATATTGATTTTATTGATTGTAATTGTTTTTAACGGTTGTGAGTCGCCCCGAGCCACTTGGAAGGAGCGACCAAGAAATCCAAATAATAAATAAATATCACCAGGACTCTTCACACAGCCATCAATATCACTAGGAGATACTTAATTGTTGTAAAAAAACCCACCCTGAACTGTTTTAATTGATTATTTGTTCTTTGCCTTAGGAAATAAGGCAAATAACAAAGCCCTTGTAGACTAGGATACAATATGGAAATAATTGAATGAATAAAATAGGTGACCTTGAGTCCCCAATTGTGTCTCATCCTAGCCACCTCATAGGTCAGCTGTGTAAATAAAATGAGAGAGGAAACTTCAATTACCCATCAACCCTAATCAGCAAGGTGAAAAATGTTGTAATCCATTACATTTGGCAGGTGTGCACGTTGCCCACCAGAGAGTAAGCGTGCATTAAATTATAATAACTAGCATTTAACATGGGGAACTTTTCATCACAATTACACTGTGGACAGCTTCGCCTTCTAATGCCAGGCAGCTATTAATTTGAAGCTCATTGCACAAAACAAAGCTGAGAGTACTAATTTACTTAGAGCTATCAAGAAAAGCAGTGAAACAAGAAAAATTGTCCTTTCATCTAAACAAGCATCTTTTTCCCTCAAAATTTCCAAATGCTTCAGTATCTGCACGTACTAATCCAATATGTAGCTTAATGGAAATGGGGGGGAAATGCCACAAACTAGTGTCTGGATTGCCACAGGAATAACCTAATTGCAATCCATCTCCTTCTGAAATTATTATGCTCATATTTATGTTTATTTACAACCCACTTTTTCTCTCCACAAAGGAGACTCAAAAGCAACTATACAGTGGAAATTCAACTTAAGAGCATCCCAACTTAAAAGCATTTTGAGTTAAGAGCCATCATGGCCCAGGGTTTGCTCTGACATAAGAACAGCTTTTTGAGTTAAGAGCCAGCACCAGAGGGAGCGCTAGCATGAGAGTACAGGGCTTTAGGGCTTAAAGGGAGCAGCCTCCGAGCATCATACTCTTGTCCGCTTTGGGAGATTGCTGTCTGCTTTGCTCTTGTAAGCTTTGAGGAATTCTGGAATAGTTGATTTTGTGTGGTTTTTATTCCTGGTATGTTTGGCTTAATGAAGAAAGGGAGGGAGAAAGCAAAAGATGGAGAGCGCGAAGCTGGAATGAGTAAGGCATGAAAAAATATGTTTCTGCCTCTTAACTTTGTGTTTTGTGCTTCCTTGCCACAACTTTATTTATTTGTTTGTTTGTTTGTCTGTCGCCACTCCCGTGCGGCCTGGGACGACTCACAACACTAGAATACAAATAAATACAGGTAAAATCACATATACAAAATAGCACATATAACCTAAAACCCCTTGAAACTTTGTGCTTCTGCCATTTTAAAGTTGATATTTCTTTTTTTATTGTTCCACGTGAATGTGCATTTATACATTATTCATTATTTATACAGTACATTTTCTTATTTAAAAACACGTAACAAAAAATTTGAGGCGAGGGTGTTTGGCCGGCTAGAACGCATTAATAGCATTTCAGTGCATTTCAATGGGAAAAATCACTTTGCGATAAGAGCATTTTGAGTTAAGAGCTCAGCCATGCAACAAATTAAACTCTTAGCTCAAAACATCACTGTACATGGAATTGTGTAGTATTTAAAGAACCACAATACCACCAGTAACATGTTCAAGCACAAAAGATAAATCACACAATGCAAACTGTTATGGAAGTGGTAGTTTATGTATTTATTTATTATTTCAGGATTTTACCCCGCTCTTCTCAACCCCCGAGGGGGGACTCAGAGTGGCTTACAGTAAGGCACAATTCGATGCCCACACAGTAACAATATAAAACCCCAGAACCCTTCAACAATTAAAATACATTAAAATACATTAAAATACAATTACATTAGCATCATACGCATTCATTACAGATTAAAACAATGTTCTGTCCATAAAAGCATTGGCCCTATTCATCCACTTTCCATTAAAATCCCATCTAAAATGCTGCCTTGTGCTGGTTACAATAATAGTTACAATATTACTCTAATCTTGTTACTATTTTAAGAAATCTTTTTCTTGGATAAAGGATGTGACACTTGGTTCTTCATTCCCACAAAACTGGCCGAGTTATTGGTTCTCCTATTAGGTCTGTTTTTGCAGCTATTCTCTTCCCCTATCTAGGGTTAGGCTTGTGTCATCTTGCCTTATGGTCTTTGTAGTTAAATATTAGCTAAATATTTGTATTGCTCACACTTGCCCAGAACTGGGAGAGGCCTCCAATCGTCTCTGAATTACATCCTAATAAAGCTAACATGACAGGTGTGACTAGTACAGAAAAAAGGTGGCATTGCTTGCTTGTTGTCTAACTATAAACTGCCAATAATGGTGCTTAGTGGCGACAGAATTCTGATGGTTCTTGTCATTCACGGTGTTGATGTGCTACTTTCTGGTGATGATTGTTATGTTATTCCTGTTCTAATCACTTTGGAACAGGAGCTTGCTTTGTTACTCAATAAAGGCACCAGTCACATTGATATGTTTACTCTTAGCCCAAGCATGGGCAAGCTTTTTTGCCTTGACATTCCACATTGTGGGCCTGGCCACGCCAGGAGGGTGGAGGGCCAGGCACATGTTGGGTGGGGAGGGCCCAGGAAAGGATGGGGCCAGGAGGAGGCTGGGCCCGGGTCAGCATCAGGTTGTTCTCCCAGCATAAGGACAGGGCTGGTCGTCCCCTCCTTATGCTGGGAGGAAGGCAGGACACGTGGCGACTGACCCAACCCTCTTTCCCATCCTTCTACTTGGGCTGTCCTCTTTGCATTATGCTGGAAGGAGAGTAAGACAGATGACGGCTGAGTGTGCTCTGGAGGGATCTCAGCCACCATGTGCTTTCCTCAAGCCATCCTCCCAGCATAAGGATGGGGTCACTCGCACCATCCTTATACCAAGTTGAGGGTTAGACACATGGTGGCTGAGAGTGCTCCAGAGGGCTCTCAGCTGCTACGTGCCTTCCTCTCCCATCGTTTTGGCTTAAGGACACAACAGGCCACCATGTTCTTATGCCAAGAGGACAGGGAAAATGAGGAGGACCTGAAGTAAACACCCCAAGGGGCCGCATCTGGCCCCTGGGCCTTACTTTGACCGTGTCTGCTTTACCCTAGACTTCTTTGCAATATTGCTATGAAGATAACACAAATATCCACTTGCCTGCTTCTTTGTGTATAGCTGTAATTTCCCCTTGTATCACAACTTTGGGCTTTTGTATAAGACAGCTCTATCAATACTACATTAGCTGCACTATTACGATTCTATCACCAGTTTACACCCCTTTTATTAATACTTATTATTATTATGCTTATTTATACCCTGCTTTTTCTCTCCACGGGGAGATAAACTTCTATAAAGGGACTTTAGCAGAGCGGAAACATCCGTTTTCTTAGCAACGACTTTCAGAATTCCCCAGCTAGCCATAAACGCTTTTCCAAACACTACTTGTGTACATAATTTCTTTAAAAAATGTTTTCCTCTTTTTTTGAAGAAGAAGAAGGCTCCCATCTTCTTCCGACCTGATCAGTTTTGTGCAGCTTAATCATAATTCAATGAATTTCAATGAACTTCAAAGAAATTTACCATCAATTAGCACAGAAGATCTCAAGTACAGAAATTTCAGGATTCCTCTTCTTTCATCAAAGGTCTGCATAATTATACCTGGCTTCCTACTGAAACCATGGGCCCATCCGCTTTTTTTCTAATCTCATTTTCACGCCCACATTTCCTGATGCAATTAAGCCAAGGAAATTGAATTGAGGGATCTATTTACTTAAAACATACATGTTAAGTGAATAGCAGCATGAGGTTCTTAGGATGACTAGCTGCCAAAATGAATACAACAGTTGTCCCTCCATATCCACAGATTCTACATCCAAGAAATCAACCATCCAAGGCTTGAAAATATCAGGGAAAGAAAATCCAAAAACCAAACCTGGATTTTGCCATTTCATTTATATAACTGATACCATTTTAATGCACCATTTAATATTATGGGACTTGATCAACAATGGATTTTGATATTCACAGTGCGCCTTGGAACCAAACCCTAATGAATGCTAAGAGCCCACTGTATTATAATTATTATTTATTGTAATAGGAAAAAGAGTTGTTCAAACTTAAAAGCTAACACATTGATTGTGACATACCCTAGCACAGCCATTGGCTATTTTAATCCAACAAAATGTGGAAAGCCACATGGTAACATTCGAAGTCAGCAGGTATATAAACAAATCTTTAGTACAACAGACTAAAATGGCTACATCTCTAGATAGTTTTAAAATACTACACCATGAATATGCATTTAATGTCTCAATGAGCAGGTCACAAGTGAGTGTCCACCTTTGACATCTCCAGTTAAAAATGTCATAGCTTCTGCGTAAAACCATCAAGAGACAAAAGTACTTAATTATACACTAGATGTAAATCATGCAATCTGCTAAATTTTGTTGAATTTGAATTCCCTGAAGCCCTAACCATCCTTAGTCAGCATAGTCAATGGCGATGAATGCTGAGAGTAGCAGACCAACCACCTGGACAGATGTTTGATTCTTACCACCACATTGACAATAATGAGTTAAATGTGGGGTTGTCCCAATATATGCCACTCTACTTTTTACAGGTTTTCCATATGGGAAACAGCAGAGGAAGAAAGGAATAGTAAGGAGAAGAAGATTGATTTTAATGGCCAATTCTTAACCTTAATTACTACAACTCTAGTAAATCGTATGCAGAACATGGCAACCAGGAAGAGCCTGTCTACATAAAAAAAATATGTTTTGAAGATAGATTTGAATTAGCTCAGTTAATACATTGGTGGGGAGGTGAGGTGAGCTCCTTGATATATTTCGCTTTTAAAAATACAACAGCCAGCTGAGATGAAAGAAAACTGAATCACTATTGATCTGCTGCAAGGAGTCAGTAAGATGCATGAGTGGACTCACAGAAGAATAGCTGCATCCAACCATTAAGCTGAGTCAACAGGACACAAAGCTGGAGTTTTGGAAGTACAGACAGCTGGACCACTGTCCATACTGCAAGATGGATCCACCACTGTTTTGTCGTCAAAGAGCAGTTTCCTCCCAGAGATTTGCTGGAGACATTGCATTTCTGGTGATGTCATTACTGGCACCAACTATGTGACCAGAAAAGTGACATTGCTAAGAAGCTTCTCAGGGGAAGCTGTTTGCAGACCCTAATATGCCGTTGGCCCAGCTGCTCATGTCCCTGGGATGCATCGGAGCAGTTCTGGAGCCCTTTACAATGGGTTTTTCCAGGAGGTGTAGAATCAGCCTTAATTATAAATGAAACTAGTTTTTGATTACACACAAAATTTTATTATACAAATGTAACCCCAGAGCCACAGTCGTGGAGGACAATGTTTAAAAGTGTCAAATTAAGTCTGGAGTATCTCAGATTCAGACCCACAATATTACATCACTAGGTGATCATCTACCAATCACTACATTCAAGTTTCACTAATGTGGAATGGAAGGCCAATTTCCATCTTGTGGTGTGTACATGAACCTGCACACGTTTTGCACATTTCTTCCTAATGTCAATGTAATTATTTTGATGTATCATAGCATCAGATGCCAGTGCAGTGTAGTGTTTGGAGACCAGGGTTCGAACCCCCACTTGGCCATGGAAACCCACTGGTTAACCTTGGGTAAGTCACACATTCAGCCTCAGAGAAGGTAATGGCAAACCCTATCTGAACAAATCTTCCCAACTGCATGGTAGGTTCACCTTAGGATTGCCAAAAGTTAGAAATGACTTGAAGGTGCACAACAAGAACATCAGGTATATCCCTTTATGAATTTCAAAGATAGTATCACAGTATATACAAATCCACTTTAAAACCTTTATGCCTGTTCTGCTAGAAGCAAGCTGTACTGAACTCAGCCTAACAATTTACGAGAAGACGTGTAAAAGTTTTGGTTAGAAAGTATGCATACTCTGAGGCAACTTTGTGAGATAATAGATCACATTCACTTCTCATTTGGGAGCAAATTAACAGATACGCTTCCTCATCTGGTACTCACCAGATGACTTAGGCAGTGTTTCTAAAATTTTGGTCCTCAAAAGTTTTGGATTTCAATAGCCCCAGCCAGCATAGCAATGGGAGGCAAAATCCAAAAGATACTGAGGACTCGAGTTTGAGAACTTCTGGAGGACTTTAGGTTGGTAAAACTGGAAAAGATGGTAAGGTGCAAATGTAGCAGTAATACCAAAGATTTATAAGAAGCATGCCTTATAAATTTGACATCGTTTATGTTTGTTGTGGTCAAACCCTATACGGTCCCGGCCCAATTTACCTGTCCGAACGTATTCTCCCCTATGAACTGTCAAGAGTACTAAGATCGTCTGGAGATGCTCTGCTCTTGGTCCCACCACCTTCACAGGCGCGTCTGGTGGGGATGAGGGACAGGGCCTTTCCTGTGGTGGCCCCCTGGCTGTGGAATTCCCTCCCAAATGAAATTAGATCCGCCCCCTCCCTCCTGACTTTTAGGAAGTGGGTGAAAACATGGCTGTGCAATGAGGCCTTCGCAGAATGAAGGAGGAGATTGTGAAGCAACTAAAGTCGCTAACCACTTGATATGGACCGAATATATGGATTAAGTTAGACTTGATTTTACTTTGGCGAAAAGCTTTTAAAATGTATTTATTGTATTGTATTTGATAATTTTATTGTAAATTTATGATGTTTTTAGATTTTAAATGTTAGCATTGAATACTTGCTGTTTGCCGGTCTGAGTCCCTCTTTTGAGATGAGAAGGCCAGGGTATAAAAGTTTTAAATAATAAATAATAATAATAATAAAGATGCCTCCCTTTCACGATTCTATACAATAAACAAACTACCGGTTTACAATCTCTGAGCATCTCAAATGTACATTAACAACAACAACAACTTTATTTCTATCCCGCCCTATCTCCCAAAAGGGACTCAGGACAGTTTACAACAAAAATGGGCAAACATTCAATGCCAAGAAAAACATAACAAAACACATCAAATCATAAACAGTCAAGTAAGCAACATCAAGGTATACTTATAACACGACACAAGAATAACAAATGAGAAATTTAAATATATATAAACTGCAAAGTTTCACAGAAGAGTACCAAGTAAAACAATCTGCCCTGAAATGTTAAGTTAAACTAAGAGTAGCTTAGATCTCCCCTCATTTCTAAGAGGTAGAGAGAAGATGCTTGTCTATTTTGGCAGATGAATAACAAAAAACAGATTACAAACAGGGAATGGGTGCTACTGGACTTACCTTTGCCCTTCTCAAGAATCTCTTTCCCTTCATCATTTTTGTTTGATCCAGATAGAGGGACATGTATAAGTTTTCCAATAGTCAAAGATGGTTTGCCTTTGTTTTTCTCACACACCCATCAAAAGCTCTGTTCTTATTGTTTAGCCAGTTTCGTCCTACTAACGCAGGAGGAAAACCCAAAGACAGTAGCTTAGCAGGTCACACTGGTTTCCCCAACACACCCATATCAACAATAAAAAAAACAGGAATTGGGTGTCAGCACCAGAAAGCTACAATTGCTTATAGGCGCAAACATTTGGAAAGCTTAATTTGGAAAGCTTAATTTAGATGATACAAGATACTGGGAAAGCATCAATGAAATGTTTTGAAAGAAGACAAATGTTCTTTAATATTGAGCAGTACATTCATTACCATATTCACTATACTGTGTACAAAATCTGAAAATACAACTTTTAAAGTCAACCAGTTACTGTATTTCTGCAACCTCCATCAAAACAGAGAGCACACAAACATGGCAAGGCATAAACGAACCAGCCCTTGAAAATGTTCAGAGTATAATCCCAGGATCACAGGTCTGAGGACAAGACATGCATAATTAATTTGTTCTGAGTTTCTTATTTAACATGAACAGAAGGCCTTGAGTTGCTCTTATTCACATCACTGTACATGTTCATTGTCTGACTCAAAATATGATTTCCACCCCAAATCCACTGGCATCAGGGCCGTAGCCAGGATTTTGGTTCAGGGGGGGGGCTGAGTTTGGTTCGGGGGGGGGGCTGAGACTGGGTGGAAGAGGGTCTACTCTAGCAAACCTTTTGTATTGTTATCCCAATAACCCCATTAATGTGGGATATAATGAGCATGGTGATCAGATCATGATATGAATAAACATAACAGTTTAAATAATGTACCAGTAAGGCCTTTTGCGGACCACCCTGAGAATTTCGGGGCTGAAGCCCCTTAGCCCCCTGGCTACATGCCTGACTGGCATGTTCCCTAGATAATTATGGTTTAATTTGCACCAGATCTTGATTGGAATAATGAAAACGGAGCTTTGCTTCCAGATGCTGATATCTTAAGGGACATACGATTTCTTTGTCAAGCTTCTTGAGATGTTGAGGATATTGTGGGAAACAGGAGATTTTCTTCTGAGGAAGCAGGGTTTAAAACGTTATTCTTAACTAATCCACTATCTGAGAAGTTTCTAATCTCAGTGTTAAAAATCAATGAAGCACTGACTGCTTCTGCATTGTGATTTTCATATCACAAATTATTGGGTACCACTTGAGCCAATCACTAACTTAAAGTTTAGAAAAGCTACAATTTGGGTCCCTGTTCTCTGGGATTTTTATAATTTATAGTTCCAAAATAATTCTTTGAAGTCCTGAACAATCCACTGTGTTCTAATCTGGGCCCAACACGTTCTGTTTCTTTCTAGTCTGGACTTTCAAAACCCTGCTAGGCTCTGCCTCTGGGCAACTCTAGATCACCAGTTTATCTTCTTCCTCACACCTTCCACATATGTCTGGGTAATATCCAACTATTAACCTCTGCTCCCTATTCCACAATCTGAAGACTTTCCCCTGGGCACCACTTATTTTTATTTCAAAAGCTAAAAGTCCTCATTTCAAAATGGTTAAATGAATATATTCATTAAAAAAGCTGTGTCCATACCTTGAAATACCAGATCTAGCCATGGTAGTCCATGCCTTAGTCACATCCCGTTTGGACTACTGCAACACTCTCTATGTGAGACTGCCTTTGAAGATAGTTTGGAAGATACAATTAGTTCAGAGATCAGCAGCCAGGTTACTAACTGGGGCGCAACATGAGAGAGAACTACTCTCATGTTGTGCCAGCTCCACTAGCTACCGGTCTGCTTCTGAGCTAAATACAAAGTGCTGGTCATTACCAGGCTATTTGTCCAATAATATCTTCCTATATAGACCATTCTTGTTTTAATTTTGATGCACTGCAGCCAGCAGATTATATTGCATTATTGGCCCTGTTCTTGGTGGGACCAAGAACAAATAAAGCCTTCTGCTGGCTGTCATAGACAGAGCTACCAGCCTGGTGGAACATTTGATTCCAAGCTTAAACACAATCCTACCTGGCCACAAGCCATAGATGGGAAGATGGGCCTCATTACGGTGAGCCGGATGGCGCTTCCAGCTCCTGCCATGCGCACGCGCACGTGCTCTCCCGCCGCCGCCTTTGCGGGGCTTCTTTTGCCAAAATGAGGCTTTAGTGGGAGGGCCCTGGCGCTCATCTTGCCACGCACGGTGTGGTGACATGACCGGCCATTGGTTGCTGCTGGGGGGCGGGGGGCGGGAGCAAGGCGAAGGCACGCGCACGGATAGGATGCGAGACTGTGGGAGGGATGGAGGGATGTGTGTGTGTGTGAGAGAGAGAGCCAAGGAGAGAAGAAAAAAATCCGGAGAACTTTTTCAGATCCTTTTGGCAGGCAGGCAGGCGGGCGCTAGAAGGAGAGAGGAGAGAGAGAGAAAGAGGTGAAGGAAGCCGGGCAAAGTGGGGCAAAGCCAAGCAAGCCCCACCGCAAACCCTGCTGCTGCCCTCGGGACTCCCATTCCAAGCCGAGACCTGGGGGAGCGAGCTGTGTGGGGCTGCTTTCTTTTCTTGGTTGGGGGCGAGGAGGGAGGGCTCTGCCGTGTTCTTGGGGCTGAACCCGAGAAGGAGGGGGCTGCGGGGATGGAGACTCCACTTGCTGCTGCTGCTGCTTGTGCCCTCGCCGCCTTTCTCTGCCTCGCCCTCGAAGGAGAAAGGCGGCGAGGGCCCACGGGGGGGAGAAAGGGGGGGCTCTCTCTCTCCTCCCCCCCCCCGTGGATGTGGACTGCCACCAGTGGGAGGGGTCCTCCTTCCTGCCAGCCGTCCACTTGGGCGTCCTTTCTGAGTGACACTCTCGAAATGAAGGAAGGAAGGGCGCCCCCCCACTGCATCTGTCACTTTGGGGAAGCACCTCTTCCACTCTTCCTTCTCCTGCCCAGGTAAGGCAGCCTCAAGGGAGGAGGGAGGGGGGGAGGCTGCCGTGGGGAGGCTCCAGCCTCACGTGGGTCCCTCTCTCGGTTGAGTTTCCCGGCCCAGGCCGCAGCCAGGCGGCCCCTCTTCCCAGCCCTGCGCCTTCTGAGCCGCTGCCGAAGCCATATCTGGCCAGAGTGCTGGCGGGTGCGCCGATAAATACCCTCCTGCTGTGTGCGTGGGAGGGGCCTGCTATGCATGCAAGAAGCAGGATGGGATGGGGACTTCCTGCTTTGCGAAAGCATGCAGCAGGAAGGAGGAAGGCAACGAAGACATTAAGAGAGAGCGCGCGCGCAGGCAAGGAGGATCCCCTTCCCGGGTGCGCGCGGTGGTGAGTTCGTGGGCAAGCAAGCAAGAAACCCCGCACGGACATAAGGCTGCAATAGGAGCATGCGCACGCGCATGCGTGCACACACATGCACAACAGGTGATCTTTTCAACTTGATTGTTCATATAGTAGCTCGCATGATGAAAAAGTGTGGGCACCCCTGCTCTAGGATGATGTGCAGTCATCCAATAGAGATAAATTGGCAGAGACGTTTTTTGTTGTTGTCTCACATGTCATATTGGGCTACCTACTTATAAATAGCTGACTTGCAACTCCTTGTGGGTGAGACATCTATATCCCTAAAGAGCATTGGCAGAACATTCTGGAAAGACAAAGGTGAAGGAAGAGAAACCCAAGGCATTTTGCAGACCCAGGCAAAGGATACAATGACATCTTACCTCCTGCTCTATCTACAGAAGCCAGCTGGATCAGCAGCTGAAACTTCAGTGCTTTCAATGGGACAGTGTCTTCTACAAGACTACAGTGGGGACCCAAGGGAGAGGGTGTGGTGGAGATGTTCTATTCCACAACAAAGGAGAACAGATGGAGAGTTTAGGAAGACCAGCTGGGAAAATACTTCTATTGGCTTTAGCATCTGCTACTGAGGTGATCATATCACTCTGCCAAGAGGGTGGACAGCACTGAGAAAGAAGCTATTCTTTTCAGGAAAAACAAAACTAAAGGAAATTAAGCTAGGTGTCTGATATCACCCTCCCTTTCCAAAAGAGAACTGCCTGCAAAGATTGCAATATTACTTTCAGGCAAGCCTGCACAGGCAACTTGTCAGATGTGAAGTTGTCCATGTCCTACTTTAAAAAATTGTTCATCTTTCCACTTTCCATAAAACAAATGGATTTCCGGAGGTTTGAGGCTGATAAGAGATTTTTCCAGGGCTGAAAATACTATAGTAGATTGCGCATAAAGGCAGCCAATGCACCTTCCACCATAGGGGTGTCAAATCCATTCTTGATTTAGTGCTGCTCTTCCTGAAGCTGCTCCAGGTTGAAAAGGAATCCTTCCAGTGCTCAACTCTCTCCCTACAGTTTCACCACCAGCAGAGTTCCTGTTCAACTTGTAACCAGGCATGTAGCCGGGAAGGGGGGTGGGATTGAGGGGCTTCATGCTTCCCCCCCCCCCCAATTCTCAGGGTGGTCCACGAGAAGGCCTTACTGGTACATGGCATGGTGGCATCCTTGTCTGCGCCTCGGCCCTCAGCGCACTCTCTTTCCTTTTCGGTGCCCCTGATTTCATGCCGGGAGAGAAAGAGGAGTGCGCCGATAGCCCAGGCGCCAAAGAGGATGCTGCCACACCACAGACCATTCGGAGGCCACAATAGGCCTTCGCATCTGTGCACTTGGCAGGACTTTGCGCCTGTGCATCAAAGTCTTCCCACACTCGTGGCTGGGAGTGGAGTGCCTCAAGCCCGTCAGCTGCCTTCTGGAACTCTCTGGATCCAGGTATACAACAACTCCCATTTGAAATAGGGCAATCATTTTCCAAATCCCTGCCTCTATGCACAGTTGGGCACATTGGCTCTATGTGCCAGGTTTAGTCCAGATCCAGCGTTGGCATGGTTCAATGCCCTCTGGATAAGGGAGCACTGCAACTCCCAGATCCAAGGTCAATCACCCCCAGTCCCCGCCTGTCCTGTATGCACAGTTGGCCATGTTTGGTCCAGATATAATGTTGGCTGCCTTCAGTGCTTTCCGGATTCAGGTAAACAACAACTACCGTTTGAAAAGCGCATTCATTCACCAATCCCTGTCTGTATGCACTGTTGGGCATATTGGCTCTATGTGGCAAGTTTGGTCCAGATCCAGCGTTGGCTTGGTTCAATTCCCTGTATTATTATTATTATCATCCTGTTTGTTTGTGAATAACTCTTCATCCTTACTTTGCCCCTATCAATTTT
Organism: Anolis apletophallus; assembly: GCA_030556195.1. NCBI lineage: Eukaryota > Metazoa > Chordata > Lepidosauria > Squamata > Anolidae > Anolis > Anolis apletophallus. The sequence continues at coordinate 73,880,135 of JARBWK010000010.1, forward strand.
TCTTCAGGAAAAAAGTCTTGATATGGCATCTGCCATAAACCACGCTAAGTCACCATTAAAGTCTTTAGAAATTTTGAGAGCAGATGCAAAAGATCATTTTGTAAAACTCTTTGACTTAGCAAGAACAACATCTGAAAAAAATTTCAAAGCAACTTGACTATTCCAAGGCAAAGAGAGGTGCATCGGGCAAATCCAGGGACTAATTCTGTAGAAGATTATTTCAGAGTTGTGGTGTTCATAACATATGTCAATTCACTCATACAGAATGTTACTGAAAGGTTCATGTCAAATGAAGACATTTTAAGCAGTTTCCAGGCTCTCCTCCCTGGGTTTTCAGGTCTAGACAAAGTTCACCATATGGAACAACTGTCAGAATACTTTGAAAATCACACAGCATTTGCTTCCGTCAAGGTTGAGTGCATAATGCGGTGTAATATTACACCATCAATTAAGAAAGCTACTGAGGTATTTAAAGTATCAGAACTGTGCCAAAACCTACTATCGGTCAATACATTTCCTTTTGACTACTCTACCAGTAATGACATGCAGTGTGGAAAGATCGTTTTCAACCATGAAGAGAGTGAAAAGTGCATCTAGAAGTTTAATGACAGACCAGAGACTTAGTGGACTAACAATGATTTCCATCCATCGGGACATCACTATCAAACCAGAAAAAGCAATTGACAAAATGGCCAGGGAAAAGAAAAGAAGACTGTTGCTGTAAAGTAAAAAAAACCTCAAAAAGTATTCTAAACATTTTGTTAATGAAAATAAATAAATAACATTTATTATTTAAACTGTTATGTTTATTCATATCATGATCTGATTACCATGCTCAATATATCCCATATGCATGAGGGTATTGGAATAACGATACAAAAAGTTTGCGAAGGTAGATCCTCTCTCACTCAGACTCACTCGTGTCTGGGAGTGGAGTGCATCAAACCTTGATGAGTCTTGATGAAATATGTCTCCTATGATGATGTTAAAACTGCACATGTGTAATGATGTAAGTCTCTATAGGTTACGTGCCAATTTACAACTCAGAACTGATGATGGTCTTGATGTTACAGGTCCTGAAGTGGTGTGAGGTTGTCCAAATGAAAGCATGCTCCTGTGGCTTTGAAGTTCTACATCTACAGTATCTCCCTTATTCACCTGACCTTGTACCATCAGACTTCCACCTCTTTCCAACACTGAAGTTATTTTTGAAGGGCAACCATTTTGCAGATGATGAGATTCTGATTCTGGAGCAACTTCTACATGCGAAGTGTGTATAGTTGCTGAAAAAGATGGGAGAAGTGTGTGTCACAAGGTGGCACCTACATAGAGAAAGACTAAAAACTGTGTCAAGTTTAATGTATTGTCAAAGACTTTTATGGCCGGAATCACTGGGTTGCTGTACATTTTTCAGGCTTGTATGGCCATGTTCCAGAAGAATTCTCTCCTGACGTTTCACCTGCATCTATGGCAGGCATTCTCAGAGGTTGTGAGGTCTGTCAGAAACTAGGAAAATGGCGCTTATATATCTGTGAAATGTCCAGACAAGAAACAATCAGCTCTCAACAAAGGATGCCCCCAGGCAGTAAGAAGCCAAATTTTGAAAACTGCTACTGTATGTTTCAATTGGCCACCTTGATTGGCATTTAATAGCCTAGAAGTTTTCAAGGTGTGGCTTCTAACTCCCTGGGGAAATACTTTGTTGAAAGGTGATTAGCTGTCCCTGCTTGTTTCCTGCCTGGAGTTCCCCTGTTTTTGAAAGTTGTTTTTTTAAATTTATTGTTATGATTTTAGAGTTTTGTTAATACTGTTAGCCAAATTTTTATTCCTTTTCATGGTTTCTTCCTTTTTGTTGAAATTGTCCACATGCTTGTGGGTTTCAATGGCTTCTCTGTGAAGTCTGACATGGTAATTGTTAGAGTGGTCCAGCATTTCTGTGTTCTCAAATAATATGCCATGTCCAGGTTGGTTCATCACGTGCTCTACTATGACTGACTTCTCTGTTTGAAATAGTCTGCATGTTCCTTCATTTATGTTTGGGCATTGCTGCATTTGGTAGTCCTTACATTTGGTAGTCCAATTGTAGACTTGTCCACAATTGTATGGTAAACGGTAGCCTCCTGCAAAGGTGAGATGATCCCTCTTGTCCTTTGCTGAACGTAACATTTGTTGGATTTTCTTAGTGGGTCTGTAGATCGTTTGTAGGTTGTATTTCCTCATCAGCTTCCCTATGCGGTCAGTGGTTCCCTTGATGTATGGAAAGAACACTTTTCCTCTGCGTGGATCTTTGTCTTTACCCCCGTGGCTTGTTTTCAGTCCCAGCCATTAAATGCTAAACAAGGTGGCCAACTGAATCATTCATACTTGCCCCAAACAGACAAGAGTTCTTTCTCCCACCCTGGACATTCCACAGATATATAAACCCCACTTGCCTAGTTTCCAACAGACCTCACAACCTCTGAGGATGCCTGCCATAGATGCGGGTGAAACATCATGAGAGAATGCTTCTGGAACATGGCCATACGGTCCAGAAAACTTACCGCAACCCTGTGCCAAGTTTTCATTGCTCTTAGTCCACAGGAAGTGGGTCAAGGGAAATCTTTAATGAACACCCCTTGTACTTGTGCCTGTTACTGGCAGCAGTGGAAACTTTTACCTCCGGGTTAAGTTCTCGGAAGAGGAATGGCTTTTGTGGAGTTTAGATGTACAGGGTTTTCCATGTCATCATTTTTGCTCAGTCTTGGGATATATTTTTCACTCTCATGCCAGCTTTAAGGATCAAGTGATGTATTTACATTTTAACTATTGAATATATGTAACAAATAAACATATTCAAATATAAATATACACATACACACATACATATAATATACAAGTTGCCAGGGCACGGTACACGTATAATCAGTATTAACATACTAAAACAATTTCAAACAATAGAAATACATTTAAATAACCTAAAACATATTAATTATTAATAAAAATAATGGTTTGAAATAATAAAACAATGTAAAACTGTGTATATTAGTATTTGAGGAAAATCAATGAGACTCAAAGGCTTTGAACAGCCAAATGTTTAGTGTTTACATGGGAAGCCATTCCCCATTTGTGTGCCACAACAAAAAAGATCCTGTCCCATATCCTGCATTGAGCTCATTGATGAAAACCAATGAAGACCCCACGCCACCCCAGGTGACCTCAGTTTTCAGGCAAGCATACCCAGAACTTCGTATCTCATAGATGATGTCAGACATTGAATAATTACTGACTGACTGACTGACTGACTGACTTTATTATTTCTGAGTCGCCCTCCACGTTAGTGCTCCGGGCGACTTACATATAGCAATTCAACAATTAAAAATATTAAAAATATTAAAAATTAGATTAAAATATTTAGGGGTTAAATGCAAGGGCCAGGCTCAGGTAGTTGAGTTCCTGGTTCTGCATTAGCCATGGGCTTTCCTAAATAGCCAGGTCTTTAGAGCGGTCAGGAACTGGGGCAGGTCGAGGGAGGCTCTCTGGTCCTGTGGCATCGAGTTCCAGAGAACGGGGGCCACAATGGAGAACGATCTCCGTCTCGTGGCCTCCAGGTGGGCCTCTTTCACGCCCGGGACGCAAAGGAGGTTCTTGTTTGCCGGCCGCGGTGTCCTTGAGTAGGCAGGCATCAGCAAGCGGTCCTTTAAGTATGTTGGGCCCCGGCCCGGTAGGGCTTTGAAAGCCAAGGTCAAGGTCTTATGTAAGGCTCTATACTCAACGGGCAGCCAGTGCAGGCGCTGCAGGGATGGTGTAATGTGGCATCTCATCGATGTTCCTGTGAGAAGCCTGGCGGCCGCGTTCTGCACAATCTGGATCCTGCGGGTTAGTGACCGGGGCAGACCCACATATAAGGCATTACAGTAATCCAGCCGTGATGTAACCGTGGCATGGATTACTGTAGCTAGCGCTTCCGTCGGGAGGTAGGGCGCCAGTTGTCTCGCTTGGCGCAGGTGGAAGAAGGCCCTTTTGCTCGTGGAGGCAACCTGGGCCTCCATCGACAATTTGGAGTCCAGGATAACACCAAGGCTCTTTACTGAGGGGGACGGAATCAATGGTTCCCCTTCGAAGGGGGGCAGTGGGAAAGGTGGTTCTGGGCGGCCCGGCCATTACTGGAAGTGAATGGGTCAAATCTTTTAAAATAAGAATATTTGGGTGTCAGGAATTTTTCCCTGCATTCATTAGTGTGTTTCTTTCCCTCTCATAATAATCACACATTATCCACACAGCCATTGTGTGCCCACTCACAAAATCTAGAAAAATGCTTCAAGCAATGCTTAATGCCAGCCTAAAGAAATACTGTGTGTATCTATTTTGTTCTCCTGAATGATCTCTGGATAATGCCAGTGCTATTGGCAAACGCTACCATAAATTAGAAGAGGTGGGGACACACAGCAAATGACAGGTCCATCTGTAACTTCTCCTATCCAATTTCCCAGTGGCACTTAAATGCAATCATGTAAATAAACTCCCCATAACCTTATGCTGGCTATTTCTGAAAGCAAAGAGCTTCTCTCATCACAGGCCAAGGGATGTGAACACAACAGGCACTTCTCATCTCGTTTTCTGCACCCTTCATAAAAGTGAATGACTGCATTCACCGTACAAAAGTGGAATTGTGTTTTAGGCCTGTGGGCGTGAACTCCATGCTATTTTCTGGTACCATAAATAACTTGAGTGCATACAGTAGTTAGAGGGTGTGTAAGTTAGACTTGGAGGGTGTGTTTGCACTTTTATTACTCTGTGAAAGAGTTAATACATCATCATAATTCCCCGGCTGGCACCATCGTCCTGTGGTCACTAACTACATACATTCATTTCCCATCTGATGTAATTAGCCTCCGGGCCTCTTCCAAAATAACCCCATATAGTCACTGATTGCATTTTGAAAGAGATTGACTCATGGGAGTCTGCAAGTGCAAAAGTAACATAGGAATTGATTACCCATATAATTTCTCCAGAACATAATCAATTGAATAGATTTGAGAGGAAATCTAGGATTCTGAACATGACTCCCTCAAGGGAAAAATACTGTATCGACAAAAGGTTTTCACATTGAAGTCCACATGGCATTGCTTCAAAAAGCAGCATTTTTTGTGTCTAAAAAAATTGGGAAAGGTTCTATCTGATATGAATTTACTCCTACGACTTCAGTGTGTTCTAGAATCTAGATACACAGATTTTGTTCATTTTCATGGTTTCATGATCCATAGAGGAAATGTTCCCAGCCTGACTTCAGTGAGGTAAAACTATGAATATGACTGAAAGTCACTAAATCAGAGCTTTCAAAACTTTTCATGCTTATGACACACTTTTTAGACATAAATCCTTTTGTAACACAGAGATTAAATCATTATAAGAGATATGGATACATTTATTTATTTATTTATTTGAAACATTTATATCTGTCCTTCTCAACCCCCGAAGGGGGACTCGGGGCAGCTTACAATTGGCAATCATTAGATGCCGACAAAGAACTATTTCAGCACAGCAATGAACATAAACAGGTCAACAACAGTACAAAATACATTAAAATACATTAAAAATAATGGCCCTTAAAATATTAACACAACCAAGTCTGAGACCCCAAATCCAAATCATAGTCCAGAGTTCCAGACCAAGGTCTCTTCATTGATAATTCTCACAAGTCATTACAGTTGTTGCTCAGCCAGCTGCCCAAATGCTCGGTCCCAAAGCCAAGACTTGAGTTTTTTCCTGAAGGAGAGGAGAGATAGAGTCACCCTGATTTTCCTGGGAATTCCACATACGGGCGGCCACCACTAAGAAGGCCCTGTCTCTCATCTTTGCCAGTCACACTTGCAAGGGTGGCAGGATTGAGAGCAGGGCCTCCCCCAACTATCATAAACTCTGAGGTGGGTCATAGAGGGAGATACATTCAGACAAGTAAACTGGGCAGGAACTGTTTAGGGCTTTATAGGTCAAGACCAGCAGTTTGAGATAGATAGATGCCATTGGGGGCTCCAGCCAATATGGTGACAATTTAATAATTTTTTTACCCAATATAATCTGACTAACACTACATCATATAGCATGTTACACACCAAGGTGGCATCTCTTTTATATGATAGGTCAAATAGGATAATAGAGGACATGCTTGCAAACAAGTGAACTTAGAAGATAAGTTTTTTAGCAGCTTGTGGAAATTCAGTGATTTCCCAATGATCTTTGTCATCCACTATTGCGTGGCAAGCAACTTCCTCTTAGAGATCTTGTCACAGATTGCTGGGTTACATTTCTTCCAGAACAAAAAGTGGAAACCAAACACACTGCTTTCCAAGGAGGAATGTTTAGACAATAGTGGAAATAGGACTGATAAACAGGAGATTTCTTACGCTGAAGATAATGAGGTGGTCCAAGGGTGGAGTGGTGATCTATAGCATCTTGTGGAGAGAAACCAACATATAAAATAAACAAATGATTTCACATAGTTATTTTTTTTCAGGCATGAAGTAATCCATGTGTGATGACTGCAGAACCTTGGTAGCAATTAAATTCACTCACAAGGAAATCTTGGAAATTTCTTTAATGCTAGGTTACTACTATGCAGCAAAGTTACAACTAAAGAAAATGTGGGTAACTTCTCCATTTCAGTCCTCAAAACCCGACCCCTCTCAACTCCCGAAAGTTCTCATCTCCAGCCTCCAGGACTTCCAGTCTGAGCCAGTTTGTGTTATCAGGCTCCTTCCTGCTCAGGGCATCAGAAGTTTTCATTCCTTGACCTTGACTATGAACCCCATAGCAAGGAGTTGTTCTGGTATCTGTAAGACTCCAGATATGGATCCATAACACCATGCTTTCCCACTCATGATGTACTGAAGATACACTTAGTGCCAGTACTGTATTCTTTTCAGTTCCAGTGGTTTAAAAATACGTTTTGGCTCAGGTACTTTAAATGAATGAATTTTGAGCTAGTCAAATAGCTATTCCTCTCAGTTTTATATCCTGTTGCATAATGTCTTATTTCTACGGTTCTTTTAGATTTCCAATGTTTATGCAGAAATCTTTTTTTAGAAACATTACTCTGCCAAGTCTTTAAATCAAGGTTCCCAACCTTTTTCTGATCAGGGACCACTTGACCAGGGAACACTCTCCAACATTAGTACCAAAAGGGTTACAAATCAGTTTTTGGGCAACTTTAGATTTGGTTTGGTTATTTGGGGTGCTGATTCAGAAAATTGCATTGGATAGACCACATCAGCTCTAGTTTCTGATACAGAACATATGCCATCCAGTAGTCACCATCTGCTCACCCACAGAAAACTATATTTAGTAATCTAGATCTGATGTAGTCTATCCAAGGGAGCAGGGCTGGTCAGTGACAGGAGAGGAGCGGCAGGCACATGAAAGGAGTGGAAATAAAATTTAAAAATTATTAAAGAGGAAGGAGCCTTGCGGACCAGATTTTCGTCCTCACGACCTACTGGTGGCCCAAAGGTTAAGAGCCACTGATTTAAATGTTTTACTGGATGAACAAAGCAGAAAAAGAGGTAGGTGCTATATGCTAAAATGCAACAGACCTAATTCCGATGCCTCCAGACATGCAACATTAAAGACATAAAGACATAAAGCTACCACTGTCATGCACTAAGTTGTATCTTAATTAGAACATAGATGCTTATAGAAAGGAGGTAAGAGTCAGTATCCCCTTTCTAGAGTTGCACTGACTGAACTGATAGAAAGAGCAGCATTATACAGCAAGCAATTGCAGATTTTTATGGCAACATTTGGTTTAATATGTCCTTCAGTACTCAGCTGTTCATCATGCTCTATAAATAATCAAGACTATCTTAGGAACAACATGCAAAGTTTGCAAGTTTCATATTCATCCTCCAGAAAGCAGCACTTTAACCCCTCCTGGCACCCTGTAAAACTCTTTATTTTTCCAAATATTCGAAAAGGCTGTTGGTGACTCTCCCCCCCCTTCAAAAGAAAACCCACTTAGATCAGCAGACTCAATCCAAAAGGTCGTTCTCTGCAAACTGATACACGGAGAAGAATGTGTGAAAGAAAGCTGTCCATTTATTTGCCTTTGCAGTATCCCAAGACTTTAGATGGTTCTTTGTGGCCAAAATGTCAGCTTGGGATAATGGACAGTGTCGCTCAAATTCAGTTTTCCGCCCATCTAAAATTCCTCCTGCAATGTCAGTCTGGCACATTGAGGTACTTTCCTTTTATACACAAGATGACTATGGAACTGTTCAGCACTGACAAAACTCTAATCTGAAATGGCCCCTGGCATGATTTTATGATCACTTCTTCCTAAAGCTGCTATGGAGTGGAGCAAGTATAAATGATCAGTGACATTTTCATTATTATTGCGCATGGCTTTTAGGGAGCAAGCAAAGGGAACAAATAATGCTGCACCAAGGGTGGGTTATAATTATGTGAGGGGTGAATGTTCTAGGACTGATTATAGGGAGCCCAATGCTTCTGCTGACACAGGACATACACACACCAATGTGTTGTGCTGTGATGCTAACCAGGAAAAACACTCTCAGGCAGAGGGAGCTGTAATAATAATAATAATAATAATAATCAATTTTATTTATACCCCACCACCATCTTCCCAAAGGGGACTTGGGGTGGCTAACATGAGGCCAAGCCCAAAATTACAACAAAATACAATACAAGTACAGCAAAATAAAATACAAAACCAAAAATACCATCAAAATAAATATAGAACATAACAAAATAAAATAAAACAGTTCCAAAAAGACATAATGGAGGAATGGGACACAGTGGGCAGGCCCAATGTACTAGAAGTAATTGATAAAACCCTGGATGAGATAGGTAGAATGTGTTTCTGAGGGTGGGACTCAAAGGTCCGAACAGTGGGATTAAATCTTCAATTAAGGTTTAATCCCACTATAAAAAGGCTAGAAGCTATCATCTACCCTGTCAACGATATCGTAAAAGGTAGGTATCTTAGTACCTGCTAAGATTCTACCTAGAACTCAAAGGAGGGACTTTTTCTGACACTGTAGAACTGCCATGCCTGATCTACCAGTGCAATTACCATCTTTCACCTATTTTTACAATGGGTGTCCTGCTTGGAACTGTTGAGTGATTTCGGCTAACCACGAAATGCAGGTTCAGAGTCTGGTGTAAGCCAGATCAAGACACAAACTGGGTTTGAAGGCAAGAAGCAGAAGTTTATTCTTTCTAGCCAGAAAGGATGTCAGCACAGAGTGTTTAATCCACTTTGACAGCCATTCAAAATACCCACACCATTCTCTGATTGGCTGGAAAGCTGGTCCAGTTTGGATCTGGGCTGGGGATTCCTCCTGATGTCACTGACTAGAGTAGTTCCCCTCACGGTAAAGGAGCAGCTGTGGTTGGTGAATTCAAAGTCCAAGTCCCTTTAAAGGTCCACACCTGTGAGGGGTGTACTGTACATAAGTGCATTTATCAATGAAGAAAAGGTTTGTCAATAGAAATGTTGTGATTTACATAAACACAATAGATATTCCATCAATGACACTTTGGCACCTCCAGGCTTGCATACATTTGCCATCTTAACCCATTTCTTGCCCCAGGGCATGAGATTAAGCTATGGTTAGATTTGCAGTTCCAGATACACTTTAAGAGTTGATTTCATTTGATTTATACAATTTCATAAAAGTGGATTTCATATATAAGATGTGATATAGCAGACCAGACTTTTCCAGAATTGAGGAAGAGCAGTATTTTGACATTGTAAAATTAGTAAAAAGGAAAAATAAAATAATGTTTCATTTATATTTAAGGGGATCAATTTCTCAGTAACAGAAATAATTCAGTAACATCCCACTGGCCAACTTAAAAACCACCTAGAAGCAATTACAGTAAAAACTATAGGATTTTTTTTTTAAAAAAATGCACATACTGGTTTCAGGCTCTTCTTCCCAAACTGCTACTTGGTTTTTCATACATCTACAAAGCCATCTGAAATCAACCCAACACAGCTCTCACGAAAATTGGACAGAGCCAAGTCCAGCATGGAAAATAATGATGCAAGCCACTGACAATAAAAGCAGTGCACATGGCTGAGTGGGTCACAGTGACTGAATACTCAGAGTGCCATATACATCTAAAGCATATAAAACTTAACAAGTGGGCTGCACCTCTAGTGCTCCAAGAATAAAGACAAATGAGGACAAAATTCTCATGTTCTCATGTTAACCCAGTGCATGCTGAATCACCATGTAAAATATGACCAATACAGAACTATATTCCCTCTGGAGTTTGGACAGCCAATGCCCATGCTAGCTGGGAGATTCTGGGAATGGCAGTTCAAAACTATGATTTTTACAGGATATGTCCTCTCCCCTACAGTTTCAACTCGGTGTGTTACTCTGTATGTGTTTGAGGGAGGTAGGGAGACTAATTACAACTACTTAAATAAGCTATAGAGATTGTTTCTAGTTAATAAAATCTACTCACTACCTAGATGACCAGGTTATATAAATGGAAATAAAACTTCTGTAGCTGCACTAATGTCATGAGATCCAATCTAGAAGTTGGATTTATTTATTATTTACAGTATTTATTATATTCTGCCCTTCTCAGGGTGGATTACAATGCACATATACATGGCAAACATTCCATGCCATTAGGCATAGAACATATATAGACAGACCCAGAGGCAATATTCCAGTTTTCTGCCTTCATGAGGATATGTTCGAATCTGGCCACAGGGGAAGCTGCCACTTCACCATCTACTTATGATACCGGGTCCTTGATGGACTACTTCCTCATTCTTTCGCACGCCGCTGGAAGGTTTTATGGTGCCGTAAATTAGTTAAATTAGCCTCCCTGCATAAAGCGGTACCTAAATTTCCTATTTGACAGGTGCAACTATCTTTCAGGCTGCATAGGTCAACAGCAAGCTAGACTATTAATGGTCGGGAGCTCACTCTGACCCGGGCTGGCTTCAAACTCATGGCCTCTCAGTCAGTAGTGATTTAATGCAGCTGGCTACTAACTAGCTGCGCCACAACCTGTTTCATATTGTATGCATGCAGAGGGAAAAGTATACCTGAATAGACTCTAGGACCCAGGAAGTTTGAGTATCCAACCCAAATTGGGATAAATTTACAATTTACCAAATGGCAATGAGATGATCTAGTCTAGTTGAAAGTGCTACTTTCCTTGTATCTATGTACTGTATTTATTGTCTCTATCTTATGGGGTTTGCTGGGGAATGTCAGGAGCAGTGTTAAATTAATCTCAGGAACTTTCTCAATCTCCTTATCCAGTCCCAGTCTAAGACCTTCTCTAGACCCAAGGGACTGTGCTTGTGCAGTTAAGCTAGGATGGTCTCAGTCTGAGACAAAGTTTTACTTCCTCTGTTTGGCATGGGCTACTATACCGAGAATTACAAGTTCCAGAAAAAGGGGGCATGTCTGATGGGATCACCAAAGCTAAGCATCACAAGACAGAACCACAAGATAGGATATGTGTTGTTGTGGTTGCTTCTAACCACAGGCTTATGAGAAATAGTCAGAGTTTCAGTGGAGCTTTGGTCAATGTCATCTCCATATTACTGTATGGATGTAAACACCCAATAACACTTGTATACATTGTTATACATTTTGTTCAGTCCAAAAATATGTGTTGCAATGGTGGGAGGAACTAGAAGCAGCTCCTTGCCTATTTCAAGTATCCCATAGGTCTTTTTGAGACTATTTTGTACCTAAATGTTGCAACTGATAAAAACCTTCCTGTCTACTCTTTAAAAAGTAAACTACCAGCTCTTGTAAATAAGGTCTTTAAGAAATAATTGTGACTAATTTTGAGGGCACATACAGCCCTCAGGAGTAATTATGGCAAAATCTGAAAGAAGTTTCAGCAAATTTCAGTGTATGTTTGTCATTTTACAATGGACAGGAACAGTGGAACCACCTGACCTTCTTGGTTACTAGACATGAACTTGCAAGAGAAATGGACTCCATGGGCCTCATTTATGATCCTGTAGTTAAAAAATCCCATAGGCGCCTGGCTGGCTACTGTGCGAACAAGAACAAAGCATAAATCAACCCTTTGGCCTAATGCATTTGACTCATATGCTCTCAAACCATTTTTATTCTTTTATTTATATAGCATTCTTTAAGGGATGGAGTCGCATACTTCCATTCACAATCAACAAGCTAGATTTAAACTACTATTCAACCTTCCAAAATTATGTCAACAGCTCTGTGAAATGCAATGGGTTTAGCCAACTTTCCAAAGACGTTTAAGAAAGGTTCCAACGGTCTTCACAGGAAAGTGGTTTCTTAAAAAGATAGGTCTTAGCAAAGAAAGCCCACTAGAACACATGCATTGTGTTTTGAAACATTTGGAAGGGAGATGTGGAAAAGAAGCAGACAAGAAAAATGGAATCAAATTAGGTGCATAGTACTACAGGATCACAGTATAAATGGATTTTTCTTCTAAAGAATGATTAGCACACATCCAAAAATAAATCAATCCTGACTTCATAATAAATTTTTACAGACACTGTAAATATAAGCATACATTGATGCTTGTAGCCCAGAAAATATTGCTTATTTATTTATTTATTATTACTTTATTTATATCCTGCTTTTCTCACCCCACAGGGGACTCGAGGCGGCTTCAATGCCATGTGTGAACATCTATTACATATAATAAAAGTCAGTGTTTGCGGCCAAGCGACCGAGTGATCGAGCGAGCGACGGGAGGAATATGTGCCAGCATTTCGATTGGCTGCCATTGTGGGATTATTTGCATAACGGGCTCTAACTGGCCAGCCTCAGAACTCCAACATTCTACAACCCCAGACAGAGGAGATTGGTTGCCACTGAAATGGAATTTGCATAACTGCCTCCAAATGGCCAACCACATTCAAACATTCTAAAGTGACTCAGAGGGAAAGGGAAAGGCCTCAGGCAGTCAGCCACTGAGGCCCACAGCACTGACAGATCAGGACCAAACTTGGCAAACAGGCGACCAATGGCCCACTTCACTACCTGGTGTGGTTTAGGGCAGGAGGGGCCACGAATGATGGGATTTGCAGTACCTTCACGTCATTCACTTCCCAAACAACACTAAAGCCCCTATAAACCACAAACCAGCCCCAAAATTGACAGAAAGACTTCCTTAACTTGATTTTCCTGACTAGGCCCCCGGGACTCGCAGTACCTTCACTAAGTTCCTGTGACCACTGCAAGCCACATAAACATCTAATAGGAACCAACCTTGGCACACAATGCCTTCCTCAAATAACCCGGGCACCACCGGGTCCTCAGCTAGTAACATAAATAAAAATGTAATGTTCGTTTGTGGGATTAACATAACTCAAAAACAACTGGACAAATTTACACCAAATTTGGACACTACATCCCTAACAGACAAACGAGTGACCATCATTCATACTCCCCCCCCCCCCCCAAGCAATGGAAAGGACTTAAAAATACAAAAAAAGCTAAATGACAATACAACGCATGCACGAAAATGACACTCACACACCCCAGCGCAAGGGGAAAGAAAACAAACAGCCACCCCAGCTCTCCTTTGCCCATTGCTGTGCTACAGTCACACCAGAAGGTTGTGGCCCTTGATGACAGCAGCAGTTAGGACGAGCAACGAGGAGACCTGAGGCCAACGTGAGGGCACTAACCATGGAGCCCTGAGAACTGCCTTTGAGCCCAACTCTTTTCCAGTCTATGTCTAGAGGGAAGGAATGAAGGAGGGAAAGGGAAAAAGGAAGGAGGGAGGAAGGTAGGAGAAAGGAGAGAAGGACGGATGGAAAGATGGAAAAAGGAAGGAGGGAAGGAAAGAGGGAAAGAAGAAAGGAAGCAGAGAAGGAGGGAAAGAGAGAGGGAAGGAAGGAAGGAAGGAAGGAAGGAAGGAAGGAAGGAAGGAAGGAAGGAAGGAAGGAAGGAGAGAATGAAAGAAAGAGAGAAAGAGGGAAGGATGGAACGAAAGAGCAAAGGAAGGAAGGAAGGGTAGAGAAGGAAGGAAGGAGAGAAAGGGGGATAGAAAAAGAGGGAAGGAAGGAGACAAACAAAGAAAGAAAGACAGAGAGAAAGAGAGAGGGAAGGTTGGCCACAGCAACACGTGGCAGGTACAGCTAGTCAAACAAATTATGGGCAAATAAACACATAGAACAATAAAACACATGATAAATATATAAAGTGCTGAGTCTTGGTTCCATAGTTATTGATTAATCCATAATCCTTATTCAGACTGTGTTGAAATCCTTAATACCTTGTTCTCCAAATGCCTGTGTATAGAACCAGGTCTTTAGCTTTTTTATGAAGACCAGAAGGGATGGGGCCTGCCTGATGTCGCTGTGGAGGGAGTTTCACAACTGAGAGGCCACCACCAAGAAGTCCCTGTCTTTCATCCCCACCCGTTATGCTTGCAAAGGGAATATTGGTTTACCAGCATTTAACTAAAAGGTCCTTGCAATTTTTGTTTTAAAAGATGCAGCTCCTGGGCCTAAGCCTTCAACCTGAAAAATAGCAAGTCAGGGGACATACTCCACCCTTCTTTTTGGAGGCAACCTGTATTTCCATTATCTATATAAATAGCAAGCTATTATGAAGGTACTTAACCTATTGTATTTGTGTACATATATTTCATATATTTTGGGCTTGTGCTGGCTTAGACACCTTGTGCAAAAATGTGATTACAATGTTTTGAATAAAGAATACAAGTGTTCAAGTCTCTAATCAATACACCTGGAACACTTTGTGGAAAAGAGTGATAAAAGCATTTTGAATAAATGAATCTCTACGTGAATACACAGCTCTAATCTTTGTCCCAAACCTGGATGCTCCCACTCAGTGCCTATCAGGAATGCTGCCAATGGCCTTCAAGACAACCAAGGAAACAAAGGCACTTAAACTGCCTTGGGATGAAATGATGAAAATAAATGGGTGAGGATCTGGACAGTGGGAGGAAAGGGGGGGATTCATCTCTGTGTTTTCAAGTGGGAATGCTAAAGGATGCATGTTGTTCAGCAGACATTTTACACTAGTGCTCAGCCCCCCTCTCCTCCCACTGATCAATGGGACCTTTCAAGAGGCCTTCTCTCCTGATTGGAGACATCATTTCCTGTCCAACACACTAAACCCATTGATAACTTTAGGTTGATGGGAACTTTTCAAACCTAACAGGAAAGTCCGGGAGACTTGCAAGAACACAGACAAGTGGGGGGCAGGGGTAGCAAGCTGGTCTTTAACAAAAAAGAAAGAGCTTGGGAGTACAAGTTCTACTGAAGAGACCAATTCTTCCTCTTTCAAACTGTTGTCTGAAGTTCAGAAACAAATCAGATGTAGAGGAGCCACAGGGCTCAGATATTTCTTCTCCTAATCTGTCCACTTTGAATGTGAAACAAAATGATATACGAAAGAGATTGCCCTCTCTAGCTGTGTTCAGATTCATATAAAACAGTGTTTTTCAACCTGGGGGTTGGCACTCCCGGGGGGGGGGGGGCGTTACAAGGGGGTGTCAAAGGGGTCTCCAATGACCGTCAAAACACAGTATCTGTTGGTGATAGGAGTTCTGTGTGGGAAGTTTGGCCCAATTCTATTGTTGGTGGGTTTCAGAATGCTCTTTGATCATAGGTGAACTATAAATCCCAGTAACTACAACTCCCAGATTTCAAGGTTTATTTTCCCCCAAACTCCACCAGTGTTGGCATTTGGGCATATTGAGTATTTGTGCCAAGTTTGGTCCAGATCCATCATTGTTTGAGTCCACAGTGCTCTCTGGATGTAGGTGAACTACAACTCCAAAACTCAAGGGCAATGCCCACCAAACCCTTCCAGTGTTTTCTGTTGGTCATGGGAGTTGTGTGTGCTAAGTTTGGTTCAATTTCATCGTTGGTGGGGTTCAGAATGCTGTTTGATTGTAGGTGAACTATAAATCCCAGCAACTACAACTCCCAAAAGACAAAATTAATATTCCCTCAACCCCATCAGTATACAAATTTGAGCATATTGAGTATTTGTGCCAAATTTGGTCCAGTGAAATGAAAATACATCCTGCATTTCAGATATTTACATTACGATTCATAACAGTAGCAAAATTACAGTTGTGAAGTAATTTCATGGTTGGGGGTCACCATAACATGAGGAATAGTATTAAGGGGTAGCATTGGGAAGGTTGAGAGTCATTGATATAAAAGATCATACAGGCTTTAATGGGAGTGGGGAGATTCCTAAAACTAGCTAGGGGGAAAGCAATGTATTTCTATGAGAAGTGTCAATGATAAATATTAAAAGTAGTTCTACCCATTCGGCTCCCGGTCTCAGACACCTACTTACAAATGAACATCTTAAATAGACAAGGCCTTGCTGGTTCCAGGCTCAATATGATGAACCAATCTGATGGGATCAAAGCTTTCTGAGACAAACCAGGAAAGGGATCTTGGGGTTTTGGTGGACAGCTCAATGAAGGTGTCAACCCAGTGCGCTGCAGCAGTGAAAAAGCAAATTCTATGCTTGGCATGATCAGGAAGGGAATCGAAAATAGGTCGGCAAATGTTGTATTGCCTCTCTACAAATCTATGGTGAGGCCACATCTGGAGTACTGTGTACAATTCTGGTCACCGCACCTCAAGAAGGATATAACGGAACTGGAAAAGGTACAAAGAAGGGCAACAAATATGATCCAAGGGATGGAGCAGCTCCTTATGAAACCAGGTTGCAACGCCTTGGTCTTTTCAGCCTTGAAAGACGGCGTTTAAGAGGTGACTTGATTGAAGTGTATAAAATCATGCATGGGATAGAAAAGGTGAATAAAGAAAAATTATTTTCTCTGTCACACAATACTAGGACTAGGGGGCACTCCCTAAAGCTCCAAGGTAGGAAAGTTAGGACTAATAAAGGGAAATATTTCTTCACCCAGAGGGTCATTGGGTTATGGAACTCACTTCCAGAGGAGGTTGTGACAGCTGTCAGCCTGGACAGCTTCAAGGCAGGATTAGACAGATTCATGGATACCAAGGGAATCAGTAGCTACTGAAATGGACATCCAAGTGCCACCTCTGTGTTGATGGAGGCAGGCAGGATTTTCCCCGGTACTGGTTGTGGGGGGTCGGGAGCAGGTGAGGGTTTTGCCCTCCTTTCTGCTAGAGATCCCTGTGTACAACTAGTGGGCCACTGTGTGACACAGAATGCTGGACTAGATGGGCTGAGGCCCGATTCAGCATGGCTCTTCTTATGTTCTTATGTTCTTATGTTCAATCTGACACGAGGCTTTGATGTTCCCATCCAACTGTAGAAACAAATGCAACTACCACAGGCTGGTTTCTGAACAGATAGCAGCCCTTTGCCACGCGCCTATGATAGTGATCAAAGTTTCCTCCAAACTGTAATCTAACCACACTGTACACTACCAGTATTCCATCAATTCGTTCTCATGAGTCACATCTTAGTTATTTCCTGTTTCCATAGGGAGAAATAGCTACAAAGTCCTGATGAGGATATAATGCCAGAGATTTCACCAATGGCAATCAGATCTTTTCACATAAAGGCAGCAGCGGTTATGAAAGGGAAGCCTGCATATGATGAGAGGAGACTTCCGATGTCAATTGTTCCACATCTTTCCCTTAGTGAGGAAGCAAAGTCTGCAACAATAAATGGAGCAGGATCCCTGTATAAATTGCTTCAAGACAGAAAACCACTTCTTTGATCTCTACAGTTAAAGGATGGTACTATACCTATTGTATGGACAGCAAAAACAGAAACACAAAACCATTATTCCAGCCATATTCTAGACAAGGAATTGTGAATTAAGGTAGTGATTCCTCAATTATTTGGGGTTTTTCACAGTTTCTGGCCAAGAGAAGTAAAAAAGCAGATAGGCTGGGAGCTAATTGATCCCTGAGTGATTTGCTGTAGATCCCTAAGTGATTTGCTGCAAATGGAGTTGCAATAGATCAGCAGCTGAGCCCCAGATGAATGGCAGCCGTAATAGCAAAAATATCCTTGTTATTTCTAATTTAGGCTGCTGAAAGAATTACTTCTGTACTGATTTATATATTGATGTTATTAATAATACTAATAATTACACAGTCCTAGACACTTAGGAAGTGTCCAACATGTGATCCAATACAACAGCCAGCATAGTGACCTTGTTTGCTTTTTACTAATCTTGTTATGTTTCAAATAATCATCATCATCATCCATGTCTACACATGCCAAATAAAATGGACACACCTCTTGCAAACAATGCAAGGACTCCATATGTCATACTGCTGGTTTCACAGAAGGAGCTGTTAATCTGACACAAGGGGAATCACAATTTCTTCTGGAGCTTCCAGGAAGCTCTGGAGTGACCCTGATGTTTTTGAGATATGGACAGCTGGACTGAGCTGGATCCAGGTCAATCCAGCATCCACCATCGCTGGCTTGAAGCAGCTCCCTATCAGAACCATGGCCAGCAAGGCTCTAGTAGGAAGGTACTTTAGCCTTGTGAAACAGCAGTGGTATAAAACACCAATGCACTGTCATCTGGATTTGAAAAGAGCTCTGGGTGATCCTGTGCTGTATTTGAGGCAATTCCAGAGCACAGTACTCCAGATTATTTATATCTTTCCTTTGTGTATGTCCACTTACCTGAGCCACTATTTTGCATCAAGTTCTGTCTCATAGATCACCCCACTCTCCAATATTAGTACCAAAAGGTTACGGATCACCTTTTGGTGAACTTTAGATTCGGTTTGGTGATTTGGGGTACTGATTCAAAAAACTGTATTGGATAGACCACATCCAGTAGTCACCATCTGCTTGCTCACAGAAAATCATATCTAATAAGCCGCTGCACTATAAAAGGGTTTTGCGAGACCAGTCGCTCTCGTTGCAACAGTGAGGTCGTTGACCATATTTTAGTTCTTGAGGACCACTGATAGTCCACAGACCACAGGTTGGGAACTACTGTAGTAAAGTATCAGCTAGGCCCTTCAAACTTAGAAGGCCTGGGGTTTGCCATAAAGATTCAGTCAATACTACTAGCACAGTATTGCCGAATGGAGGTCACTGCAACTGGCTTGCAGACTACAATGTATGCTCTGTAGCTAGTTAAATCTATATTGATATCAATATCTATTTTGATATCTCTATCTATCCATTGCCTTTCAAGGAAACTACCACAGAACTTGTCAAGATCATGAACAGGAAGCCCGATTCCAAGTGGTAAAATTCATAGAAAAATCCAAAACCACACTCTGAATTCCAACTTTTCCAGAGCTGTAAAAATTACTTCTTGGGTCTACCTCTTCCCAGATTCTCTGGCTAGTGTGGCTAGTGCAAGCTCTGATTTTCTTCAAAGTGTGCAAATAAACCGTGCCAGTGTCTCTCTGCAGAAACCACAGAATAGCAAACAGGGCAGACCTTTCTCAATAGACATCTCTCAACATCCAAACTCTAAATTTTTTTAAATGTGATTTTTTTCTTATAATGGAAAACCGGCAACATCCTCAGAAAGCTTTAGATTTAAACCACTTATTACTGAATGTAATTATTAGACAATTTAAGAAATCAGGTCCACTTATAATGATGCAAAGCAAAATCAGTCTTTTACCTGAAGGTCAAAAAACTTGCTGTATCTGCGGTAGATTGTCTGGCAAGTTGAATCGGACCATGTTACTTTTATGATATATACCTGCAGAGAGAGAGAGAGAGAGAGAGAGAGAGAGAGAGAGAGAGAGAGAGAGAGAGAGAGAGAGAGAAGAAACGTTATTCATTTTGATATAACTCTCTGGAATTGTAAAGTCTGAGGTCTCTTTGTATACAAGATAATTTCAAACACAAAAATTGTTGATAAGGTTGATTCATCAGTTTGCTGGTAGATTTAAACAGATTTTTCTGAGTTCTAAGAAAGCATTGTCTGGTAGCTGCATTTTCCCACACACCAAAAAACAAACAAACCAGCATTTCAGCTTGTTTTTGAAGGCTTTCATGGCCGGAATCACTGGATTGCTGTGAGTTTTCCGGGCTGTATGGCCATGTTCCAGAAGCATTACCTCCTGAGACGTCAGGAGACAATGCTGCTAGAACATGGCCATATAGCCCAGAAAACCCACAGCAACCCAGTATTTCAGCTCCTTATAAAGGGGAGCATCCTTTTAGCCAAACTACTACTTTGACAAAGTTCTAGCAGTTCATAGCAATTTCCCCAAATAGAGCAAATTGAGCATGAATAGATATCAACTTATTTTAAACAACAACAATTTTATAGAAAAGTCCTTATAAGGCGTTATTTTAGAATGTATTTATTACTGCTTATTGGGGATTAATAAAGGATGCAGAATTATGAACTGGGTTGTCAGTTCCTAAATAATTGGGCGATGTCATAAATATAGTAAAAGTATGTACGATCATGCCGTGCATTCTTCCTCTTTGCAGCAAGATAAATTAATTCTCCAATACTAGGTCACCAAAGATCTATTTGAAGGGCTACTCAGTGGGAGTTTATCATTCAAAGCATTGTTTTCTATGGAAAATGCCCAAGTATCCTTGACACAGATCCAGATGGTAAAGTGACATCATGTCCTGATGTCAACTTCTGTTCTTTGTTGCATTAGAAAGGAAGCACTGCATTAGGATATGTCATCAAATCTATTCTTATAGGAACCCCAAATTGAGACTTCCTCCATCAGAAAACTATGAAATCTGCATCAGTTCACTGAAGGCAACATATCTCACTGGCCCATCTCTTTTGTCATTCCCAGGCCCTACTGACGAAACTATTCCCTTCATGTGTAAACATTCCCTTGAGTCTGCTGTTCAGAAAGACCAGTTCATGAGACAAAAGGAAGATGCCTACTCCAGTGTGTAGGAATCACACTCAGAACTAATTTATTTTCCATTCAACAGAGATGCTACCATTTCTTCAAAGGACAAATGTCTGAAATGTTGTGTTGCTTCACCTACCTCCTGTTCTCTACCAGGGAAAAACTAACACTTGTAGTGACAACCTTCCAACTGGACATCTATGTCCCCAACATGAAACTGTATAGAACCAGAATAGCTCTTCACTGCCAAGACTCTGGAAGGCAATCATACTTGGCCATGAGTGATCAGGGAGACAACAGACATGTAAAGCGAGTAGCGGTGGAAATGAAAAGTTTGGAAGGTGAGGGAGGACAGGTATCTTTCTCTTGCCTGATAGAGTTTACCATGTCCTCCTCCATAATCTGCTAAGGATTAATTGCAGGAGCCCTATCCTTCATCCAGCATGACAACTCTATTGGGATATTTTGGGGGACAGGCTTAAAACATGATGGAAGGTAAGTCAAGCTTTCAGAGAAAGATCTTCTAATAAAAGTTCTAGCTAAGGTGTGGATGAGTCCTTCCACCTCACCACCATTTTTCCTCAGTCTACTTTGGTTTATTGAGAGGCTGTTAAAGATAAAGGTAAAGGTTTCCCCTGACATTGTGTCTAGTTATGTCTGACTCTGGGGGGGCGGGGGGTGTGCTCATATCCATTTATAAGCCAAAGAGACTGTGTTGTCTATAGACACCTCCAAGGTCATGTAGCCAGCATGACTGCATGGAGTGCCGTTACCCTCGCACAGACGTGGTACCTATTCATCTACTCACATTTGCATGTTTTCTGACTGCTAGGTTGGCAGAAGCTGGGCCTAACAACGGGAACTCACTCCACTCCGCGGATTCGAACCACCAACATTTTGGTCAGCAAATTCAGCAGCTCAATGGTTTAAATCGCTGTGCCACTAGGGGGTCTGAGAGGCTGTTACTATAACCTCTTTCATTGGTATGCTATAATTTCCCAGATCCTTCACTGCTTGCATCTTCACTCCTCCTGGTTCTTTAGATGCCTTAATTTGTTGGATTTCCTTCTTCTCTTCTGCTTTATTTCTCTCTCTGCCTCTTTTTGCTGGGTACTTCCTGGCTTCTGATGCATTCAGACTGCACATCATGCCCTGGCCCTGACTCTTTCTCTCTTTCTTTGTCACACACACACACACACACACACACACACACTGATAGGAGTGTTCGGGCCACATAATCACATATCCTTTTGCTAACAATCAGCAACTAGGACAGGCAGGAACATGCAACAAGCCTGGATCTTGCTACAAGAGAAAACATTCCTCTTCCTCAAGATAATCTTATAGGTCTACAGAAGTGTAAGGCAGTGAAACATATACGGAAACATAATTAAAGCTATTCTTGTTATATATTAAAATTAGATTCCTGGATTGAAAACTGTACTAGAGCTCGGAAACCTTTATTTTTGGACTACAACTCTACAGAATGTCTTAAGAGAGCAAGGTCAGTGGCCATGAAAAGTTAATAGTCTAAGTTCTTCCAACAATTTATAATGAACAGAGTGTTAACAGCACATTCGCACCATTTTTTTCTAAATAGAGGACATTAGGAAGAGCATAATGGAATCCTTTTTGCAGCTAAACATGTTAACAATAATCACAGATGAAATAAAAAAATATCATTGTAGAATAGCAGAACTAAAAGTTTAATGTAGTCAAATTTTCCCAGCAGAATTTCATGTTCATCTTGTGATAATACTTTTAAGGCTCCTGGGTTCAAATGAGGCTTCTGTTTAGCACAAAAGCTGCCACTTGAGGAGAAAGACACGGATTTTGTTTAGTTAATGCAACATCTTGGGGATCTAAATAAATCCTAATTTTTCTGACTTGGGGAAAAGTTTCTTGGCAATCAATCACAACAAAGAAAAAAGAATTCAAAGCCCTCTCCTGCATTTCAAATGACCTTGAAATGATTGGGTGAATTTATTTTAGTGCCTCTTATGCCTACTTTCCATTTTACTAAAATGTTTCCTGACTTTTCATCACAGGCTTTGCAAAATCACACCGGCTCCTTCCTCTCTACATTGGATAAGCAGGTTGAACTTTGTGACATGTCCATTGTGTATAAGGGATAGTTGGGAGACATAATTTCTTGCAAGCAGAGATTCAGAGTTTCTGGAACAGAATTACAAACTCGAATCACATTTTGAAGTACTGGTATAGATGTATTCTAAATTTATTTATTTGCGACATTTCTACACCACCTTTCTCCACCCCAGAGGGGACTGAAGGCGGCTTATACACATAAGCAACTATTCAATGCCTTGAAACAATATACAGTGAAAACAGACATATAAATAGAATTATAAAATACATTAAAACAGTTAAAACATTTAAGACAATACCATCATAATTAATCACATGATCCTCAAGCATAATCTGGACCGTTCCAAGTCGTCATTGCACATCATTTCATATCAAACTATTGCACAAGTTCTCCAAAGGATTGGTCACAAAGACGCATTTTTATTTTCTTACAGGAGTTCAGGAGGGAGGGGGCTGATATCCCCGGGGAGGGAATTCTATAGCCAAAGGGCTACCGCTGAGAAGGGAGAGATGCGTTCGGACAGGTAAGCTGGGCTAGAACTGTTTAGAGCTTTGGCTAAAGCCAACACTTTGAATTGTACTCAGTAGCAAACTGGCAGCCAGTGGAACTGACACAACAGGGGGTTACATGCTCCCTGTATGCTGCTCTGGCGAGCAATCTGGCTGCTGCCCATTGGAGCAACTGAAACTTCCAGAAAGTCTTCAAAGGGAACCCCATGAAAAGTGTGTTGCAGTAGTCTATACAGGATGCAACCAGAGCACAGACTACCATGGCCAAGTCTGAATTCCCAAGGTGCGGGCGCAACTGGTGCACAAGTTTTAATAGTGTGAATGTTACCCTGGCCATCGCCGAGATTTGGGGTTCCAGGCTCTGTGATGAGTCCAGGAGAACTCCCAAGCTCAGAACCTGCATCTTCAGGGGGAGTGCAACCCCATCCAACACAGGCTGTAACCCTATACCCTGTTCAGCCTTCCGACTGACCAGGAGTACCTCTGTTTTGTCTGGATTCAATTTCAATTTGTTCACCCTCATTCAGACTGTCACAGCTGCCAAGCACCGGTTCAGGTCCTGAACAGCCTCCTCAGTAGCAGGTGGAAAGGAGTGATACAGTTGAATGTCATCTGCATACAGATGGCATCAAACTCCAAAACTCTGTATGATATCTCCCAACAGCTTCATGTAGATGTTAAACAACATGGGAGACAGTATTGAGCCCTGTGTGACCCCACAAGACATTAGCTGTGGGGCTGAGAAGGTGTCCCCCAACAACACCTTCTGGGAATGGCTCTCCAGGAAGGGCTGGAGCCACTGCAAAACAGTACCTTCAAAACCCATTCCTATGAGGTGTCCCAGAAGGATGCCATGATCTATGGTATCGAAGGCCGCTGAGAGGTCCAGCAGAACCAACAGGGACACACTCCCAGTGTCTAGTTTCCGGTGTAGATCATCCACTAAGGTGACCAAGGGTGTTTCAGTTCATCCAAGTTTTTGACCCCATCCTTCCAAACCTTTCAGAATAATCTGTATCATAGACCAATAGCGACATTGTTGCCTCCTATTTACTCCTGGGATTTGTAGTCTGGTGGTACACTGGAGCTCTCTGACTGAGAATTACAAATGCCCCCCCCCCCGAACTGCAAATCCCAGTATTACACAGGATAGAACAATTGCAATTAAAGTGGAGCCATAGTGATATACTTATATAATGTGAATGATGACCAGGCCAAGACAGGTTGTATGGTGAGACAGCCAGTGAGAGATTCTTCATTTGCCTCAAGTGCAAGACCAGGACAGTAAGAACTTTATTGGTTGTGTTTTATAGAATCTTTGCAAAAAATGGCTCTATTGTCTTTTCCTTTTGTGACACACAGAGCAAGCAAAACAGAGTGGGTTGATTCTTCATAGTGTCAAACAATCTCTCCAAATGTTTCTCTTTTTAAAATTGTCCCTACAACAAGGCAGCTGCTCATATTTACAGAAGTCCATCTTTCAAGTGTACAAAAGCTCTTTGAGACTCACTCCTACCCTGTTGTAGTCAGATGATTTTGAATGTAGGTGCCTTTTTAATTTTGTATGCAAGAAACCAGGTCACAATTTATCTTCCTATTTAGGAAAATTATGTGGCATCTACAGCTTTCTCATCCCAAGGAAGGCAAACAGCCAGGAGAGTTCATGGGTAATATTCAGTAGGCAACGTATCCAGCTTGCTCTGCACCAATCAGAATACTGCTTCATTATGCCCAATAGTAGTGTTGGCCTTGATGAAAGGTCTCTAAGATATTGGAAAGCTATTATCAATCGGAATAGAGGCAGTGTTAAGAAAGATGGACAAATAGCCTGGCTTGGAATTAGGCAGCATTCTCAGTCTTCAATCAATAAATCTATCCGGCATTGCCATGTAAGCTGTAGACAACATTTGACCTCAAGTCAAATTTTCCAGTGCCCATGGTAAAAATATGAATCATGGCAAGAAGTGTGTGTCAGGTCTGGAGCTGTACCTAATAGAGGCAATTATTTCACAAAGATGCAATTCTTTAGAGCAGTTGGTTTCAAATGGTGAGCCTGAGACCCTCCGAAATTAGGTATAGTTGAGACGATTAGGAATACTGGTATTTTTGAACATTAAATGAATACATCTAGAATCACAGAGTTGGAAGAGACCTTGTGGGCCATCCAGTCCAACCCCTTGCCAAGAAGCAGGAAAGTCGCACTCAAAGCACCCCGACATATGGCCATCCAGCCTCTGTTTAAAAGCCTCCAAAGAAGGAGCCTCCACCACACTCTGGGGCAGAGAGTTCCACTGCTGAACAGCTCTCACAGTTTAGGAAGTTCTTTCTAATGTTCAGGTGGAATCTCATTTCCTGTAGTTTGATGGCATTGTTCTGTGTCCTAGTCTGCAGGGCAGTAGCAAACAAGCCTGTTCCCTATGAATTCCCCTCACATATTTTTACATGGCCTTCATTATGTCTCCCCTCAGCCTTCTCTTCTTCAGGCTAAACATGCCCAGCATTCCAGATGTGATCTGACCAAGGCAGAATCGAGGGGAAGCATTACTTCCCTGGATCTAGAGACTATACTCCTATTTATACAGACCAAAACCCCATTGGCTTTTTTGCCGGTGCATGACATTGTTGGCTCATCTCATCTCATCTGAATCTGAAACCTAAGCCACTTTCAGCTTAGTTAACTTTGACAGAAGACCAAGGAGTGGCACCAGGGATTTCAAGGCAGGCAATTCTGCCATTATCCAGAAAACTGCTGCCAGTCAGAGTAGGCAATATTGGAATAGATAGATCAATGATCTGACTCAGGATAAGGCAGCTACCTATATAGCTACCGTATTTTTCGCACCATAAGACGCACCTGCTGAAAAGACGCACCTAGATTTTAGAGGAGGAAAATAGAAAAAAATATTTTCGCTCCCTCTAAAATCTAGGTAAGTCTTATCAGCAGGTGCGTCTTATCAGAGCCCTTTCTTCCCTCGAGGAAAGGGGGGGGGAGAAGGAGCAAGAGGAGGAATGAAGGAGCATCGCGCCAGAGCCCTCTGGGGTGATGCTCCTTCGTTCCTCCTCTTGCTGCCTCTTCCCCCACCCTTTCCTCGAGGGAAGAAAGGGCAGGGGAAGGAAGAAGGAATGGAGGAGCATCGCAAGAGGAGGGGAAGAAGGGAGGAAAAGCATCGCATCGCCAGAGCCCTCTGGGGCGATGCTCCTTCGTTCCTCCTCTTGCTGCCTCTTCCCCCCCCTTTCCTCGAGGGAAGAAAGGGCAGGGGAAGGAAAAGCAGCAAGAGGGGGAATGGAGGAGCATCGCGCCAGAGCCCTCTGGGGCGCTGCCTCTTCCCCCCCCCCTTTCCTCGAGGGAAGAAAGGGCGGGGGAAGGAAAAGCAGCAAGAGGGGAATGGAGGAGCATCTCCTCTGGGGCGATGCTCCTGCCTCCTCTTGCTGCCCCTTCCCCCCCACCCTTTCCTCGAGGGAAGAAAGGGCAGGGGAAGGAAAAGCAGCAAGAGGAATGGAGGAGCATCGCGCCAGAGCCCTCTGGGGCGATGCTCCTTCGTTCCTCCTCTTGCTGCCTCTTCCCCCCACCCTTTCCTCTTGAAGAAAGGGCAGGGGAAGGAAAAGCAGCAAGAGGGAATGGAGGAGCATCGCGCCAGAGCCCTCTGGGGCGATGCTCCCCTCCTCTTGCTGCCTTTCCCCCCCACCCTTTCCTCGAGGGAAGAAAGGGCAGGGGAAGGAAAAGCAGCAAGAGGGGGAATGGAGGAGCATCGCGCCAGAGCCCTCTGGGGCGATGCTCCTTCGTTCCTCCTCTTGCTGCCTCTTCCCCCCCCCCACCCTTTCCTCGAGGGAAGAAAGGGCGGAGGGAAGAAGAGGAATGGAGGAGCATCGCGCCAGAGCCCTCTGGGGCAATGCTCCTTCGTTCCTCCTCTTGCTGCCTCTTTCCCCCTTTCCTCGAGGGAAGAAAGGGCGGAGGGAAGGAAAGGAGCAAGAGGGGAGCGAACTAGTGTCCCTCCGCCGCCACGGACCAGAGAAGAGGAGAGCGGCGACAGGGTGAGTATATCGCCCCTCTGTTCCAGCGCCTCCCCCACCTGCATCTTCGCTCCATAAGACGCAGCTGATTTTTCATCCCACTTTGGGAGGAAAAAAACTGCGTCTTATGGTGTGAAAAATACGGTATATTATTTGACATCCTGTGTTCCTATTTTATGTTCAATCTGTGGCCTGCTTCTACCCCAAAAGGCCAAGATGCATCTTGGTTCTCTGGATTGTAACAAGGCCTCCTTCTAAAACCAACACATTTAGTATAATTTCTAGGAACACAGATATCTTCCTGCATTACAATTGACCTTGTTACTGACCTCGAGATGCAGTGCCCTATAAGTGGACCCAGGGCCTGGGAAATGAAAAAAAACAAATATATTCCCGAAAGTCTTTCAAGCCACTGTTGAACAATGCTACGACTCTGGGGATTCTCTTGCTCCAAAGAGTGGGAATACTTCCAGGAGCTTTTCCCCTCATTTCGGAGCATAAAGGAAAATAAAGTTCATGTAAGCTCTAAGACCCTCAGCTTCACAAAACTCAAAACATTACGCCGAAGTACATTAAATTTGGGCTTCCAGTGAAGGGGAAATGGATGCTGTCCAATTGCTTTTGCCCCCATTCTAACAGTTTCATGGTCATAAAAGTGGAGGACACCTCTTTAATCAAGCAGCAAATCTCAGTGGGTTCCTTTGATCATCTCCTCCAAACATAATAAATCACGTTCACAAATAAATGCTAAAGTGCTAGACTTTAACTTGAAGATGAACAATGTATACACTTCAGATTGAAACATCCAGTGCAAATATTGGTAGAACAATAATTCACATATTACAAACAATGTTTCCATTAACACAATTAGAGCTGTCCGGCTATGATAATCACTAACAGAAATGTCCTCTTGTTCCTGCTGTTATGTGCCTTCAAGTTGTTTCAGATTTACGATGACCCTAAGGTGAACTTATCAGGGGAATTTCTTGGAAAGATTTGTTTAGTGGCAGTTTGCCTTTGCCTTCCTCTGAGACTGAAAGAGTGTAAATTGGCCAAGGTCATCCATGACCAAGCAGGGATTGAAACCCTGATCTCTGGATTTGTAGTTCAACACTCAAAACAACTACACCATGCTAGGCTTTTGACCAACATAGTTTAGTTTAGGATTGTAGTAGTTTAGGATTGGATAACATCTAAAATGTATTTCTGTTTGCTTACTTTATATCTCACCTCTCGCCCAGTATGAGACCCAAGGTGGCCATGAACAAGGTGAGCTTCCAAGTTCACTAGACATCTTCTTTAGGCTTAGTGCCTGTCTTGGGAGCTCCAAGTTAGGAGTTCTGTTCTTGGGTCTGTATCTTGTTCTCCTGTTTGGATTACAGCTCTTGTTGCAAGTTTCAAACCTTTGAGTTATGGTCATGCTTATGCTTTCAAGCTTTGCCTCCTGCTTTGATTATGAATCTTGTTTCAAGCTTTAAACCTTTTTGGATTATAGTCAAGTTCAAGCATCATGTTCATGCTTTCAAGATTATAGATATAATTCTAGTTTAAGTGCAACAACCCTTGGATTACAGTTTCTTCCTTTTGCCTTAAGTGAATTTTGGAATTCCTATTCAGAGTTGGTCATTGATTTTTTGTTAAGCTTCTGAAAATCTAGCTCATTGATGTATTTTGAAACTGTTTTATATTGGCTACTCTTTCCTTAATGATCTTATTATTCTTATTCATCTGTGTGGTGTTTGGGTGAAAAGGCGGCTGGGCTGCAACAAAATGTGATATGCTGAGGAATTATGGCTGCTATGGACAGAGAGAAAGACATTCTCTAGAGATAGCTGATCTTAATGATGTGCCATTCTTACCCAAACAGCTTGCCAAATGAGACCAGCCACCACATGGAGCACTTAAAATTAACCTCCACGTGTCAGCCACATGAAACAAAACCAACCTTGCTTGAGCAAACATTACCCAAAAGGTCTGATTACTCAGGCTGAATGAGTGTATTCCTCTTCTGGAGTTTCAACAGAATTAGCATCATGCTGATAGCAAATAAAGGGACTCCAGAGTGATGATATATAGATGAAATATTTGCAGAGTTTGTTTTGAGTAGGCGGTGTGGTTACTTCTTTGTGAAAAACAAACACTTTTACATGGAAGGCAGCATTTGTCACCATGGAAAGACACTTTTATTACCTTGCTGAATGAGTCTTGAAGCTAGTAGTAGCATTGGAATGACAAAAGCAAGCAGACGGATTCTATGAATATACAGAATTAAGTGCCTTTTTTCAATGCTTCTCTAATTTTTGTGTGCTTGTCCTGCTCTTATGCTGTAAAAATCACATAAAATTCAGTTGATACAAAGGCCTAGCCATGGAAACCCATTGAGGTTTTTTTTCGTGTCAGGAGCAACATGGAAGACTGCAAGTCAATTCTGCTGTGAGAGGATTGGCTGTCTGCAAGGACGTTGTCCCTGGATGTTTTGATGTTTTACCATCATTGTGGGAGGTTTCTTTCATGTTCCCGCATGAGGAGCGTGAGCTGGTAGAGGGAGCTCAACTCGCTCTCCCCGGATTCAATCTGCTGACCTATTGATCAGCAGTCTTGCTGACACAAGAGTTTAACCCAGGCATGGGCAATTGCCAGCCCTCCAGGGGTTTCGGATTTCAACTCCCAGAAATCCTAGCCAGTTTACCAGCTGTTAGGATTTCTGGGATTTGAAGTCCAAAACACCTGGAGGGCCGGCAATTGCCCACACCTGGTTTAACCCATTGTGCCACCGGGGACAACCCATTGGGTGATCTTAGGCAAACTGAACTCTATCTCAAGAGGATGGCAAAGGAACACCATCTCCAAATAAATCTTTCCAAGATAACCCCATAATAGGTTTAATTTAAAATTATCATAAATGTAACTTGACCGCACACAACAACAAAATACCCCTGTACTTCTTTGTTTTGATGCAAAACAGCATTAAGAAGAAGCACGTCAGAACAAATGCTTTCCTCAGTCTACATAGCATTTAACTACAGTTCTTCCAGCCACCTTTTTACTAGACTTGCAAAGCAGAGATGCATTTAGATTCGTATGGGATGGAAAGTAGCTAGGGGGAAAATGAGAAGAAAAACAGCAAGAACGGCAAAGCTAATAAAACTACTTTTCACATGTCTCTTCTTTGACAATGGAGTTACATGAGTTCAGAACATATATATGACCCTCTTTGGGGCATTAGGTTTGGTACACTCTAGTTTCTAGTTTGTAAGAACATAAAGAGAGCCATGTTGATCAGTTCTAGGCCACATTCTGTTCACACAGTGTCTGGCCAATACACAGTTGAACCCTAGTTAATACTTTCCCAGGACATTTTAAACAGAACATACTTGCCCCAAGAAGAGGAAAATGTCAAAGTACATTTAATATGGAAGTGCCAAGAGAGACGTGTCTGGAATCAACCCATAACTGAATTTCACTTAGACTCAGGCCTGGGAAAAATCCAATCAGATACGTTTCCCTACAATACTCTGCAACACATCCAATCATTGAAAGTTCAGCCATACCCCAAATATCTGCAACAGAACTGTAATTTGATATATTTTATATTAGCAGAAATTGTGTTGGAGTTCAAGATACTTTCCTATCAGATTGCATTACAAGTTACCAATACATTATGCAAACTCCAGCTTATGTGTGCTCTTATCAATGTGTACTTGGGTGGCAACAGCACAATTTCCAAATAGACTTGGGTCTGGGCATGCCCAAAGTCCTTTTGTTGTTTTGATAAAGCAACATCTGCTATAACTTTGAGAGTCCCATCTATCCCTTAGTCAGCCCAGATCCCTTTTAAAGTTGAAAACCCACTCCAATACATCATTGACTTGCAAATCTTTACAGGGAAAATTAGCCAAGCACAACTTACAAGAGGCCTACAGCTCATGAACAAGGCCAAGAGCTGTATCTGGCTGCAGTATTCAATGTCACCTTCCCAATTAATCCAGTCAAGAAACTTCACTGAAGTGTGACATTAAACACAACAACCTGCCATTGACTATTGCCATGGGCTTTCACACAAAGGGGGCAACTGGCAATCAAGCCCTGGGGCTATTTAGCAAAAGACAGTATTTTATCATCCAAAAACAAAGCAGGAGACAATTCTGTTATGTAGCACGTTCTTTGCATGCAGTTTCTGCCATCATTAGTCAAGATATCTGAGGAAATCTGGAGTTTTTCATTTCCAGTCCACAACTTGGAAACATTATGGCACTAACCATGGATCATGGCACTAACCGTGATGAGTTGGTATAATATAATTTTTCCAAGCTCTATATCAATAAGAGAGATGTTGACAAGCTGGAATGTGTCCAGAGGAGGGTGACTAAAATGATCAAGGGGCTGCAGAACAAGCCCTATGAGGAATGGCTTAAAGAGCTGGGTATGTTTAGCCTGAAGAAGAGAAGGCTGAGGGGAGACATGATGAGGGACACATAAATATGTGAGGGGAAGTCATAGGCAGGAGGGAGCAAGCCTGTTTTCTGCTGCCCTTGAGACTAAGATGCAGAACTATGTCTTCAAATGACAGGAAAGGAGATTTCACCTGAACACGGGAAGATCTTCCTAACTGTGAGAGCTGTTCAGCAGTGGAACTCTCTGTCCAGGAATGTGGTGGAGGCTCCTTCTTTGAAGGCTTTTAAACAGAGGCTGGATGGCCATCTATCGGGATGATTTGAATGTGGTTTTCCTGCTTCTTGGCAGGGTGTTGGACTGGATGGCCCATGAGGTCTCTTCCAACTCTATGATTCTATGAGGGCATTGTCTTCAAATAAAAATCTAGCCCTTAAAAATGATCGTTTTCTTTAGTCCCCAAATTTCTAGCATTGAAGACAGTGAGATATTGAAAATCACCCACATCTAGAACTCTTATAAACTTTTCTGTGTTCATACTCCCTTGGTTACTTTTCTGCTCCTTGGCCAAAAATAGCAAAATCCCTTTGGGGGAGCAGGCGGAGCAAAAAGGGGGCCATCACCCCATCAGTCCTTTCCACCCATTTCTCTAGTATTTGAGTAACTTAAATTAAATATTTGATGAGGCGATGGCTCCTTTTTTTGCTCTGCCTGCTCTCTCAAAGGGATTTGCTATTTTTGTGAATGAAATTGCGAAACCAAGGTACGGTTGCTGTAAAAAAGAATAAATTACATTTTGGGGCTCATGAATTAAACATGCCAATGCCACAGTACCATTATTCTAAGCTATGGCACAACCACTTGGAATAGTGTGCATATTTTGGTGACTACATCTACAAAAATACCTCTGGTAAAGAAACACCTCTGGCACATAGAAGTTGGGCTGCTTCCAATTTGGGTGGCAACAGTCTATTTATCTGGCAGTGAAGGACAAGTACTTTAATCCTTGTTTAGTAGATTGAAAAATATATGATACTGAAAGTCCCATGCATCAATAAACCAAAAAACACTCAAATGTGTGAGACTGGTTGGTATTTCGGGGGGGGGGGGGGAATCAAGAGCACTCATACATCTTTGCTCAGAATGGCATACCAACTGAAGATACATCCTACACTCTTTCTCTCTCGGCATTACTTCGCGAACGAAGATTCAGGAAGGACTCATCCCACGCTTTTTACAAGCGCGTTGATGACTAAAAAGGCCAATCTGAGATAGGCAAGTTCGGTTGCAGAAAGCGCAGCAGAAAGTCTCCTTGGGTGATGTTTTTTCCAAGTTGCGGTTCTTTCTGCGTTGTCGTTTCTCTTCGAGACCCATTCGGCGTGTCTTCTCGAAAGAGGCCGCAGCATTGTGGATAGTGCTTCTCCATGCCTCCCGATGTGAGGCCAGGGTGGACCATTGTTGGTGATCAATCTGGCCAAGCCTGAGATGTTGTTTCAGGGAGTCCTTATATCTCTTTTGGGGGGCGCCTCTCTTGCGCTGACCCGTGGCGAGTTCACCATAGAGTAGTATCTTTGGGAGGCGGTGGTCCTCCATCCTTGATACGTGCCCTGCCCAGCACAGCTGTGTTCTCAATAGCATGGCCTCAATGCTGGTGATCCCTGCTTGCTCAAGGACAGCAACATTCGTCACATAGTTGGTCCAGTGTATATTTAGGATTGTGCGAAGACAGCGCTGATGAAAGCGCTCGAGGAGTCATAGGTGTTGGCGATAGGTGACCCATGTTTCAGACCCATAGAGGAGAATGGACAGTATGATAGCTCTGTACACACTGATTTTGGTGCTTTGTCTCAGGTGCTTGTTGCTCCAGACTCTTTTGTGAAGCCTTCCGAATGCACTATATGCCTTTGATAATCTGTGATCTATCTCTTTGTCAATCTTGGCGTCTGAAGAGATGATGCTTCCCAGGTAGGTGAACTGCTGAACGGACTTAAGCACAGATGTGTCTATGCTGACGTGAGGATGGTGGTGTTCTTCCTGTGGTGCGGGCTGGTAGAGGACTTCTGTTTTCTTCAGGCTGACTTCCAGCCCAAACAGCTCTGCAGCTGTTGCAAAGCAGGATGTGAGGCGCTGCAGGGCTGCTTCTGAATGGGCGACAAGGGGCAGCATCGTCAGCAAAAGTAGCTCACGGACTAGATAGTTTAGAGTCTTAGTGCGAGCCCTCAGACGGCTTAAGTTGAACAAGCTACCATCAGTACGATAGCGTATATATATGCCGTCTTCTTCTTGTAGGTCTGCCATAGCCCTTTGGAACATCATGCTGAAGAAGATTGTAAATAGGGTTGGTGCAAGAACACAACCTTGTTTCACTCCATTAGTTATGAGAAAGGGCTCCGAGAGAGCATCGCCATATCTGACTTGACCGTGCTGGCCCTCATGTAGCAGGATAATCATTTTGAGGAATTTGGGGGACATCCTAGACGTTCCAGGATCTGCCACAGACCTTTCCTGCTCACAGTGTCGAAGGCTTTGGTGAGGTCGACAAATGTTACATAGAGTCCTTTGTTCTGCTCTCTACATTTCTCTTGCAGTTGTCTAAGGGCAAAAACCATATCTGCGGTGCTCCTATTTGCTCTGAAGCCGCATTGGCTTTCAGGGAGAAGTTCTTCTGCAATAGCCGGAACTAATCTGTTCAGGAGTATCCTTGCAAGGATTTTTCCAGCAATGGAGAGCAGTGTTATACCTCGATAGTTTGAGCAATCGGATTTTGTTCCCTTTTTCTTATACAGGGTGATGATAACTGCATCTCGGAGATCTGATGGCAGTTCACCTTTTTCCCAGCAACTCACAAGGAGCTCGTGGAATTTAGCATGCAGTACATGACCTCCCTGTTTCCAAGCTTCAGGTGGGATTCCATCGATCCCGGCTGCCTTGCCATTTTTCAACTGCTGTATGGCCTCAATGGTCTCTTCCAGAGTGGGAGCTGTGTCCAGTTCATTTTTAATTGGTTGTTGTATCATGTGTTGGATAGCTGAACCTTGGACTACTCGGCTGGCATTAAAGAGACCCTGAAAATGTTCAGCCCATCGGTTCAGGATGGAGGTTTTATCAGTAATTAGTGTTTGACCATCTGTACTGTATAAGGGGCTTTGGACCTGATAAGTAGGTCCAAACACTGCTTTGAGAGCTTCATAAAAACCTCTGTGATCACCGAGATCTGCACAGCGTTGTGTCTTTTCTGATAAATCAATCCTACACTCTTTACCCTGACAGTAAATCCCCTTGAACTAAATGGGACTTACTTTAGAATATACTGCATATATGCTATGTATTGTGCTACACTTATTTATAATTTTTATTTTAAAATCTAATGGAACTAACTTCCAAGTCAACATGTCCAAGGATGTACTGCATGTATGCATATAGATGATCAAGATCACGTCTCCAAGAAAAAAAATCAGAAACAGAAAGGATTTACATGAGACCTGGGCAATTACCGGCCCTCCAAGTGTTTTGGACTTCAACTCCCAGAAATCCTTACAGCTGGTAAACTCGCTAGGATTTCTGGGAGTTGAAGTCAAAAACACCTGGAGTGCCAGTAATTGCCCAGGTCTGATTTACATACACAGATCTGCCAAAATGCATATCAACCTGATCCTCAATGGTGTTTGACTCAAGATGTCAGAATGGATCTGAAAATGGCACACCTGATTTTTGTTTCCAATGCAGACAGATATATTTGAAGTAAGCAAAGGCAACAAATACACATTAAATGCATCACTGAACCCTCTTTTTTGAAACCTGGTAAAATGCAAAAGTTATCAGGTAAACAGCTTGCTTGAGTCAGATTTCTAATAGGGGAATTCCAATATGCATAAACCTGTTTGCAGTTTGCTCATATCTGCTGTGATATAAAAAGACAGTTGACCTACACGGCATGCAGAGAAATCAGCTCTGTGATGCCAAAGGTTCTCGTTGCGACAAGCTTTCCCCAGTTCTCTTTCCTGCCTCATTCACAAATCTTACTGCAAATCCAAAATTGATAAAACATTCTAATAGCGAAGGCTACAGAATGACATTAATGAAAAAGTGCACAATCCTATGCGTTTTTATTTTCAGAGAAGTCAAATAGATTTCACACAGCTTTTCTTTAGATACACAGAATTGCAGCTTAGGCTTCTGGGTTACAATATCACACTCATTTACTGAATGTACTGTGTCTTACTTCTGAAGCAGCTTACATATGATTCAGTGGCTAAAAATACAAGGCTACTTGTGTTTTTAATAGTTGTATAATTGAAGCATTGAATGTTTGCCTAAATATATTGTATGCTGCTCTGAGTCCTCTATGAGATGAGAAAAGCGGGAGATAAATTAAGTAAATAAATAAATATGTTTTCTTCAGCTGGCACCCCTTGTCAAACCAGATAGGGCCCACTGACCTGGTGTCTATTGCTTGAGAGTAGCTCTGCTTGGGGAACATAAGTTCCTTAAGAAAATGGATTAGATCTTCATATGTTGCCAGGGAAAATTGGGTCTTTGAACCGTAATAAAGATTGATGGTGATTATTATTAGTCACTCTAGGATAAAAAGGAACCACGGGTAACATACTACTGGTTCAGCCTGTTAACTAAATACACATCTGCAGGAATATCATGGGTCCAAGAAAGTAACATTTTCAATGCTTTCTTAGAATTCCTCAAAAGCTTTCATAGATCAAGAGTTGTCTCAGAAAAGCACAACATGAAGATACTCATCATCCTTAACTATAACTCTCATTCAGGAAGGCCAAGCAAGTGTCTGAGGCAGAGTTTCTCAATCTGTGCTCCTCCAGATGTTTTGGACTTGAACTCCCATAATTCCTAATAGCTTGTAAACTGGCTGGGATTTCTGGAAGCTGAAGCCCAAAACACCTGGAGGACCACACTTCAAGTTTCCTGGTCTGAGGAATCCCCAGGATTCTTTGGAACACAGTGTGAGAATACTTGTCATAGAGCATGAAAGACGAGCCTTGCTTGCTGAGGCACTTTGCCAGAGTTTTATTGCCCCGACCATTTTCTTTCCTATGAGCTGTAAAAAGCTCAAGAGACTTGGGCAAAAAAAATGTAAGTTCTCCCTGCCCTCTCCATTCTAAAGTCTTGAATTAAGTGCATTTAGCTCTTCATAGGATCAGGGCCAATTTCACAAACCCACACATACTCTGCCCCGCCACCGCTGACATTCAGCATACCACACTGCCAAATTTTGGCAGCAAACTGGGAAAACCCACTTAGAACAGACATTTCACTTTCTTTGATATGCCTCTTTTAATTTGCTGCTGAAACCACTACAAGGCATTGGAACAAGAAAAATAAATAAATAGATTTCCCAATTTACTAATGAAATCTGGCCGTGTATTGATTTTCATCAACCTGGTTTTCTGAGGTGCCTCACACAAGTGACCTTGGGATTCCATGCAGCTTGCACACAGGCCATGTGCTGTTTAATCGTGTACTGGTAATTATTTTAGAGTTCAGTGTTATATATAAGCAACTGAAAGCAAGCCCCAATGACCCCAATTGTGCAGAAGTAGGGTTGTATTGTTAGCTATTGACTTTCTCTCCGCAAGCAACAAAACAACTAAGAGAACAGCAGTATTATAATATCAGCAATCCCACCAGAGATACAATCTGAAAGTACAATTGGAACAAAAAAAATGTATACACCAAAAAGCTCCATCAAAACACAGCTGTTTTAGTTACGTTCCTTGCATTTGGCTCCCACCATGAGGAAACATAGGCCAGAAGAGTTGTGATGCTTTCTCATCATTGTTTACAGTTGGCTCTCAAGATCTAAACATTTGGAGTGGTTTTAAAAAAGAAAACCAAACAACCTTACTTAATAGAAAATAGGATTTTATTGAATTGTAGATAAAATCCACAGATGAAAATGATAATGTGTGTAGAGGCTCTTAGGAACATCAGGATCTCTTAAACATGAAAAAGCCAATCTTGTTGGTTGAGTTTTGGCTGCATTTAGTAGTATCATGCTACAGTGCAATTGCTTTCTAAAATCCCTAATTTTCCAAATTCAAGCTATGCCTGGTAGACAAACATGTACGGTTACATAAATATATAGAAATAGCAAATATTATCCAATTCCTGGTAATTTCTTTATACAGTATATACTGTCTTTCCAGAAAGCAGCGATTACATTCATGACTTTTAAAGTTCCCTATAGTCTTTTGCAGTCTATTAACTCTAGGTTGGGAAGTTTGTGGCCTATCCAAATACTGTTTAACTGCAACTCTCATACTTCACACTATAGGCTATGCTCACTGTGGCTACTGGGAGTGCCAGTTCAACAGCATCAAGACAGCCATACGATTAGCTGTACACCATTCTGAGCAAACATAGCTATCATATAGCTATTACTACTGTAAACAATAGTTCCTGGCAGTCACCTCTACTCTTTCTGCCACTTCCCATCTGTTTCTTCAGAATTGATAAAATGAGTTTGATAAGGTAACTGTGTTCTGATAATAGTCATCTATTTGACAGTTGCCTGTTGGAAGCCACCAACTATTTGAAAGCTTGTTTAGGCTGAATCTAGGTTGAAGTTCAAGAATTATAAGAGGGCAGGAAGGCAAGATCTTACTATGTTATCGCACCAGGGCTTTAAAGCAGGCAGCCCTTTATTTCTGCTGCCTCCAGAATTCAGGGAAATGTAGTTTAGAATCTCTCTCTCTCTCTGGCATTACTTTGCGAACAAAGATACTTAGGAAGGACTCATCCCACGCTTTCTACAAGCGCGTTGATGCTTTTTCGGAGGTTGGATGTGTCCTTCGAGCCTGTGCAATGGATTTTTCTGGTGGAGCACAGTGTGCACAGAACTGGCCTCACTCTTTAAACCAAAGGTTCATCTGCTGGGGCCTAGCAAGCTTGGACGGTGGCAGCGAGTGCCTCAGGTCGTAGGTTTGATTTGAGTTTCCTTCTCTTAGATGGTTGACCTTACAGGGTTAGATGAGCACCATCTGCCCGGGTTTGAAATTAGAGTTTTCCTTCTCTTAGGATGATTGCCAAAAGGCTAGAGAGCCCATCCTGCCCATTGATGCTCTTTGTCAGACCCTTCGGTTGTGACCTGTCTGGCATGGGAGGCCCTACCGGTGGCTATTTATGCCACCGCCAGCATAGCTCACAACTTAATTAGGGTACGCAAGCCTCTCCCCTAAAACAAGGGGGTGCCAATGGAGAGGAGTTTAGAGTAAGGCCTATTGAATTATCAAATCAAATCATTTCTTTGGCTTCCCAAACTACATTTCCCAGAATTCTGCAGGCAGCAGAAATATGGAGCTCTCGCTATAAAGCCCTAGTGCAGTGGTTCTCAACCTAGAGTTCCCAGATGTTTTTGGCCTTCAACTACCAGAAATTCTAACAACTGGTAAACTGGTTGGGGTTTCTGGGAGTTGTAGGCCAAAAACACCTGGGGACCCCAGATGGGGAACCACTGCCCTAGTGTGATAAGTTACTCAACTCATCAGCAGTTAGCATTTGGACAGCAGATTGAGCAGTCACATGAATACTACAAGAACCATTGTCCTTCTATTTGAATTACAGTAAGAATTTCTATGTTTGTGCTAATGCATATATATTAGCGCACACACAAACATGTTATGCAAATATACACATACATTCCTCAAAAATTATTTTGTTTTGGGTAATTTTATATTTTCTCTTTTGGTGAAGGCAGGAAGAGACGAGGATTTGTAAAGGCAGTTGTGACCAAAATAGAAAAAAAATCTGAACTGTTAAGATAGATCAGTGTTTCCCAACCAGTGTGCCGTGGCACACTAGCGTATTGTGAGCGATCATCAGGTGTGCCGTGGGAAATTGGAACTTCCAATACCCTTTCTTCCCCCTCCTGCTGAACAATTTTTCTTCTCCACTCGGGCTCCCTTCTTCCCAGCCTCACTCTGCTTGCTTTGCCTCGCTTTGCTTACGCTGCCGCTTCTGCGCAGACTCACCCCACGTCTTCTTCCCTCCCCTCCACAGTGCTCTCTGGATATAGGTGAACTACAACTCTAAAACTCAAGGTCAATGCCCACCAAACTCTTATAGTATTTTCTCTTGGTTATGGTAGTTCTGTGTGGGAAGTTTGATTCAATTCCATCACTGGTGGAGTTCAAAACGCTCTTTGATTGCAGGTGAACTATAACTCCCAGCTGTTGAGCAAGACCTTCGTGTGTGTCTTTCTGCCATTCCTGCCAGGATATCTATGTTGTGTTCATCAAAACAGGCCCGGATATCACACTGAGTGTATAAATACATTTAAAACATATTAACTATATGTATTACTGTGTTAGAGTGTCATTTTGTGTCATTTCGGTTGGTGGTGTGCCCCAGGATT
Source organism: Anolis apletophallus (assembly GCA_030556195.1). Taxonomy (NCBI): domain Eukaryota; kingdom Metazoa; phylum Chordata; class Lepidosauria; order Squamata; family Anolidae; genus Anolis; species Anolis apletophallus. Next base: position 73,920,334 of record JARBWK010000010.1, read on the forward strand.
TTGTAAATGTAAAAAATGTGCCGCGGTTCAAAAAAGGTTAAAAAACACTGAGGTAGATAATTGGAATATGAAAGTAAGGTTTGTCCATGCCATCATATTTCTCAATTCTATGCATGATGGTTAAAGTTGGACAGTCCAGAAAGCTGACAGAAAGAAAAACAAGATGTGATGCAAGAGGAGGGTTCTGAAAAGAAAATAAGTGGGTCCTACAGCAAATCAGGTCTAAACTCTCTTCATAAGCCAAGGTGACTAAACTGAGATTATTGTACTTTGGAGTTATCATGAGAAGACACACTAGAAAAGACAACAAAGATTGGTCAGTTATAAGGTGTTAGGAAAAGAAGACTGCATTACTTGACTGTTGTTTCTCCATTTACCTCTGATTATATTTCCCTCAGTTTAAGTTTGTAAGTGCCCCAGGACAGACATTTATTCTCTTATACAGTTGGTCCTCTGTATCCACAGATTCTCTATCCATGGGTTCAACAATCCACAACTTGAAAATATATTTTAAATATCAAACACCATTGTATATAAAGGACACCACTTTCCTACACCATTTTATATAACGGAACTTTGGCACCCATTGATTGTTGTATCTGTTGTGGTCCTGGAGCCAAACCTCAGCAGATACAAAGGGTGCACTGTACTCTATGGAAAATCATACACTTTGAGCTAAATAAATAAATCTTGTAATCATCCTGCATGGAAATCTGTTGTATAGCCAGAAATACTGATGTTAAAATTCTTAACCTAAGTGATGTGTGTGTGTACAATTTTGGATATTGTCTAATAGGTTGTTGAGGAGATTTAATTCAAAGCAGGAAGTATGACAGTCCAGATTTGGATCAGATCTTTTTGCCTGCTAATCGCCAACGCATCTAAAGTTCAAACTACCAGCAATGCAAAAGTAAGCGATGGAGGAGACATGGGAACGTACTACAGCTGATGTTTTGTCAGACTCACTAGTGACCTCAAACTCCTGGAGAGTCTCCAGCAAGGACTGGCTCTGTCCCAGTGATAATACTTTGCAATCTCTTGGCTTGTCTGAAAATGGGATTAAAAAAAACATTTTTCACAGTCGCATTTCCAACACTTCAAATTTCCTGCCTTGTGACAAAGCAGCATGCCTAAATTTTACCAGAAGCCTGGCTTACTAGTCAACTTGACTTCAAGCTCTTGTCAGCGGAAGACTGCTCATTTGAGGTCATCCGTTTGTGTTCCCAGGCCTCTGATGCTAAACATTGCCCTCATTTCTCACAAAATGCTGTTTTTTATTTATTTCTAGTGGTGGAGAAACAAAACAAAACTTCTTGGGAAAGTTTTGGAATTATCAAACTAAAACTGAATGATGCACTGAGATACGTTGGATAGAACTGGATACTTCGGATTTACAACTGAGGGCCCTTCAAGACAAGCCCTATATCCCATGATATAATCCCAGTTTTTCTGTTTTAAACGGGATTATATGAGTCTACACTGCCAGATAATCTGGGATAAACAGAAAACCTGGGATCATATCCTGGGATATAGGGCCTGTCTGGAGGGCCCCTGAGAAATCTTATAGTAATATCTAAGGCCCCTCCCACACAGCTGAATAAAATTCCACATTATCAGCTTTGATATATGGCTTTGTGGAGTCAGATAACCCAGTTCAAAGCAGATATAGTGAGATTTTCTGCCTTGATATTCTGGGTTATATGGCTGTGTATCATGGCCCCAATATGGCTATAGTCACCTGCTCTTTGCTAATTCAGCCAATCACAAAATTCAGAGATATTAAGAATAAAGTCTTAAATGCTGTAAAGCAGGCTGCTTTCTTTTAATCAAAGGCAAATGTTTGAGAACTAGTAGTAGTTGCCTTCAAGTGAGTGTAGCTAAACTCATGGAATCTACAGTTATGTCTACAATCATAATAAAATAAGCCACCTAATGCTAGAAAGAGTAGTTTGGGAGTGGAGCCAGATAGAAAAGGCTGTACAGAGTTGGAGCCAAATGCTTGCTCCATTGCATGCGCAGTGCAAGGCAAAGGTCACTCCATGTAATCTGCTTCATGTCAGGGATCAAGCAATATTGCTGGAGGGAAAAGTCTTTTGTTAGTCTTGCTGTCATTAAAGAATTAGGACTAGAAAACGACTGCTGACCACTTCAACTAAAGCTGGGTGACAATCACCCAGCAATTCACCAGCAACTTCCAATTAATCTAAAGTAAATCCACATGGCCAATATGCTATGTATATTCCCATCCTGTTATATTACACAGTCCAACTCCCAATTTTTTTCTTGGTTTTAAGGCCTTTTCTTAAGGTTTTGAGGGGAACTTTCAGAAAATTGCATTGGACGGACTGCATCAGCTCTAATTTCTTAGGGCCCTTCCACACAACCCTATTTCCCAGAATATCAAGTCAGAAAATCCCACATTATTTGGCTGTAAACTCAGATAACCCAGTTCAAAGCAGATATTCTGGGATTTTCTGCCCTGATATTGTGGGATATAGGGCTGTGTGGAAGGACCCTTAAATATAATTATCATGACTTTTTATGGGCAAGCAGATGAGACTGGTAGATGGCATATGTTCTGTATCTCAAAAACTAGAACTGATAGGGGAAAGCTGGTGTCATTTTTGGAATCAGGAGGTCAAATATACAGCTCTAACCTTTGATGCACCAAAATGTGTGTTGGCCACTGTTCTGCTTCTTTCCTTCTCCTGATTTTTTTTCAGGAGGAGGAATGTTTCAATTCAGATGAAATATTATCAAAAATAAAAAATACACCTAGCAAAGAAGCTCTTATTCAAAACTCAATACAGTAAGACCCCCATATCCACAGTGAATAGGTTCCTGTCTGGCCCATGGTTACATGACACTCCAGATTTTTTTTTCACATCAGGAGCGACTTGAGAAACTGCACGTTGCTTCTGGTGTGGTGGACCAGCCATCTGCCAAACGTAGCCCAGGGGACACCCAGATGTTTGATGTTTTACCATCCTGTAGGAGGCTTTGCTCATGTCCCCGCATGGGAAGCTAGAGCTCAACAAATGGGAGCTTACCCCAGATTCGAACCATCAACCTTTGACTCCAGATATGACCATAACATAAATTAAATGGGTTCCTGATTATCCACCAAAGTAATCTATATCCACAAATACAACAGTATTTGGAACAGTTGTGATCCATATGCTTAGGTTGTGTCACCACTTCCAATATGTAAAATTTGAATGATTCTGAGTTGTGTTGTTCAAAAAAAATGTTAATAAAGAACCAATTCTCTGGACTGATTTCTGATTCTGCTTTTGTGTTCAATTATCCTTGATTTAACTGCACATTGGGTCTGTCCTATATAAACCAGTTTGCAATCATCAATTTTTGCATACACCACAGACTTTGTACTACATGTAGCAAAATGGGTGTATTTGCACTCCAAAGAGAATCATATTGGATGTTCAGGTTTCTGCTGAAAATATACCACAGAATTGGCTGGGGAACCTACCAAATTCCTAGAGAGACTGGATATGAGTATGTGAAACCATGGGTGGCTGTGAATTCTGCGGTTATGGAATTCTTACTGTATTACGATTCCTCCAACATAGAGAAGGGCATTCCCATTTACTAAATATTTAGAAATAGCTCCATATGCCTATCATTCATATCCAGTCCCCTGAGAATAAAGAACATATTTCAAGCACTGCAACAGATGAGCAAATCTGGAAGCCATATATTGCATGTGGTGTTTCTCAATTCTTGGCATTGAAGAGTTTCAGCTAGGGCAGGGCTGTCCAACTTCTTCCGACCCAAGGGCCGGAAGAAGTGTCACTGATCACCTGGGGGGCCGGAGGTGATCAGTGAGCGGGGGGGCCTCTCGCAGGGGGCGGGGCGGGGAGGGGCCGCTCGCTCTTGTAGCCCCTCCTCTTTCCCCCCGCTCGCACCGCTCCTCGGATCCCAGGGGGCAGGCGCGAGTGGGGAGAAGCAGGAGTGGCTACAGGGGAAGAAGGCAGCCGGCTTCCTCCGTAGCCACTCCTGCTTCTCCCGCCGCACTGCTCCTCGGATCCCAGGCAGCAGGCGCGAGCAGGGAGAAGCAGGAGTGGCTACAGGGGAAGAAGGCAGCCGGCTTCCTCCGTAGCCACTCCTGCTTCTCCCCGCTCGCACTGCTCATCGGATCCCGGGCGGCAGGCGCGAGCGGGGAGAAGCAGGAGTGGCTACAGGGGAAGAAGGCAGCCAGCTTCCTCCGTAGCCACTCCTGCTTCTCCCGCTCACTGCTCCTCGGATCCCGGGCGGCAGGCGCTCCTGCTCTCCCCGCCGCACTGCTCCTCGGATCCCAGGCAGCAGGCGCGAGCGGGAGAAGCAGGAGTGGCTACAGGGGAAGAAGGCAGCCGGCTTCCTCCGTAGCCACTCCTGCTTCTCCCGCCGCACTGCTCCTCGGATCCCGGGGCGGCAGGCGCGAGCGGGAGAAGCAGGAGTGGCTACAGGGGAAGAAGGCAGCCGGCTTCCTCCGTAGCCACTCCTGCTTCTCCCGCTCGCACCGCTTCCCACCGCGTCGGGCGGCGATCTCCGGCCGCGGCGGCGGGGAGAGAGGGGCGAGCCGCGGGGAGAGGCTCCCCCGCAGCTCGTCCCTTCCTCCTAAAGCCGTGACATGCCGGCTTCCTCAGAAGGGCGAAGCAACCGAAATCGCCCTTCTGAGGAAGCCGGCATGTCACGGCCTTAGGAGGAAGGGACGAGCTGGTGGGGAGCCTCTCCCCACGGCTCGCCTCTCTCCCCGCCGCTGGAGATCGCCGCCCGACGCGGTGGGAAGGGGAGAGAAGGAGGAGGCGGGGCAGGGAGGAGGAAGAGAGCTGGCTTCTCCCTGCACCGCCCTTGTCCCTCTCACCGGCGCCAATGCAAACCGGTTTGCATAGGCGCCGGTGAGAGAGGGGACGGAGGGGCGGTGCAGGGAGGAGGAGCTGGCTCACTTCCTCCTCCCTGCCCCGCCCCCCGGCCGCCATTTTTTAAAAAAAATTTTTACATTTTTTAAAAAAAATTTAAAAATGGCGGCCGGGGGCATAGCCGGGGCCGTGTCCAACAGGCTAGGGGGCCGTGTACGGCCCCGGGGCCGCCAGTTGGACAGCCCTGAGCTAGGGCAAAGGGAAAGGATGTTTCCTTGCCATTCATTCATTTCCCTACAATCAATTTATAATATTAACAAAGAAGAACCTACAGTTACACAAAATCACTTGGATGTCTCTAGGTTTGTAAGCTCAGACGTCAGAAAGCGACTCCTCCATATCTAATTATCTCTTCCCTTCTTCTTCCCTGTTGGCCTGCTTCTTTAGATTAATTAAGGAAGTGACATTCATGTAATCTCAGATTGCTTGCTATTACTCTGTCCACCGGCTGGAAAGGAAGCCAGGAAGAGACTTGTAATCACCGCTTGCAGAATCCTTTTCTTTTTCTAACTCTGTCTTGCTTTTGTTTCCACATAAAATCTAGAGTGTTCTTTTTTGAAAGCTTAGAACCTACAAAATGATCTGCCAAGTTATGCTATGGTGTACTTTAAACTCTATGCATGCCTGTAAAGCAATTACATATAAACATTTCTTTCCTAGGTGACTCTTTAATTAAACTCTCACTAGAAGAGCTGAATGCTTATGTCAAGCTATTATCATTAATTCACACACTAATTAGGGAACAGAGCTTATTTTTAAGGTCAGACGACAAGCATACCCTTTCAAAATATTCCCTACATCTAAGGATCCTCACTATATCCCTCACCATAATATTTCTTCATTCCAAGCGGAAAGGAAACACTCACTTAGAAGAAGGAAAAAAGCCTGGGCTTATTATAACTCTGTTTAACATTAAAGGTAAACATTTGTACTAAGTTGAGTGCAACCACAAATATTAAAAAAAGTTCCTATGTTACGAAAGGAAAACAATGTAACATAGCTAAAGTAACTCTACTTTCTAACTCTGTATAACATCGTCATCCATATTCACTAGACATGTGCATTCAGGGTAAACTTTGCCCTGTTTCATGTCCCAGCTTTCATTGGGATCCCCAATCTGTTTTTTGTGAGCCTCCCGAAATCGGGAGGGTTGTTTTCAGTTCTTTTGGTTAGGGGCCGCAAAAATCGGATCATTATGGTGGGGACCGGCTTCCCACCGGCTCCCCTTCCCGGCATGCATGCTTCTTACCTGTCACCTGTGGTTTCTACTCTAGACTAAGAGGCGCTTGGCTGTAGGCACGGGCAGGCACATTTGATTTTCAGGCCTGTCTGCCAGTGCCATGCCACACACACACATTCTCCTTGGAAAGAGTGTGTGTGTGTGTGTGTGTGTGTGTGTAGTGGGGCAGGCAGGCAAGCCCAGAAAGTGCATGCACCTGCCAGCGCCTACAGCCAAGCACCTCTTCCTCTAGAGCAGGGGTGCTCATTAGGTAGATCGCGATCTACTGGTAGATCGCATAGGGCATCCTGGTAGATCGCAGGCAGGGCGGGAGGAAGGTTCAGTCCCACCCCACATGCTCCCGACGCCGCCCAAGTGCTGCCGGCCCTGGGTTATCTGAGGTCCTTTCCACACAGTTGAATAAAATCCCATGTTATCTGCTTTGAATCAGATTATATGGCAGTGTGGACTCGGAAAACCCAGTTCAAAGGAGATATTGTGTGATATGTTTCACATTTTTGTAGTGGGTAGGTAGGTCATTTTGACTTGGTTGTTTTATAAGTAGCTCGCATGCTGAAAAAGTGTGAGCACCTCTGCTCTAGAGTAAAAGGCACTCGGCTGCAGGTATGCTCTGGGCCTGCCTGCATGCCTCACCACACATGCCCCACCACACTCTTCCAGAGTGTGTGTGTGGCGGGGCCTGCAAGCAGGCCCAGAGCACACCTGCAGCCGAGTTCTGGGCCGGCCTGCCTGCAAGCCCACCACACACACTCTCTCTTTCCAAGGCAAAGATGCACACAAAAGCAGGCTTTTGTGTCTATGAGATTTTCATGTGGAGAGAGGGCTTCCCATTTTATGCTTCTGAAGAAACAGAAGACACAAAAGAAATGATATAAACAGTAGGAATGAATTCCATGCACATCTCAACTATTCACAACTTACACCTTGCTTTCCAAATAAGGAAGACCAGATCTCATCTGATCCTAGAGGTTAAGCATGGTTACTCCTGGTTAGTATTTGCATGGGAGACCACCAACAAATATCAGCTGCTGTTGGCTATACTTCAGAAACAGCAATTGGCAAGATTTCCTTTCCTAGGGAAACCTTATGACATTCATGAGATTGCCTTGAGTCAACAGGAGACTGGAGTGCCCAAACACATGCATTCATTTATTCCACTAACTATGCACTGCTTACACATCGCTGATACTACAATATGTTCATCATTTTTGTGCTTTCTTGGTTCCAATGGCTCGAAGACAACTACTCTTAAAAATACATCTTAATTAGTTCAATGAGACTTATTCCAAGGAAAAGATGAACATGACTGCAGATTCATTGTTTCCATCTTCTTATTGTGACTGCCAAGAGTTCCAACACATTTCACTCTGCTGGAACATGTCCAGTGTATCTAGAAACTGTAAATGTGTGTCATTCTTATCAACCACTTCAGAGAGGATATTTTAAAGAATAGCTTTGCCCTAATTCTAACATTATTTTTCCATAATATCTAAACAAAGCTACGGGCCTAAATTGTGCTGATGTTAAGGTGAGCAAACTAACCCTATGCTCACCTTTACACCTGCACTACTTAAATGTCAACTTAGTTGAGGACACGTCCAACACTGACCTTTTTGACAAGTATAACTTTAGTTAAATCCTAGTTACAATACAATGCCCTTCTAAGGCATTTGACAGTAGATGTGAAGTTTCTAGTGTACTTCCATCAGTTGAGCTTAGTGCTCTTTTCTTTTGAGTTGGGGAGCAGGGAAAATAACAGTAATGGATAGAGGGGAATGTAATATCCTGTAGTTTATTCTTGGTCCCCCTGTTTCCTACCCATACATGCTACACAACTCTTGTGTTTATAAAAAATAGAAAAATCTATTTGGGTAATCTATAGCTATTGTAGGCCATATGGTTCCCTGTATATGGAAAATATGCTTTAAGGTAGATTTCTCACCCAAAGTCGGATGCACCCTATGGCTTGTGGTGATTTGGAAATTGTGACAATCAATGGTCATAACCACAAAGTAGTGGTTGGAACTGAACTGTTGCAAGACTTCTTTTCCTTTAGCCGTGACATCTAGGCAAGGCACCAAATCAGACCTCTTCTGCACAAAGTCCCACATTTTCTGCTTTGAATTGGACTATATGGCAGTGTGGACTCAGATATCCCAGGCCCCTTCCACACAGCTGAATTAAATCCCATATTTTCTGCTTTGAACTGGAATATATGGCAGTGTGGACTCTGATAATCCAGTTCAAAGCAGATATTGTAGGATTTTCTGCCTTGATATTCTGGGTTATATGGCTATGTGGAAGGGCCCTCGGGTTATTTATTTGCTACATTTATATATCACTTGTCTCCTCCTAACCTTATTTTGACAATGGACCACTTGACCAGGGACCACTCTCCAACATTAGTACAAAAAGGGTTACAAATCGGGTTTTGGGCAACTTTTAAATTTGGTTTAGTTATTTGGGGTGCTTATTCAGAAAATTGCATTGGATAGACCACATCAGCTCTAGTTTCTGATACAGAACATATGCCATCCAGTAGTCGCCATCTGCTCGCCCACAGAAAGCCATATTTAATAATCTAGAGCTGATGTGAACTATCCAAGGGGACGGGGCTGGTCAGCAACAGAGAAGGAGTAGCAGGCAGCACCAAAGGAGTTGAAATAAAATAAAATAAAGAGGAAGGAGGCTAGCGGACCAGATTTTCACCTTGACAGGTTAAGAACCACTGTCCTAAGGGAACTCAAAGTGGTTTCCAACATTATAAAGGCAACATTCAATGCTGTACATGCATGTGAAAACCAAAAGATAATAGCAAGACAATAACATATAATTATCAATTAAGCTAACCAAATTAAAGCATAAATATGAAATAACACTTAGACATAAAGCATAAAAATTAAACATTAATAATACAATAATATTTATATTAAAACCCACTAATAAACAACACAATTTAAAAACAGTTGTTAAAATCACGCCATCCAAAAACAAATCCGTAGTCGTTCCATTCACTACTCCTTATTATCTTATTGCACTGCCCAAAAGCTTGGTCACATAACCACGTTTTTACTTTCTTCTAACCCATGTGAAAATGCTGCAAGAGTGCTTTTTACACACATCATAAGTTTAAAAAAACTCCTACCAGCCAACAGGAACCAACCTGTGTCATTTCTCACAGCCTGACCATTTTCATATCTCCAGAGGTGAGCATGAGTGTAAATATAGTTTTAATTTTGATCTGAAATTGACATGATTTACTTAATCTCAGTTAGTCTCATAGATGCTACAAGATATCTTTGCATAGTGATCCAGACTAACATAACCATGTCTTTGGAATCTTTTCACAGGCCTAATGAAAGCATTGAGCTGTCTCAACTTATTAAACAATACTGCAATTTTAAAAAGAAATAAAAAAGTTCTCTGCTGCAGTTATATGCAGTTTACCCTGAGGGAAAACAGTAACTCACTGCTAAAGTACATGTGCTGCATATAGAAGGACCTAGATTAAATTTCAATAACAACACGAAAAATTTGATAGCAGGACTAAGAAAAATCTAGGTCTGTGACTACAGAAAACAGCTGCTGACAATTGGCAATATGGGGCTGGGTAAACCCAATATCTGACTCAGTATAAGGCAGCTTTCTATGTTCACACATTAATTGATCCCCGAGGCTAAAAGAAGTCAGTTCCACAGAGAGACATCAAAGCATTTGATGACATACACATTAACACAGTATTGCAAACTGCTTTGCAGCCAGCAGTGTTCCTGCTTTGCCAACTATAAGCAGTTTCCTTTGGTGGGGAAATATGGCTGTGAAGAGGAAGCAAAATAAAAATGACTATTGACAAAGAAACACCTATCCACTGTGTGAAAGCCAGCTGTTTCCTCCTAAGACAACCTATACATCTGTCGGTCTTCAGTCCTGCCAGCATAAAGGTTTAACCCATTGCAACATCGGGGGCTGCAGCCAAATACTACAGCAATAATACTATTTTTCACATAGGCAAGGAGTTTGGGAATTGAACCACACAGCAAATACTTCTGTTGAAAAGACATCCCAAACTCTTGTTGTATCCTATGATCTCTGCAGATTGGGTATTTTGCCCTACAATTTTAGGTTTGGCAAGACCACCACTGCTTAAACCACAGGCTGCCTCTATCTCTTATATACACCAGTTGGGATTTAGTAAACTTTGTGTTTTCAAATACATTACAACTGTATCCTGGGTTCGCCTCTGATACGATAAATAAATAAATAACAAGCTGGATTCAAATAAATGTACAATGTAATTAATCTTACCTATTACTATGTTTAAAAGACACAGATAGCATGTACGAATAAATATGGGGCCAGGAAAAGTTACTCTTGGAAATTACAACTTCCAGAACGGCTGCTAGGGTATGGGTATTTTGGAATCTTTAATCCAAAAGTAACTCTTTGAAACTATGAATATGTATTTCTTCCCAGAGAACAAGGGGGATATGGTAAATGCCACTGAACAGTCACTGAACTCCAGTTCCTTTGATACTTCAGATACCATTCTTAAAATCTTAAATATTTAGTTTAATATAAACTAACATGCATTACCATCCTCTTCCTCTGATGCCCTGATAGAGTACAATAGTCAAGCTTCCTGTATAAACACATTTCTTCCTGAAGCTTGGCAATTGTATTCCATCACTGTATCTTAATAAAAGATACATGCTAAAATAAACCAGAGTCTTAAATACATGCTAAAATAAACCAGAGTCTTAAATACATGCTAAAATAAACCAGAGTCTTAAATGTCCCATGAAGATGCAGTGGTTGAGTGTTGGACTAAGGCGCTAGGAGACCAGGGATCAAAACATCGCCTGGCCATTGAAACGAACTTGAGTGCCCTTGCTTGGGCAAATCACGTTCTCTCAGCCTTAAAAGAAGGCAATGGCCAACCTTCTCTGAGCAAATTATATCAAGAAAATCCTACAACATTTCTTTTAGGGGAGCTATAAGTTAGAAATGAGTTGAAGTGATGCAATAACAAGCCATGGGACTCCTTCATTTCCTTCCCTTCTTTTCATATGCTTTCTTTTATACTGCCTATACTGTTGTTGAGCAATTTCCATGCCTCCAGAGCAAATTTGAAAGGGATTCAGAGGCTGCAGGTGGACACTGATTGAAGATTTCCGCTATTTCCATGACCAAGTGAAGTCTGTGAATGGAGCATGGCTTGTCAATTTTTGAAATAACCTAGGATGCACTTTGCAGCATTAGAAAAAAGGCTTGTGTTAAAGATATTGCAATCTGAAGATGGAGCAATGAGATAAGGAGAGAGGAAAACAGAAGTTATTAGACACACTTAAGCTATTACAGGGTAGGTGATGTCTCACTTATCTCCAGGAATCGGGGAACTCAATTTATAATTTTGGTGGGTATTGCTGAACCCTGTTATGTCAGTTACACTGGCTGCCAATCAGCTACTGAGCAGATTATAAAGCCCTAAACAGGTCTGGCCCAGCTTACCTTTCTGAACGTATCTCCTTCTATGAACTACCGCAGAGTTTAAAATCATCTGGGGAGGCCCTGCTCTAGGTCCCGCCTCCCTCACAGGCGTGATTGGCATAGACAGCACTGCCTTCTCAGAAGTGGCCCCTCAGATGAGGAGCCCTCCCCCTTCTGACCTTCAGAAAGAGAATGAAAATGTGGCTCTGGGATCAAGCCTTCGGAGAAGAACTATAGCAGTGTTTCCCAACCTTTTTTGAGCCGTGGCACACTTTTAACATTAAAAAAATCTGAGGGCACACCACCAACCAAAATGACACTGTAACACTGTAAAGAACGGCTGGGGGATGGTGACCTGCTGGGAGTGCCGAAGCTGGGGAGGGGGAGGAGCCAGGCCACGCCATGCCCCGACCCCTCCCCGGCTTCCGTTCTCCCACAGCTTCGCCAGCTTTGAGAGGGCAGTGCCAAGCCAGCATTGTGCTGGCTCTGCCACCGCTGGCTTGGCACTGCCCCCTCAAGGCTGGCAAACCTGAGGGAGTGCTGAAGCCGGGGGGAAGGGGCAGAGCCAGGCTGCATCATGCCTCCCCCCCCCCGGCTTCAGCTCTCCCACAGAGGAGGAGCATGAGCGGTGGACGGGCTCCTCCGCGCGGCTTCAACAAGCAAGGGGCGAGAGTCATGGCGGATTGGAGGCTGGTTGGGGAAACGGCTGAAGAAGGCGGCGCCCCGGTCCCTTCTTTTTCTTCGCCACAGCCTGGCCCTTCCTCCTCCTCTCCCAAGCAGCGGGAGTTTGGCAGGAGAAGGGGGGAAGGAAGGGGGGCAGAGAGCTTTTCTCGCGGCACACCTGATGATCGCTCACGGCACACTAGTGTGCCACGGCACACTGGTTGAGAAACACTGAACTATAGTGCAATAGATCAGTGTTTCCCAACCAGTGTGCCATGGCACACTAGTGTGCTGTGAGCAATCATCAGGTGTGCCGTGGGAAATTGGAACCTCCAATACCCTTTCTTCCCCTCCTGCCAAACACTTTTTCTTCTCCACTCGGGCTCCCTTCTTCCCAGCCTCGCTCTGCTCGCTTTGCCTCGCTTTGCTTTGGGGCGAGCCTGCAGGTCACATCTTCCTCCCTCCCCCCTCCCTTTCTAAACATGCTCACACTGCCCCCTTGGATCAAAATGGCGGCAGAAGCGGCAGTGTAGAAGAAAAAGTAAGTGTTTGGCAAGAGGCGAAAGAAAGGGCATGAAGGGGGAGGGGGAGGAAGAGGTCTCTGTCGAAAGCTGGCATGGGCAAACTTGGACCTTCCAGGTGTTTTGGACTCCAACTCCCACCATTCCTAGCAGCCTCAGGCCCTTTTACTTTCCCCCCTCAGCCACTTAAGCAGGAAAGGGCCTCAGGCTGTTAGGAATGGTAGGAGTTGAAGTCCAAAGCACCCAGAGGGCCGAAGTTTTCCCATGCCTGTTTTAGGGACCTTAAAGTGGTGAGCTTCCTTCCAACATTGTGATTCTGGATAGAAAACAAACAAAAACACAACATAACATTGTTTGAGTCCACAGTGCTCTCTGGGTATAGGTGAACTACAACGTCCAAACTCAAGGTCAATTCCCAAGCAAGCCCTTTCAGTACTTTCTGTTGGTAATGAGAGTTCAATATGCCAAGTTTGGTTCAATTCCATTGTTGCAAGAGTTCAGGATGCTCTTTGATTGTGTGTTAACTATAAATCCCAGAAACTGTAACTCCCAAATGTCAAGGTCTATTTTCCCCAAACTCCATCCGTGTTCACATTTGGGCATATTGAGTATTCATGCCAAGTTTGGTCCTGATCCAACATTGTTTCAGTCCACAGTGCTCTCTGGATATAGGTAAACTACAACTCCAAAACCCAAGGTCAATGCCCACCAAACTCTTATAGTATTTTCTCTTGGTTATGGGAGTTCTGTGTGGGAAGTTTATGTCTTTCTGCCATTCCTGCCAGGATATCTATGTTGTGTTCATCAAAATAGGCCCAGGTTTCACACTGAGTGTATAAATACGTTTAAAAACATATTAACTATATGAATTGCTGTGTTAGAGTGTCATTTTGTGTCATTTTGGTTGATGGTGTGCCCCAGGATTTTGTAAATGTAAAAAAATGTGCCACGGCTCAAAAAAGGTTGAAAAACACTGCAATAGATGGACTGGAATTATGTGACATTACTACCGGAATGACCTGGATTATGATTGTGGATAGCGTGGTTTTATAGTGATTGTCATGTTTTTAAAAATGTTTTAATGTATTTCAATTTTGATCTTAATTTTAATTTAAATGTTTATTTTAATTGTATCTTGTTGTTAAGGCACTGTATTGTTGCCTATCTGTAAGCTGCTTTGAGTCCGCTTCGGGGTCAAGAAAGGCAGGATATAATTATAGCAAGAGAGTAACTTTGTGACCAAGCCTTTAGGGAACTTGTGCAATAGGTAGGCTTGGAACACTGTCCAATGACCATTGGAACGGCCCGGATTACGTTTGAGGATTATGTGTTTAAGACTGAATTTATTGTTTTAAAATGTTTTAATTGTTTTTAATGTACTTTTTAATTCTGTTTTAATATTTAAAATAGAATTAAAGTTGGCTGTATGTAAAGTCGCCTTTCGTTCCCTCCGGGGTGAGAAGGTAGGGGAGAAATGTGGTAAATAAATAAATAATAAAGCATATGCACACATATTTGAGCATGCTGCTCCCAAACATATACTCCCAAACATCTGAAGGAAAGTGAGAGATAACAGCTAGTAATCAACATGCTGAAACTAACCCCCCTGCAATGTTGACCTTGGATGGAAAATGTCACAGATTTCTCTTTTCCCGCACAGCCCAAATGCAAGCCTTACTTATGACAATAGTAAGTTATTTTAAAATGAAACTGAACAAAGCACATGAAAAAGACCTAAGGGAAAAGTGGGGAATAATGTGTATTATAATGGCAGCTGGATTCACTTAGCCACTGCTAACATATAAAAATGAGGGAAAGACACACATTGCATTAGCCTAGGCTGTGGATAGGTTTTGATCACCCATTCTCAAGATGCATCGTAAAGATTGCACATGAACACATCCTTGGATGAATAGAGGCAGCCAATATTGATCAGATAGATCAGAAAACCTGGCAGCAGTCTTGAGGATCAAAGGGCATCCTCCAGGGAACAAAAATGAGAAGAGGAGAATGAGAAGCTCCAATTAAGAAGCAGCAGTGTTAATTAATTCATGTAGAAGCAGGGAACATTTTCAGCAGAGCAAGTCTAAAGTTAGTACTGCATAACCGCATTATGGATGGCAGAGCTCTTGTAATCCTTATAACCATGAAATCAGAATCCTTTTGCCGCTAAAGAATTTTTAAATAGTTCAGTTTTCATATTGTTATAAAGAAGACACGCCGAATGGGTCTCAAAGAGAAACGACAACACAGAAAGAACCACAACTTGGAAACTGCATCACCCAAGGAGACTTTCTGCTGTGCTTTCTGCAACCGAGCTTGCCTATCTCAGATTGGCCTTTTTAGTCATCAACGCGCTTGTAAAAAGCATGGGATGAGTCATTCCTAAGAATCTTTGTTCACGAAGTAAGGCCGAGAGATAAAGAATAAGTTGCTAGTCCTCAGGCGAGCACAGGAAAGGATGGGTATACTGCTACAGAGCTGCCCCTGTTCTAAACTTGTTTGCACTGGGTTTGAAAATGCTGGAATGCTGAAAATCGCATGCAATATATTATTTCAATGAAGCATATGCATCCAATTTGTCTCAATTAACAACAGAATATCTCTTTTATTGCCAAATAATTCATAGATATATAGCCAGATCCAATTACTGGTATGTTTCTAATGGCAGGACAGTTTGCTCATTTTACAATGGGAAAATATTTGCATTTTGCTACTTTTTAAAAATTCCCAAAGGAAAAGAGCAAAATTAAACAGTCACCCACAACCAAGTACAACAGAACCAGCCACTTATTTTCTGTTAAGAATAGGAAATATTCTCGGTAATTCAACAACATTTAAGATTTCCCATTGCCATTGCTTTTGTATCCCAGCCATAATATGGTTCAAAAAGATTTCCACCCCATAGACCAGTGGTTCTCAACCTTCCTAATGCTGCGAACCCTTAATACAGTTTGTCATGTTGTGGTGACCCCCAACCATAAGGTTATTTTCGTTGCTACTTCATAACTGCATTTTGCGACTGTTACGAATCGTAATGTAAATATATTACATGCAGTATGTATTTTCATTCACTGGACCAGATTTGGCACAAATACTCAATACGCCCAAATTTGAATACTGGTAGGGTTGGGGTGGGGATTAATTTTGTCATTAGGGAGTTGTAGGTTTATAGTTAACCTACAATCAAAGAGCATTGTGAACTTCACCAAAGGTGGAATTGAACCAAACTTGGCACACAGGACTCCTATAATCAACAGAAAATACTGGAATGGTTTGGTGGGCATTGACCTTAAGTTTTGGAGTTGTAGTTCACCTACAGCCAGAGAGCACTGTGGACTCAAACAATGATGAATCTGGACCAAACTTGGCACAAATGCTCAATATGCTCAAATGTGAACACTGGTGGAGTTTGGGGGAAAAAACTTGACATTTGGGAGTTGTCGTTGCTGGGATTTATAGTTAATGTACAATCAAAGAGCATTCTGAACCCCACCAACAATAGAACTTGGCCAAACTTCCCACACAGAACCCCCATGACAAACGGAAAATAGTTTTTTTTATGATCTCTGGCAACTCCCCTGACACCCCCCTCGCAACTCCCTCAGGGGTCCTGACATCCAGGTTGAGAAACGCTGCTATAGACAATAAAAGTGCTAAAACCCATTCAAACAGAACAGGAATGGGGAACCATTGGACAGTGGGATGTTCATGAACAACAGTCTCCCCTTTCTTCAATGCCAGGAAGGTTAGCAGGGGCTGTTTGGATTTAGGCCCTATGTACACTGTCAGATAAAATCCAGATTATTAGCTCTGAACTGGATTATCTGGAAGTGGAGACTTATATAATCCAGTGTAAAGCAGATAAACTGGGATCAGATCCTGGAATATAGAGCAGTTTAGAAGGGGGCCTAGAAACCTACAATATCTGAAGAATCACAAGTTGCTTTGCCCATGTACTAAGACTGTGGGTTATAAGAAAACAGTGAAACCAGAGGTAATTGGCAGATCAATGATTTGTGATAACACAGACTCAACATTGATAAGCTTTGTCCTCCCTTTCTGTGTCACGCAGCACAATCCTGCTGGACCATCTTGTGGTGAATACTCTGATGTAAGTGCACAGAGGAATGCAGATTGAATGCAGCTACAGAGATATCTTCAAGCCATTCTGCAGTGCAGGTGCATCATCTACAAACAGCTACTCCCCTGATACTATCAATCAAAGAATTATATAACTGAAATAAAAGGCTTAGATCCTGCTTGAGTGCTTATTGACTATGATCTGTCTCAGTTTTGAGTTATTTTCTGATCAAATATTGTTTTCTACTTCCATTCCAACTGCGCAATCAATCTCTGTCATTCACCATTTAATATTCTGTATCTGCAGTGCATTTTTTTATCCTATTTCATAACACTGAATTCTTGTTATGTGGCTTTATGTTGAATACAATTTATTGGAGAGCTTCTCATCACTTTTTTCTTGGTAAGATTGTTTTCAGAGGAGGTTTGGAGAGAGTGTAGATTATCCAAGGTCGCCAGTAGTTTTCCATGGCTGAGTACAGATTTGAACCTTGGTCTTCTGAAATCTCAGGTTCAATGCTCAAATCAACACACTGCCTTACTGAGCCCCCAGTGGTGCAATGGGATAAACCCGCATGTTGGCAGGACTGCTGACCGAAAGCTTGGCAGGGAGCGGGTTGAACTCCCATCTGTCAGCTCTAGCTTCTCATGCAGGGAGATGAGAGAAGCCTCCCACAGGATGGTAAATTCACACCAGAAGCGACTTCCAGGTTCTCAAGTCACTCCTGACATTAAAAACCACTGCCTCACAGTTTAGTAGGAGCACATATTTAGCTCATTTTCTCAAGGTGCCTGGACAACTGAGGGCCGATAGCTTCAAAGGACTGTATCCCAATACTGTCTTGTTTAAAGCCAAGAAGCCACTGGGAACAGTCATTAGGAGACTGAGGATAAAGTAGCATCATGATTCTGATAAGATCAAGCACAGTTCCTCTGCTGCATCGGAGTCAGCTTTCACAGTATAAGTCCTGAACATCATAGTTGTTGGATGTCAGCAAAAAGTCTGAGTCTGATTCGTAGGCCTTCTGGTTTAGTGGTTTCTAAGTTTGAGAAACAGGAAACCTAAGAGGATTCATTCCTTCAAAAGAAGCAGGAGCACAGCTTAGATCCATCTCCATTGCTGATAGTTCAGATGGTCTTAATTGGCTTGGTAGCCTTTTTGGTAACTTTGACTGGCATGACAGCCAAGGCATTCTTGTTCTAGGAATCAGTGATTCAAAAATTAGCAAACTCAAAGCTAGACTAACACAGAGCAGGGATGAAATGATTTGGTAAGGGGTTTTGCATGGGATGGCCTTCTCAAAACATAACTGTTCTGCTATATCAGTGGTTCCCAATATTTTTTGACCAGGGACCACTGACTTGTAAAGCCAAGATCTGAAATGAACCAAATGACTATTGCCATTCCAACTGGCTAAAATGGCCAAAGGTCAACTGAGCCAAGTAGAGATGCATGGTAGTCAAAACCAGGACATTTCTTTG
This sequence comes from Anolis apletophallus, assembly GCA_030556195.1. Taxonomy (NCBI): domain Eukaryota; kingdom Metazoa; phylum Chordata; class Lepidosauria; order Squamata; family Anolidae; genus Anolis; species Anolis apletophallus. Next base: position 73,938,729 of record JARBWK010000010.1, read on the forward strand.
AGCACAAGACACAGACATTCTAGCAAACATCTTTTCCTCTTCCTGACAGGAGAAGCTATAATGAAGCAAGTGACAATGTGCTGCTCTTGTATAATATCCAAAAATCTGCTGCCTCAGGCAGTCACCTTGTTTTGCCTTCATATAGCACCAGCCCTATTTCCTCAATGGGTACTTGTTCATATAATGCAGTATTTCTCAGCCTGGGGATTGGGGCCCCTGGAGGGGGGTCATGAGGGGGTATAAGAGGGGTCACAGAAGACCATAAGAATACTGTATCTTCTGTTGGTCATGGGGGTTCTCTGTGGAAAGTTTGGCCCAATTCTATTGTTGGTAGCGTTCAGAATGCTCTTTGATATCAGCAACCACTACTCCCAAACTCCACCAGTGTTCACATTTGGGCACATTGAGTATTCATTCCAACTTTGGTCCAGATCCATAATTGTCCACAGTACTTTCTGAATGTAGGTAAACTACAACTCCAAACCTCAAGGTCTCAATGCCTACCAAACCCTTTCCAGTATTTTCTGTTGGTCATGGGAGTTCTGTGAGCCATTGTTAGTGGAGTTCAGAATGCGCTTTGGTTGTAGGTTAACTATAACCTACAAGTACAACTTCCAAATGACAAAATCAATCCCGCAACCCCATCAGTATTCAAATTTGGGCGTATCAGGTATTTGTGCCAAATCTGGTCCACTGAATGAAAATACATCCACAACATGAGGAAGTACACTAAGGGGTCGCGGCATTAGGACAGTTGGGAAACACTGATATATTGTCTGTCACAGGAGCGTAACAAGCATTGCACATTGATTGAACTGGCTCAGCTATAGAGAAGAATCGAGGGTTCATGCAGGGTCGCTGCCTGGATCTCCAGTTAAGAAGTCAAGCCATGACAATTGCCAATAAAGGATGTCATAGAAACCAAGACACCCACTTAAGAGAGTGGCAATGTCCTTACACCAATTTCTGGATTCGCTCCAAAGGGAATTTCTTTTTAAATCTGTAAGGCTCAATTGGTCGTTCAGAAAATGCAAGGACGCAGCTATTAATATGCATCTCAGAGAACAGATGAAATCTTGCTGTCCATCAAGACCCAAATAATAAGCTGCATCAAGGAAACCCAGATGGCCCAGATGTGCCTCACTGTATACAGGAAGATCAAAAAATGGTCAGCCAATTTGACTAGAGGACAACATTTTTGTGCATGAATATTGAATGGGCACTGCCATGCAAAACACAGTGCGGCTTCTCAGTACATCATCCAGTCTAGTCCACTTTCCTGCACCAAATCTTACTGTACCACCAATGCAGAACATAAATCAAGTACATGTCCTGTTATGGCAGAGATCCTTTCTTTGGGACAGGATTATTCCATGCAGCCGACAGTGCCACTTGCATAATTCAGTCACAGGGTATCTTGTTTTGTCTGTCCTTTGAAACTGTCTAGGAAAATCACTTGCCTCACACAGAAACTTCGTTCAGTTTTAGTGCCCAAGTCATGGGCTCTCTATCACACACAATTCCATCTCAAATTAGCCAATTGCAGCAAAAAATATTAATAAAGTATCTTGAGGCTGTGTTGTCGAAGGCAAGGCCAGAATCATTGGGTTGCTGTGAGTTTTCTGGACTGTATGACCATGTTCCAGAAGCATTCTTTCCTGAAGTTTTTCCTGCATCTATGGCAGGCATCCAACCTGGACACAGCGTATTATTTGAGAACACAGAAGTCCTGGATCACTCTAACAACCACCATGCCAGACTACACGAAGAAGCCATTGGAATCCATGAGCATGGGACAATTTCAGCAGAAAGAGGCAAAACCATGAAAATGAACAAAATCTGGCTACCAGTATATGTGTGTGTGTGTGTGTGTGTGTGTGTGTGTGTATATATATATATATATATATATATATATATATCTGAAATCAAACCAGTAAATAAAGAACAACACTCTGAAAATGGAGGAATTCCAGACATGAAACAATTAGGGCCAGTTTACAGCTAGCAGTTCAAAAACATGCAAATGTGAGTAGATTGATGGGTATCACACCGGTGGGAAGCAAATGGCACATCATGCAGTCATGCTGGCCACATGACCTTGGAGGTGTCTACAGACAACACCGGCTCTTAGGTTTATAAATAAAGATGAGCACCACCCCCCTGAGTTGGTCACAACTAGATTTAATGTCAGGGGAAAACTTTACCTTTAACAGCACCCAACAAAGGATTCCCCCAGACAGGAAGCATCCAGGCTTTGAAGCTACAAGGCCATTCAGTGCTAATCAAGGTGGCCAATTGCAACATTCACACCTGCCTCAAACAGACAAGAGTTCTTTCTCATATCCTGGGCATTCCACAGATATATAAACTGCACTTGCCTCGTTTCCAACAGACCTCACAACCTCTGAGGATGCCTGCCATAGACATGGGTGAAGCATAAGGAAAGAATGATTCTGGAACATGGCCATACAGCCCGGAAATCTCACAGCAACCCAGTATCTTGAGGCTCTTTAAAAAGTCATTAAAAAGACACTGCACCCAAGAAAGCCACTGATGCCCACTGAAGGTTATGTCATCATAAATGTGCCAGTCTGCAGTGGAAGGTGTCATGACGCTTTGTTGCTGCTATTGTTTACACACAAGTGCATTCTCGAGGGATGGTGACATCACTTGCCAAAGCTTCTGTGCTTTTGCTTTGTGTGTCTTCAAGTCCTTTCTGAGTTGTGACAATCCAAAGGTGAAGGGATCGCTTGGCATAATTGGCTCAGAGGGGTTTGCCCTTGCCTTCCTATAAGGCTTGTCAAGCCTGACCATCAAACTACCATCAAGAGGTCTGGAACAGGGAAAAGGGATAAAACAAAGTCAAGAACTTCCTTTCCCTCCCCTCCTTTTTTTCTAAAGATCTCTTTGGCACTAGCACCCTTCAATCCAACCATAAAAGCTTCAAGGGAGATACCCGCTCCCTTGCCATGGCACACATATTATGATTATGACTATAACTATAAGACCTCACAACCTCTGAGGGTGCCTGCCATAGATGCAGGCGAAACATCAGGAGAGAATGCTTCTAGAATGTGGAAATAAAGCCCGAAAAAACCTACAACAACATGATTACGATTATTTGTATTGTCGAAGGTTTTCATGGCCGGAATCACTGGGTTGTTTTAGGTTTTTCAGCTACATGGCCATGTTCCAGAAGCATTCTCTCCTGACATTTCCCCTGCATCTATGGCAGGCATTCTCAGAGGTTGTAAGGTCTGTTGGAAACTACAAAAATGGTGTGTGTGTGTGTGTGTGTGTGCATATAAATTTACGACATTTATATGCTATCTTCTCACCCCAAAGGGGACTCAGAGCAGCTTACAAGTAAAATGTAAATACAATATTTATATATCTGCAGTTTCCTAGTTTTCCTAGTTTCCAGCAGACCTCACAACCTCTGAGGACGCTTGACACAGATGGAGGCGAAACGTCAGGAGAGAATGCTTATGGAACATGGCAATATTGTCCAATGATTATGATTATTTGTATTGTCGAAGGCTTTCATGGCCGGAATCACTAGGTTGTTGTAGGTTTTTCGGGCAATATTGCCATGTTCTAGAAGCATTCTCTCCTGACATTTTGCCTGCATCTATGTCAGGCATCCTCAGAAGTTGTGAGGTTTGTTAGAAACAAGGAAAATTGGGTTAATATATCTGCAATTTCCTAGTTTTCCTAATTTCCAGCAAACCTCACAACCTCTGAGGATGCTTGACATAGATGGAGGCAAAACATCAGGGGAGAATGCTTCTAGAACATGGCAATATTACCCGAAAAACCCACAACAGCCTAATTATTATGATTATTTGTATTGTTGAAGGCTTTCATTGCTGGAATGACTGGGTTGTTGTAGGTTTTTTGGGCTGTATGGAGATGTTCCAGAAGCATTCTCTCCTGACATTTGGCCTCCATCTATGGCAAGCATCCTCAGAAGTTGTGAGGTCTGTTGGAAACGAGGAAAATGGGGTTGATATATCTGCAGTTTACTAGTTTTCCTAGTTTCCATCAGACGTCACAACCTCTGCTGCATGACTTCTCGCTGGTGAGATGTCCAGTGAGATGTCACATAACTCCTATTCTCCAGCAGCTTCATTGGCTACCGGTTGAGCACCGGATCACTTTTAAGGTGATGGTGTTAACCTTCAAGGCCTTGTCTGGTCCAAGGCCGATGTATCTGAAGGACCGTCTCACCCCCTACCAACCCCAGAGATCACTTCATTCTGAAGATCTGAACCTACTCCGAGTGCCCAGTTTCAAAGCCATCTGTTTAACATCCACACGGCGCAGAGCCTTCTGTGTTGTAGCGCCATCCGTCTGGAATGCCTTGCCAACTGAAGTTCGCACCCTGCAAGATCTGTCGTCCTTCCGCAGGGCGTGCAAAGCCCATCTATTTCGGCTGGCATTTGACTGTTGAATTGAAATTTTAATCTAGTTTGTTTGGTTTTTTTTTGCTTTCATGGTGTTTTTACGTCGTATTGTGAGCCGCTCCGAGCCCTCGGGGAGCGGCGGCATACAAGACCGAATAATAAATAAATAAATAAGATACCTGCCATAGATGGAGGTGAAACGTCAGGAGAGAATGCTTCTAGAACATGGCCATGTAGCCCGGGGGGGCTACATCAACCCAGTAATGATGATGATTGATGGCTCCCCTCTCTCTACTCACATAATGCTTGGAAGGGCTTCTCCTTTTCTCCACGTCCACCACGTTAGCATCCAGGACGCTGTAGGAGAGCATCTTGGCCCCGTCCAGGAAAGCCAGGAAACGCCAACGCCGTCCAGATGTATCCTTGTGTGTATTCGGAGGAGTTCCTCCCTCCAGACCAGAAGGATTTCCTGGGGTGCCTTTGCTTTCCTGCTTCGGCGGAGAGGGACAACCCCAAACTTTGCCGATCAGGGGTTGGTATACCGACGGAGGATGCCTCCAAGCGCTGGGGCAGGCATGCCGGCCAAGTCCTTGCAGACTGAGTCACTTCCAAGAGAAGAAGCCTCGCTGGGGGGCTGCACTGAAGGAAAGGAGTCTCCTCGTGCAGTTGTTGTGTTTGTTTATCCCTCTCTCTCTCTCTCTCTCGCTCTCTCTCTTCCTCTCGGGGTCCCTGCCTGCCTTGGCTCCCTCCCTCCCTCCTTCCCTTTCCCTTCCCTTCCAATGCGGAGCTGTTTTATCTTCGGCCCATCAGCGGCAATGTGCTTCCTTAAAGGAGCCCTTGGTGCAGCTGCTGCTTCTGCTGCTGCTGCTGAAGGGAAGGCAAGCCCGGAGAGAGGGAAGGAAGGAAGGAGGCGAAGGGAAGGCAAGGCGAGGGGCTCCTTCTCCTCGCTCGCCTCTTCGCCGGACGAGGCGAGGGGCTGGACTTCAAGGAGGAGGAGGAGCAGAGGAAAGGAGAAAGCCGGGTCTCCCCCTTCTCACTCGGTCTCTTTCTCCCGGGGAAGCCCCCCTCTGTCCTGCTCGCCTCCTCCCCTCCAGCTCCTCCTGCAAGAGGGAGCCTGAGCAGATTGGCAAGGAAGAAGCCCAAGGGCAAGAAGAAGGAAGGCATGCCTCTGGGAAGACCCCTCCTAGGGCTGACACTTTTTGATCTAAGAAAGGAGGGGCATTTACCTAAAAATACGGGATTTTTCACCAAAATAAGGGGCACTTCATTCAAAACTTGAGTATCAAACGTTAGGTATAAATAGTTTTGTTAACAGAATAGGATAATGATTGAAATTCATCAAAGAAACTGACTTACACCCTCTTAACAGTACATCAGGGCTGCTCACACTTTTTCAGCATGCAAGGTACTTATCAGGCATGTAGCCAGGGGGGGCTAAGGGGGCTTCAGCCCCCCCCCCCCCGAAATTCTCAGGGTGGTCTGCGAGAAGGCCTTACTGGTACATTATTTAAACTGTTATGTTTATTCATATCATGATCTGATCACCATGCTCATTATATCCCACATTAATGGGGTTATTGGGATAACAATACAAAAGGTTTGCTAGGGTAGACCCTCTTCCACCCAGTCTCAGCCCCCCCCCGAAACAAAATCCTGGCTACGGCCCTGGTACTTATTATTTATTTATTTACTTTATTTATATTCTGCTCTTCTCACCCCAAAGGGGACTCAGAGCGGATTACAGTACACATACTTGCAGACAATCCCTGCAGTTCAACATATGACATATAAACATGTGACATTTATCACAGTACAGTACATACATTTTGACATATTACACACATATTCCCAGCTGCACTGGGAATGTGGCGCAGCTGGCTAAGTGTCAGCTTCATAAGATCTCTCTGACCAGTAGGTCATGAGTTCGAGGCCTGCCCGGGTCGAGGTGGGTGCTCGACCTTTAAGTGTAATCTGCTGTCGACCTTTGCAGCCCAAAAGACAGTTGCATCTGTCAATTAGGAGATAAAGGTACCACACTAAGTGGGGAGGCAAATTTTGACTGAAATATGAGGCCATTAAAGAACTCAGGAATGCGGAAGGGAACAACAAGGGACACTGAGAGATGAGGAGTGTGTCAGCTCCCCCTGGTGGACAGCGTTTGCCTCTGTTCGTCTATATGTTGTGTATGTGAAAAACAGCAGGAATTGTCTGCTAGTATGTGTACCTGTAATCTGCTCTGAGTCCCCTTCGGGGTGAGAAGAGCGGAATATAAATAAAGGAAATAAATAAATAAATATAGATGAACAGAGGCAAACTTTCTGGCTACCAGGGGGAGCTGACGCACTCCTCATCTCTCAGCGTTTTCCAGCGTCCCTTTGTTGTTTCTTCCGCATTCCTCAGCGATTTCTGGGTTCTTTTTAATGGCTTCATAATTCAGTCAAAATTTGCCTGCCCACTTTAATGTGGTACCTTTATCTCCTACTTGACAAATGTAACTGTCTTTCGGGCTGCAAAGGTCGGCAGCAGGCTGCACTTAAGGTCGAGAACCCACCTCGACCCAGGCAGGCCTCAAACTCATGACCTACTGGTCAGAGAGATCTTATGCAGCTGACACTTAGCAAGCTGCGCCACATTCCTGGTGCACAAGGTAAGTGAACAACCAAGTCAAAATGATCTACCTGCCCACTACAAAAATGTAAAACATATAACTATTTTCAAATTTATTAAGGATTATTTCTATGTATGGCCATCCAGCCATAATAATAATAATAATAATAATAATGACCATCTCTATTCCAAGGACCTTCTGCCTTCATGCAGCAAAATCACAATCAAAGCACCTCAGACAGATGGCCAACCAGCTTCTGTTTAAAAGCCTCCAAATAAGGAGCCTCCACCACACTCTGAGGCAGAGAGTTCCACTACTGAACAGCTCTCACAGTTAGGAAGTTTTTCCTCATGTTCAGGGGGAATCTCCTTTCTTGTAGTTCGAAGCAATTGATTTTGTCATTTGGGAGTTGTAGTTGCTGGGGTTTCTAGTTAACCCACAATCAAAGAGCATCCTGAACTCCACCAATGATGGAATTTAACCAAACTTGGAACACTGAACACTCATGAGACCAACAGAAAGTACTGAAGGGGTTTGCTGGGAATTGACCTTGAGTTTGGGAGTTGCAGTTCTCCTACATCCAGAGAGCACTGTGGACTCAAATAATGATGGATCTGGACCAAACTTGGCACGAATCCTCAATATGCCCAAATGTGAATACTGGGGAAATTTGGGGAAAATATACCAAGACATTTGGGAATTGGAGTTGCTGGGATGTATAGTTCACTTACCTTGCAGAGCAGAGTCACGCCGTGCTGGCTGGCAGTGAGGAGGGCGGCCAGGAAGTGCTCCAGGACCTCGTCGCCAGGCAGGGGCTTCACAGTCTCCCTTCCCTGCCTCGCATGAGGGGCAGCGCAAAGCCACTTGCCGCCCAGGCCCAATCTCCGATCCCTCCGATCCCAGCCCCATGGAAGGAGCCAAGACGCGTTATAGCTATGAGCAATGGAAGCAGGCAAGGGGAGAAGTAGGAGGGCAGAGGGGAGGAGGGGGTGTTGCGAGGGAAGGAGCGCCAGCCAGCCATGCCCCTGTCGCTCCTGCCAAAAGGTAGGGAAAATGGGCGCACGTGACATCACGGCGGCGGCGTGACGTCACAAGCACCATTTTCCCTACACTTTTGGTGGGAACGAGAGGGACGTGGCTGGCTGGCGCTCCTTCTCTCACCCCCCTCCCTCCCTCTGCGCTCTGTCCTCCCTCTCCTCCCTGCTTCCTCCCTCCTCCAGGCTACGCTGCTAGGTCGGTCCCTCCTCCAGGCTATGCAATTGACCAGTTCCAGCTCCGCGATCGACTGGTTGATCGCGATCGACCTAATGAGCAGCCCTGCAATACATGGTTGAAATTTTCCTGAAATGGTTGGGGTTACAGGAAAAAATGGGCAAATTCCTAAATCTCCACCCAAAAGGCAGTAAACCTCACTGACCTGCTCCCTGCCGAGTTCCAACACTTCAAATGGAATCTTCTCTTGGCTCTGGGCTTGGCTCTCTCTCTCTTGCTCTATGTCGTTCTGCTCTCAGCTCAGCCTTGTGGTGTACATGCTCCATGGTGGCCTACCCTCACTGGCTGACCTGAGTGGAGCCCGCCATAGAGCAGAGACAGGCCAGGAAGAAGGTGCATGCTGGCAGCCTGTGGCCGGGCAGGTATGCCGCTGCTGGGTCCGCTCTGCTGCCTGCCGTGGGGGCGAGCACAAGCGCCGCGGAGAAGCTGCTGGTGGTGCGGTGGCGCTCACTGGTGGCCTGACTTCGCCTCCTGCTGCCACCTGTCCTGTCCTGTCAATATGGAACAGGAGCTGAAAATATGGGACATGAAATTCAGAGCAAAACTACAGGACGTCCTGTATAATACGGGACAGGTGGCAACCCTACCCCCTCCTCGGGCACCAGGACCTTTGCCCTGCCTCATTTCAGGCCTGACAGAAGCGCCCGCTTGGCACACAAAAGAAAAGCTCTCCAGGACTTCTTCAGTTCTAAGTCAGAAGGGAAAACTTCCAGCCCAAGGGACGGCCCAGTTCTTGGCCAGTTTAGGGTGCATCTCTACTGTCAACTTATTGCACTCTCACGCCACTTCAACTTCCATGCAGAACACATCATGTGATGCGCAGGGCTTGATGAATGCGAGGCTGGGGTTAAAATTGCTAGAAGAAACATTAACAACATTAGATATACAGATGATACCACTCTGATGGCCGAAAGCGAGGAGATGAGGAGCCTTCTAATCAAGGTGAAAGAAGGTTTTGCCACCGCCGCTCTCCAAAGCGCTTTCTGTCCTCAGTCCCCCCTGCCTCCCTCCAGCCTTGAAGGGCATTTCCTTCCTTCACTTTATTTTAAGTTTATAAAGACTAAAAATAGTTTATAACTACTAATATAATGTATAAATATTAAAATAGAGCATCCCAACATCGCGGTTTTTCACTTATTGTGGGAGGTCCTGGAACCTAACCCCAGCAATAAGCAAGTGAACACTTGGGAAGAGAGCAATGAGCAATCTCAACAAAATAGTGAAGAGTAGAGACATCACACGGGCAACGAAGATCCACATAGTTAAAGCAATGGTATTCCCTGTAATAACCTACGGATGTGAGAGCTAGACCATAGGAAAGGCTGAGCGAAGGAAGGTAGATGCTTTTGAAATGCAGTGTTGGAGGAAAAGTCTGGGAGTGCCTTGGACCGCGAGAAGATCCAAACAGTCCATACTTCATGAAATAAAGCCCGACTGCTCACTGGAGGGAAGGATATTAGAGGCAAAGATGAAGTACTTTGGCCACATCATGAGAAGACAGGAACACTTGGAGAAGACAATTATGCTGGAGAAAATGGAAGGAAAAAGGAAGAGGGGCCGACCAAGGATAAGATGGGTGGATGGTATCCTAGAAGTGACTGACTTGACCCTGAAGGAGCTGGGGGAGGTGATGGCTGACAGGTCACAAAGAGTCGGAAGCGACTGAACGAATAAACAACAACAACTCACCACTTCAGCTGTCATGCTGCTAAATGTGAGAGAAATAAGGTTGAACATCGTGAAAGCCATCTATTACATGGCTACCAGCCTCCTCCCAGTAGACTCAAATCAAGGAAAAGCTTTATGAGAACTACCACTCCTCTTGGCATTCCCCCAGCAACAGCAATAATAATAATAATATTTTATTTATACCCCGCCGCCATCTCCCCAAGGGGACTCGGGGTGGTTTACATGAGGTCACGTCCATCAATACAGTAAACACAATATAACACAAAAACACAACAGAAAATCAGAAAATAAAATAACTTAAAATACAAACCCAATGTAAATAAACAACACAACAATATGAAAAAAACATTAAGACACTGAAGATGATCACCATGGGCAGAGCTAAATTCAAAGAATAAAAATTTTAAAACACTGGGAGATAGGGCAATGTAAAGTATCAGGGAGGGGATCTGAGGAATGAGGTAGGATTTAATTGCACAACCAGAAAATAAAGTGCTTCTGAGGGCAATACTGTAAATAAATAAATAAATAAATAATTTGCTGTGTTATATAGGTGCTGTGTTCAATTTTTAAAGAAGGCAGCACTCTTGCTCTAACAGAATGTATAAACTGGCCACTTGATGCAAGTAATTTTAATGCATGTTATCTCTTTTAAATTAGGTTTTAAAAAATACAAGGAAGAAAACTAATCTGTGCATGTTATGTTTCCAGAAGTGTGTATAGTAACATTAGCAAGCTGTATGTGAAAATTTTCTTGGGCCAGAAAAATTACTTTATTTTACCTGTTATTGATGAGTTGGCAAAGCTGGAATGAAAGTCTGAGCGAATACTAATTTGAAATTTTGAGGGAGTCTTTCACAGAACTGGCACTTTGTTGAGTTATGGAATTGCTTCTATTTATAGGTTTAGGATAGAGCCAGTTGCCTAGATTATATACTGCACAGGATTGTTTTGGATATTAGTGGGTCACTCTGAAGGAGCCATTCTCTATGAGCAAACATGGTGCACAGAGCATTTCTTCTTTCACTGACAGTAGATGAATGTCCTTTACAGCAAATTTGTAGGGTACCGTAATAATAATAATAATAATAATAATAAAGATAAAGGTTTCCCCTGACATTAAGTCTAGTATGTCGAACTCTGGGGGGGTGCTCATCTCCATTCCTAAGATGAGGCGGCATTGTCTGTAGACACCTCCTAGATGATGTGGCCAGCATGACTGGATGGACCGCCGTTACCTTCCTGCAGAAGTGGTATTTATTAATCCACTCACATTTGCATGTTTTCGAACTGCTAGGTTGGCAGAAGTTGGGCTTAACAGCGGGAACTCACCCCGCTCCCCGGGGTTGAATCGCCAACCTTCCAGTCAGCAAGTTCAGCAGCTCAGGTGTTTAATCCACTGCACTACCACAGTAATAGTAGTAATAATAATAAATCTTTATTTGTATCCTGCTTTTCTCCGTAAACGGGACCCAAAGCGGCTCGCAACATTCATCATGTACATATGTGTCTTGCACATATCATAAATAGGATGCAATCCCACCATAGACTGGAAAATATGACAAAATATTCCTGCCAACAGTCAAAATTGCTATGGCAAATTACAAACAAGGCTATACAGCTGGCAGGCAGTGATATCACCCATGAAATCATTTCCGCAAGGGGGAAGCGATTTGCATGATCCACACAGCAATGAAAGCCCTGTAGAAAAGTTTCAAAACATTTTTTCTATGAAAGTGGCACCTTTGTGAGTCAGCATTAAGCATCTTTCCCCCCAGGCCTTTCGTGTCCTGAGATGTAGTTTAAGAATAATTTTCATTTTTCAGTTCTACCTGTTGTTGCTGATTCAGTTTGTGACTTTGAAATAAAAGTTTGATATTACTTTTTACCATTTGTGTTTGTTTACAGTGTTATTGTTGGTTATGAAGAGCTGTACACAAATACACACAAACATGTATATTTTCAGGAATGTGATTGGTCAAGTAAGCCCGGTCAATGTTTTTCTCTGATAATTTTTCTGATTGCTTTGCACCATCCCTCTTGACTTAAATTCTTTGCCTAGAGCCTGTTTTCCCAGCTGGGCTCACAATACACATATACATGGTAAACATTCAATACTATTGACACACAACACATATAGACAGAGACACAGAGTCTATTTAACTTTCCAGTTTCATGAGGGTATGCTTTTTTAATTCCGGCCACTGAGGGAGCTGTCACTTCACCATCCACTTGTGACACCGATGGAGTACTTCCTCATTTTTTGCACGCTGCTGGAGTTTTATGGCATTGTAAATTAGTTAAATTAGCTTTCCCACATAAGCAGTACCTAAATTTCCTACTTGACAGACACAACTGTCTTTCGGAGCAGCAAAGGTCGACAGCAAGCTAGAGAAATGGCCAGAAGTTCACTCTGACCCTGGCTGGCTTTGAACTCATGACCTCTCAGTCAGTAGTGATTTTAATGCAGCTGGCCCTCAACCAGTTGCACCACATATTAACTCACTGAAAAAGACTTCCGGTGTATTCATTTTTGGTAATTCTGTGTCTTCAACTTGTTGGTAACTTAAGATGCCCCTAAGCTGATTTTATCAGTGGGTTCCTAGCAAGATATATTCAAAGGTTTGCCTTTCCCTGATCCTGTGTGTACGGCAGTTGCACCCGTACCTTGGGAAGTCTGACTTGGCCACGGTGGTACACGCTCTGGTTACATCCCGTATCAATTACTGCAACACTCTCTACGTGGGGTTGCCTTTGAAGACTGTTCGGAAGTTGCAACTGGTCCAACCGACAGCAGCCAGGTTGATAACAGGAGTGGCATTCAGAGAACATACAACCCCTCTGTTGTGCCAGCTCCACAGGTTGCCAGTTTGCTACCGGGCACAATTCAAAGTGCTGGCTTTAGCCTTTAAAGCCCTAAATGGTTCTGGTCCAATGTACCTGTCTGAATGCATCTCTCCCTATGAACCATCAAGATGTTTAAGATCATCTGGAGAGGCCCTGCTCTCGGTCCCGCCTTCTTCGCAGGCGCGATTGGCGAGGACAAGAGACAGGGCCTTTTCAGTGGTGGCTCCTCAGCTTTGGAACGCCTTCCCTAGTGACATCAGATCAGCCCCCTATCTCCTGACATTTCGTAAGAAAATCAAGACCTGGCTGTTTGAGCAGGCATTTGCTGATGAAATATAACGGTTTAATTAGATCTATGGAAGGATGACGATGTGACGGAAAGTGGTCTTGGGCAAGTCACATCAGATGGCAAAGGCAAACACTCTCCGAACAACTCTTGTCAAGGAAAGCCTGTGAATAGTCACCACAAGTCTGAAACAATTTGAAAACATATAACAAACCCAGTCCAGCATATCTTGAGTTTTTTAAGTGGAGGCTGGATGGCCATCTGTCCAGGGGGAGCTTTGATTGTGTGATGGGGTTGGACTAGATGACCCTTGGGGTCTCTTCCAACTCTGTTATTTATTTATTTATTTATTTAAAACTTGTATACCCTGGCCTTCTCACCTCCGAAGAGAGACTCAGACCGGCAAACAGCAAGTATTCAATTCCAAAAATTATAATCTAAAAACATCATAAATTTACAATACAATTATCAAATACAATACAATAAATACATTTTAAAAGCCTTTCGCCAAAGTAAAATAATTTTATGATCTCAAAGTTGGTGCTCCCCAGATGTGAGACTACAACTCTTGTTATTAGCATCTCTTCATAGGAGAGATGGGAGAGAGATGTGTGAACATTGAGAAAACAAATGTGACATAATGCTCCCTTTATATATATATATATATAGATAGATAGATAGATAGATAGATAGATAGATAGATAGATAGATATATGAATTCTGTAAGATTACAGTTGGGTTCTTCCAACCAGGTTGTAGCCAATTTGATCTCAAGGACTCAAAAGGAATAAAACAAACTGCTAATCCATTGTGTAAATCTGAGATGGGGAAACTGCAAACCTAGTGATCATTTGCAGCCCTCCAAATGGTCAAAGCCTTTACTACTCCCATAATCGAGGAGAGAGGGAAAGCACCCATAAACAAAAAGCAGGAGTGCTTTTCTTCTCTCCTTTAAAAATTCAACACACACCATGAAAAAAAAATTTTTTAAAAAATAGAAATCAAAAGATGCTCTCAGATTTGTTTTTAGATGTATTTTCTTTCACTTTCAGACTGGTAGAGAGCTGACCATGTTTATTATATTCTTCAATTGCCCACCACTGGTGTAAATAAGGCACCAAGGAAATATTGATACAAAAAAGTGCTTCCTTGCCTGGACCAGGTCCATTTTGAGATGATTAGAAAACGGTAGACGTGTACTAAGAAAAAAAATCCCCTACAGAGACAAATGGCACGTCTTTTCAGGTAAGTATACGCAAGACTGCAAGCAAAGGCATATTCACTTATCCTGTGCAGATTAAATTCTCACATATAAATGAAATTAGTTTACTAACCTTGGCCACTCTAGGATTACCTCCATGGCATGCTGAGCTATAATTTGTGGTTACTGCCTCTTACGATATTAATTTCACAAACAGTGAGGGAGAAGTCCCAAGAAAATGCCTGTTTGTTTTTAATAGAACGAAAGGTTAGGGATAGGCTTCCCCCTCCCTCTCCCCAAACACAGCAGTTGAATTTCTTGTTGAGTGAAATGGAAGCAAGGAAAACGATCCAGTGACCAAGCTGAAGAGGAAGGCTGGCTATGCTCCTCAATGTGTATGTCTCAATTAACTACTCTGTTCTAGGGGGGGAAACTGCTTATTTTATCAAGGTGAGAGAAAAATAACACATTTGTAAATGAACGCACCCAGAAGGGAGTATATGTTAATTTATCCTAGGCTGTACAAATGACAAGCATCTTTATGTGTCTGACTGTCAGCATTCGCTGTTTTTTTTTAATCTGGCTATATTTTGGGGTCTTAAACTCCTTCACTTGTAAATTGAGAATTTGATCAGGAAAAACAACCAAGGACAGGCACATCTTCATAGAAGACACACACATGAACACAGAGAGACTACCCTATATAGTTCTTTTAGAAATAAAGAAATTCTTCCTCCACATTCACATTTAATTCCATTGTTTTGATTCAGTAAAATTTATCTGGATTAGCTGATAAGATACTGTTAAATATGAAATGTTTTTACTTTTATTAACTTTCAAGTTCATAATTTTTAAAGAAAAACTGCATTTTTCATCAGTCTGAAGTGCTCAACAGTAGAACCATACTAAAGATATTACTGAACAATACCAAATAGCACAACAGGCAGTTAGCTGTCCAATGCTTCCCACCCATCCAAAAAAGTCATCGCATACAGAAAACAGGTAAAATACTGGCCTAATCCCTTCTCTATGACACTTGTTAGAACAGTGGTTCTTAACCTGTGGGCTGTGTACCACCAGTGGGCCGTGAGGACGAAAATCTGGTCTGCGAGATCCTCCCTCTTATTAATTTCCTCTCCTTTTGCGCCTCCTGCATATTGACCATGGCATATGTTCTGTATCCGAAACTAGAGCTGATGTGGTTTATCCAATGCAATTTTCTGAATCAGCATCCTCAACCGAATCTAAAGTTTACCAAACCAAATCTAAAGTTAACTGATTCATAACCCTTTTCGTGCTAATATTGTAGAGTGGTCCTTGGTCAAGTGGTTCCTGGTCAAAGTGGTACCTGGTCAAAAAAAGGTTGAGAACTACCGTGTTACAATAATACTTCAGTATAACTAATATAAACAAGATCCCTTTTGTAAAGATAATACATACAAATTGGATCCCTTCCTGTTATTTAGATCAGTGTTTTTCAACCTTTTTTTGAGCCGCGGCACATTTTTTACATTTACAAAATCCTGGGGCACACCACCAACCAAAATGACACAAAATGACACTCTAACACAGTAATACATGTAGTTAATATGTTTTTAAATGTATTTATACACTCAGTGTCAGGCATGTAGCCAGGGGGGGCTAAGGGGGCTTCAGCCCCCCCCCCCCGAAATTCTCAGGATGGTCCGCGAGAAGGCCTTACTGGTACATTTAAACTGTTATGTTTATTCATATCATGATCTGATCACCATGCTCATTATATCCCACCTTCATGGGGTTATTGGGATAACAATACAAAAGGTTTGCTAGGGTAAACCCTCTTCCACCCAGTCTCACACCCCGAACCAAAATCCTGGCTACGGCCCTGCTCAGTGTGAAACCTGGGCCTGTTTCAGTGAACACAACATAGATATCCTGGCAGGAATGGCAAAAACAAACACACACGAAGGTCTTGCTCAACAGCTGGGAGTTATAGTTCACCCGCAATTAAAGAGCATTCTGAACTCCACCAATGATGGAATGGAATCAAACTTCCCACACAGAACTACCATAAATACTGTTTATATTATATTTATATACTGGTAGATCGCAGGCAGGGCAGGAGGAAGGCTCAATCCTGCCCTGCAGGCTCCCGACGTCGCCCAGGTGCAGAAGGAGGTTGGACTGGATGGACCTTGGAGGTCCCCTCCAAATCTAGGAACCCGTTGTTGTTATTATTATTAGTATTATTATCAGAGGCTCTCTGAGTAGTGGGTAGGTAGATCATGTTGACGTGGTTATTTTATAAGTAGCTTGCATGCTGAAAAAGTGTGAGTTAGAGGGTATATTATGTATGTGCACTTGAATATCTACCAGTATTCCTTTAAAAATCCTTGCACAAACATTTGTGTATGTCTTAACATAAATACTGCTGCATAGTAAGTGTATCAGAAACAGTTCGACCTACTAATTATTTATCTGCTTGAATATATACAAAAACCTCTTCCAGCTTCTGTCCATTATTCAAATGTAAAGGATTTACAATGCTTCCAAAACATGTTCATGCTTTTTATGAGTTTCCAGATGAAAGAAGTATAGCTGTGTCTTGCTTATAACATAAATACACTGTAGCAATGAGTGTCCTGGTAATTAATTAAAAAATGATGTCGTTTTTATGTGTTTTATTTGCTGTAAACCGCTCTGAGCTTCGGATAGAGCAGTCTATCAAGCCAAAATAATAAATAAATAAATAACCAAGAGAAAATACTATAAGAGTTTGGTGGGGATTGACCTTGAGTTTTGGAGTTGTAGTTCACCTATATCCAGAGAGCACTGTGGAGGAGAGGGAGGAAAATGTGGGGCGAGTCTGCGCAGTAGCACCTGCACGGGTCATGTCTTCCCCCCTCCCGCAGAAGCGGCAGCGTGAGCAAAGCGAGGCAAAGCAAGCATAGCGAGGCTGGGAAGAAGGGAGCCTGAGTGAAGAAAAAGTGTTCGGCAGGAGGGGGAAGAAAGGATATTGGAGGGGGGAAGAAAGGGTATTTCCCACGGCACACCTGATGATCGCTCACAGCACACTAGTGTGCCACGGCACACTGGTTGGGAAACACTGATTTAGATAAAACACCCTGGTCAATTCAGTTAAGTGGTTGCAAAACTGTGTAACTGAAAAACAAATTTTGACTCATCAGCATTATTGGTGCTTTGATTAAGAGACAAATGAGCGACGGATTGTCCAACCAAGTTATTTGTTAGGAATTGTTGCATGCAAACAAAAACCATTTAATAGGCAGAGAGAGTATACTTAGTCCATATTGACATTCAACATTACAAGATGACTAATGTTGTAACTTTTTGTCAGATCTTTTGGAAATATGCTATATAATTTGCATGTGCCCTATTTGCTGAGGTCCTGCTAGCCTAGAATGTGGTATCAAAAGTGTCATGGTGTAACATTGATACCCTCTAACTCACAGAATGTGGGTGTTTGACCTGACTAGATATTACATTTCCCCTCCTTGCATCTGCATGCTATAGCTTGGAATGCTAATTCACATTTATATCTACTCCTAGATCTAACCTAGCCATAGTGTGCCTAGGTCAGTGTTTCCCAACCTTTTTTGAGCCGCGGCACTTTTAACATTAAAAAAATCCGGGGGCACACCACCAACCAAAATGACACAAAATGACACTCTAACACAGTAAAGAACGGCTGGGGGTTGGTGGCCTGCTGGGAGCAGCTGCTGGGAGTGCCGAAGCCGGGGGCGGAGCCAGGCTGCGCCATGCCCCGCCCCCTACCCCCCGGCTTCACCTCTCCCAGCAGCAGCTCCAGCATTGAGAGGGCAGTGCCAAGCCAGCGGTGCCAGAGCCAGCACAATGCTGGCTTGGCACTGTCCCCTCAAGGCTGGAGCAGCTGCTGGGAGTGCCGAAGCCAGGGGAGGGGGCAGAGCCAGGCCCGCTCCCCCCAGCTTCAGCTCTCCTACAGAGGAGGAGCATGAGCGGTGAACGGGCTTCAGTGGGCGAGAGTCATGGTGGGAGTCATGGCGGATTGGAGGCTGGCTGGGGAAACAGCCAAAGGAGGCGGTGCCCCGGTCCCTTCTTCTTTTTCTTCGCCACTGCCCGGCCCTTCCTCCTCCTCCCCCAAGCAGCAGGAGTTTGGCAGGAAGGGGGGGGAGGAAGGGGGGCAGAGAGCTTTTCTCACGGCACAGCAGGAGGTCCGTCACGGCACACTGGTTGAGAAAGACTGGCCTAGGTTTTTTAAGTAATTAATTGCAATGTGTAAAACTGCAACATCTTTTTAAAAAACTTATTGTCTTTCATTGCAATTTGTAACAAAATTGAAAAAAACTGTTCCTGGGTTGGAAGTGTTATTTCCTGTTTAATTGTTTGGTACTTACTTTAAAAGTAGTTGTTATACTCCAGAAACGTTGTTTTCATGGCTGCCACAAACTATATTGAATTGGTTGAGATTTGGTGAGATATTCATTGAAAAACTGTAGCAAAATATGCTGCAGGCTGTCCCGCAAAAACAAACGTTTTGCAGTTTAATAAACTTTTTCCATGTTTTTATAATAGAGCCGATTAGTAAATGACACTTATAACCCAGAACAAAAATCGTGTTACATAGTGCTATTAATTATAAGAGAATAGCACAGGATATGGAAAAATTCCACTAAAATGCCTTTAAAATTCTCGAAATATATAAAAGCATTATTTGACATAAAACAAGGTGCAATTCCTACTTGTTATGTTCCTTTTGGAATGCGTTTTTTTCTATGTTACTTCACCAAGTACAGCTACAGATAACTAATATGATTGCAATCCATTACTTCCAAGCTTTAAAGCTAGCTATGCCTTTCAACTTGATTGAGCTACTTGGCTTGATTGAGATGCCAGTTCTACATTGCTCAGTTGATTAAAATTGTGACTCGCTATCTTGAAGAGAATATTTATTTTATTTCAAATCAGACATGGTTTACCAACAGCCCATTTACTGCATACAGTTCTTCTTTCGATAACCGAACATATTAGTTCCTTGTTCACTTTCTCAAGCTCTGTCTCATGACTATGACAAGCAATATTCTATTAATTTTTTCAATGCACAGAGAAATCTTTTTATGGAATACGGTTGAAAATACCAGCTGTAGTTCAAGTCTGCATCAACAGCTCCACACTGTGGTGAGATACATATCTGCATAGTGTTTTGTTACATATTAGGCCTACGCATTTGCAGGTCTGTCTTTGGCAGATTTGATTGTTCATAGCTTTGATTTAAATGTTTTCTCTAGGAATCTCTAGATTATCCAGTGTCAACTTATGCTGGAGGACCTAGAGACCTTTAGGTTCCCTGGTGTGATTCTATGGTCAACTTTTAGTGGAAACCTAAAGGTTCCTAGAGAGGTTATCTCAGGTTTACAGGTATTTTTTTTACTTCCAGTGTACTGTGTTCCAGCAAATGTGGAGGCTGGCTGTACACGTATCAGACCAAAAGATTAATATTTTCAAGTTCTATTCATAAGCCCTCATATTAATAAAGTAATGTAATAATGCATCTGTTTTATTTAATACAGCAACTTTACTGTAAGCGCAGTGGGTTAAACTGCTGACCTGCTGAACTTGTGGACCGAAAGGTTGGCGGTTTGAATCTGGGGAGCGGGGTGATCTCCCACTGTTAGCCCCAGCTTCTACCAACCTTGCAGTTTGAAAAGATGCAAATGTGAGTACATCAACAGGTACCACTCTGGCAAAAAGGTAACGGCACTTCATGCAGTCATGCTGGCCACATGACCTAGGAGGTGTCTACGGACAATGCCAGCTCTTCGGCTTAAAAATGGAAATGAGCACCATTCCCCAGAGTCAGACTTGATATCAGGGGAAACCTTTACCTTTTTACTGTAAGAACATTTTAAGAGGGAATAGTAAGACAACAAGTTAATATTGCTGTGATGTAAGGCAGGAGTGACAAAGCTTTGTCCATTTAAATGCTTCAATTCTCTCTGGCCAGTGTGGTAGTTTTAAACCAAAAATATCTGATGTAAAAGGACACATCCTCCTTTCAATAAGTTAACAAAAATAAGAGAATATGAAAAAAGCCACAGTAGGAAAAATAATCCTCGACTAGTATTCTTCTGTAAACAAACTCACATTAGAAAACGGAAGTATGACATCCCCCAATGACATTCACTGCCAAAAATGGCCAAATACTACTCTCCAAGATACTGGCTCTTTCAAAAGCTAGTGTCTGAAGACTGAAATAAATGAAAGAAGAAAATACATAAAACTTTTGTTCATGTCAGAGACTGATGATACAGAACTGACAGCTGATCTGGATTTGTTCACTTCACACATACGGACAGCTAAAGTCATACATTTACAAATAAGTCCATGTGACAGCTGGAATGACACATAGTTTATTCCTATGCCAAAACTGTGAAACACTGGAACAGAGGAGAGGTTCTTGACAGACGGTATCACTGCAGTAGGGCTCTTATCTGCTGGAGGCCTGCCATGGGGATGTTTGTGCTAAACAAGGGCATCTGTAGAAAATGAGGCATTCCAACCGCATTATGGAATAAGTAATGGAGAGTGGAGAAAGACAAAACCCAAAGTTGGTTGTTGAGTGTTTTCCGTGCTGTATGGCCATGTTCCAGAAGCATTCACTCTTGACGTTTCGCAAGCATCTATGGCAAGCATCTTCAGAGTTTCAACTTTTTAAAAAAATAAAAAAGTCACTGTGGGACTGAGGCATGTTATTCTTGAACATTCTTTAGAATGTCCTAGAATAAGATGCTTCAACATGAAACACATGTAGACTCTATAAGGTAAACACATGTAGAATCTGTAAGCATCCCCCCTCCCAATTGTACAATATGAAGTTGCTGCCAATTACGAGAGAAAAAAGGTTGAAATACTGTGAAAGCCACCCACTGTATGGCTATCAGCGTCCTCCAAGTAGACTTAAATCAAGGAAAAGTTTCATGAGAACCACCACTCCTCTAAATGTTTCTCCAGCAACAGCAAGAATATCCATGTGGGCAGAAAAATCAGGTAATTCCAACTGGATGGCCCCTCACGAGGGTCTGCCTCCAGGGGCAAGCCAAGAATGTGCAATTTGGAAGTCCCTGAACAGACTCAGAAGTGGAGTTGGCAGATCAAAAGACAACCTAGCAAAATGGCACTAACTAGAAGAATCCTCCACCTTGTGCAACTGTGGAGCAGAACAAACTACTCTGTATCTGTATGCTTGCCCATAATGCCCTGCCTCATGCACAGAGGAAGAACTGTTTAAAGTTACAGACAACGCAGCTGCTGTTGCCTGTTTCTGGCCTAAAACTATTTATTTATTATTCATGCTTATATACCGCTCCTTCCCGGAGGCTCGGGGCAGTTCACAACATGGCAGCAAATACAATAAGATCAAAAAGAACAACAATCAAAACAGTAATAAAACGATAAAAACAGTAAAACAATTGCCCCCAGTTGCAATTGAACAAGCCATACCAATGCGGCATGGATTTACATGGAGCACTAAGTGTTGAAGGCCTGCCGAAATAAGGTTGTTTTACAGGCTCTTCAGAAGGCCGAAAGCTCCCTAAGAGCCAAGACATTGTCTGGCAAAGCATTCCAAAGTGTAAGGGCTGCTACAGAAAAAGCTCTTTGTCGAGTTGAAGACAGGTGATAGGTTCGGATGGGGGGAACCTCTAGTAGGTTTTGATCCTTAGATCGTAGTGATCTCTGGGGAACATACGGAGAGAGAAGGTCCTTCAAGTACACGGGCCCCAGACCATATAAGGCCTTAAAGGTGTGATCCCTTTATCTTATCAGCTTTAAAGTTATTTATTGATGTAATGCTTTTGACATGAAATAATACTAATAACAATATTTTTGATCTCTCTAGTATGCTTACAGTTTCATGCATATTTTTCACTGCAGGATTAACTTACCATTTTCTCTCTGGTAGTTCTAGAAGTAAATGTTCAATTGGCAATAGAACAATCTTCTGGAATCTTCTTCGCTCATTGTCCTTTTATTTTAGACAAGGTTTTTACAAATTGAATGTTACTTAGGAAACACTTGGTTAGGAAATATCTCTTGAGAAAAGCACTCAGTCACCAGAGCCTCTAGTTCAGATTCCTGGCTCAATATCTGTAAGCTTAGTCAACTAGAGTCTGGAAAAGAGCAACAAGCTATCTGGTAGTTTGTGGCATATTAGGTATTTCCACCTGCCTGCCCTCAGCTTGGAACTTATTATACGTTTTAGCCCTGCTAGACCCTTTAGTAAAGTCAGGTGGTTCCCTGTTATGTCCAGATCAGAAGCTGTACCCAGGGTTATCTTTCTGTTTTGGGTAATGCTGCAGAGATCCAAAATGCACAGGGATTTTCTTTACTATTGGAATTCGTCCTATGCAATGACCTACTTTGCAGAAGCAATTTTGCAATACTGAATTATGGCGAAGTCCAATTGTACTCATTTTTTAAAAATGACTCCAGGCAAGAATGTATATACTTTTATTTTTTCCCATCTCACGTCATTATATTTAATATGACACTTGCTTCAGCTTTCCAGAAACCTTAACTTTTAAATAGAGATAATGCATTTTAAGTCTGAGAGAGTTTCTCTGTTTGCATCTTTGTGATAATGCCAAATAATTTCCCAAAAATAAATAAGATAATTGAAGTATGGAATATCATACAATACTTACTGAAATAGCTAGAAAGATAGCTATCCTGAAGAGCATTATTAGTCAAAAATTAATTTGACAAAAGAAAACATGTGACTGGTTTAAAGCAAGATTAAATAAAGATGCAAAAACCACATTGTTAATATGGCAGGAGGTACCTCAGTTCCTACAATAAGACAATTTTGTACAGGAAATAAGACAATAACTTCATAATAGATTGCTATTTCTCACAATATCCCTTGAATGGGACAACAGAAACGGGTATATAAACTGTTTATGGAGCACACAAAGGCATTATTTAAAAAGTATACGGGACTTGAAAATATGTTGAGGAGTCAGAAGGACCTAATTAAAGGCACTTCTGTAACTTTTCAGAAGTGGATAATTCCTAGAGTGTGTAGAAGACTTATAAATAGTATGCATATGTCTATGTAATATAAACCACAATCTGTTCAAGTCTCAGACTTAAAATCTGAAATGCCAAAAGACTACCCAAAAGTCTAATGAAGAGGAACCCAATATTCCTGTAAGTCAGTAGTAGGCAACTGAGTACTCCCCAAATGTTTGGACCACAACCTCCATGAGCCTCAGGCAACACAGTCTAGAGTCCAAGATTTTGCGTTTGTAATCCAAGGCACTGGGAGGGCAACATGTTACCAACCTGTTCTTTAGGCCATTGTTATTGATTGAACAATGACATCTGAATGCTCAGTTTGTTGCTTTGTCTTCTATCCAACCACAAGAGGGCATTCACAACATGACAGTTTCCTTTCTGTTTACAGTGGTTCTCAATCTGTGGGTCCCCAGGTGTTTTGGCCTAAAACTCCCAGAAATCCCAGCCAGTTTACCAGCTGTTAGGATTTCTGGGAGTTGAAGGCCAAAACATCTGGGGGCTCACAGGTTGAGTACCACTAGTTTAGAAAGATTCTTATGTTCAGAAGAGATATTATTTGAGCAATAGCAATATCTTTTTAAACCCTTAGTAAGATATAGTACTAAAGGTACTTTAGTAAGATATAGTAGCTAGGAATTTCACGGAACCTAATCTTCCAAATGAGAAACGATTCAGGAGATACATAATCAAGTCCTTTGTAGTACAGACATACTTTCTGCTAGGCCTTCTGTACAAAGTTTGGCTCTAGGGAGGCATGGCATGCCATCATTTAAAATACAGTATAGTAGTCTTCCATGGTAGTGACAATATCACTGTTGGTCTCCAACCAGTCTAGGAGGCAACGGACCACAATTTCGGTGACATAAGGGCTGTAACTCAGCTGTACACAACTGAGAATGTGACGGAGATGGCAGCCTTTTTCAGCATCTATAGACATAAAGCAAATATGGAATGGTTAATGGATGGACATCTACTATGTGAATAGGTGTGCGCACGCATGCATGTTTTTAACAATCTGAATATATTCAACAATAATTCCTCTGAGTGCAGAATTTTGAAAGTCCTTACAAGTATGTTAAATATTATTCTTTAGTTCGGTATTGATTTGCTTTGTAACAAAAATGATACTGTCGATTTTGACAAGACAAAATCCTGCATCAAAATGTTGCTTTGAATTCTTTACATTAGATGAAAAATGAAACACAACCTATATCACTCAATACATTATGAACTTTCTGCATCCAGATCTGCTGTAGTCTTCAGTTCCTGATGTTAACCAATCAGAGATCTTTGATGAACTGCTCTCCCCTTTGGTGGTCCCATCCATTTGTGAAAAAACTGGGAGTTTTTGATTTAAAATGTTCACCTCACCCCAAGGCTAATGATCCTGTGGGTCCAATCGAGATAAGGATTCAATCTCAAGTCCTTTTAGAAATGAATCAAGACTTCCCCATTTCCCCAAATAAGCATGAAGATATTTTGAATTTTTTCCTAAAAAGGAAAAAAAAGCAAGCAGCACAGTAGGAGGGTGCAGCTGAAGATCAATGACGCACACTAATTCCTTGCTATTGCTCACCCCTGCACTAAATGATTAAGAGGGTGCTCATTACCACTCATTCATAGCCTGCTGTTGCTTCTTGGAAATGTCACTTTCCCCATTATGGTATGCAGACATGTGGTTGGAGGCTGTTGGGAAGATCGATGGGGATCAAATTCATACAGCCATATGGAAATGAATTTCACCAGCAGGTATGAAGCTGTCTACACAAGCAGAAGTCTTCAGTACTTTGAAACAATTTATCTGAATGTTGAATTATAAATATTCCACTACTATCTCTAGTTGTTAATTTTCTGCTAAGGCGTTCTGACAGGTGCAGTTCAAAATAAGTAATTTTTGAAATGGTGTATAGCATTACAATAAAGTGGATAATATACATACCCACATTTGCATACTATAGTAGCAGTAGGCATTTTTCATGGCAGTTAATTTCCTTTGGTGTGTGAATTATACAAGGGATTGTATAGTACTCAACATAAATAAAATGCTTGAGTTTGTGAACAGGAACCTGACTAAACTTACATTTTGGCCTCTTACAATCCTCCCTGAGGACTTCGAGGGTGACTCTGTGCAATTCTCTGTCCTGCTCAGTCACCTGAAGGACACAGGAGAAAAAAAAGTACATGTATCTCTTGATTGAATTTATCTGTCTCCCAGAAATTGGACTCAGGTTGGCTTACATTAAAAGTAAGTTTAAAAGGTAAAGGTTTCCCCTGACATTAAATCTAGTCATGTACTACTCTGGGGAGGGTTGTGTGCTCATCTCCATTTCTAAGCCAAAGAGCCGGCATTATCCGTAGACACCTCCAAGGTCATGTGACCAGCATGACTGCATGGAGTGCTGTTACCTTCGCACCAAGGCAGTATCTATTCACATTTGTATGTTTTCGAACTGCTAAGTTTAGCAGAAGCTGGGCCTAACAGCGGGAGCTCATTCTGCTCCCCGGATTCGAACCGCCAAACTTTTGGTCAGCAAGTTCAGCAGCTCAGTGGTTTGACCCGTTGCACCAAGAGGGCTCCATTAAAAGTAAACACAAATGTAATTAAATAAAAAACAAGATCAGATTTTAAAGCACAGTTAAAACTTCAAATATAGTTTCAAATATAACACCAACTTAGTAAACAGTGTCTTTCTCAGCAAACAGCTATTTATGAAAACCTGCCTGGATTAAAAGGACATTGCCTGCTGGTGGAAGGACAACAGGAAAAGCATCCCATTTGCCCTTCCTCAGCAGAAAGATCTATACATATAATACACATAGTATTTACAAGACAAGATCCAGGACTACAATTAGAGGTAACTATATATATTTTCAAGAGGTACAACAATAGAAATGAAGGCTCCCAGGCATCTTCAACGTACAAGAAGATTCCAATATGCAAAACAAATCGAATGCAATAGGTGTCAAATTCACCTATACCCTTGGATTTTGTTTGCATGTGTGCACCTTCCATTAAGAGGCTATGGTAGTACAGAATAGTATTTTGCTTTAAATTTTCCATTTACCTCACCATCACCCCATTATGTACATGCAGGTGAAGTTTATACTTGACATGGATAAAGTGTCTGTGTATGCAGGCATTCCACATGCAGCTGACTATACTCAAGTGCATTGCCTCGTTGTGTTGCAGTGGCATGCTAGCAACATGCTCTAGATTTGTACATGTATTTGAATGTGATGAGAATACAGATATGAAGAACATTTACAATTTTTTTCATTTTTGACAAGAAAGTATAGCTCAAAATATCTCATTGAATCAACTGCCAATTGCCACAAGATTTTCTGTCAGGAGTCTCTTGGCATTTTTACTTCGTGAACGAAGATTCTTAGGAAGGACTCATCCCACGCTTTTTACAAGTGCGTTGATGACTAAAAAGGCCAATCTGAGATAGGCAAGTACGGTTGCAGAAAGCACAGCAGAAAGTCTCCTTGGGTGATGTTGTTTCCAAGTTGCGGTTCTTTCTGCGTTGTCGTTTCTCTTCGAGACCCGTTTGGCGTGTCTTCTCGAAAGAGGCCGCAGCATTGTGGATAGTGCGTCTCCATGCCTCCCAATGTGAGGCCAGGGTGGGCCATTGTTGGTGATCAATCTGGCCAAGCCTGAGATGTTGTTCCAGAGAGTCCTTATATCTCTTTTTGGGGGCGCCTCTCTTGCGCTGACCCGTGGCGAGTTCACCATAGAGTAGTATCTTTGGGAGGCGGTGGTCCTTCATCCTAGTGGTCCTCCATCCATCTACTGTCAGCAGTAGAGGTGTACATTTCAGCCAAAAGGCATGCCATTTTGGGGTCCATTGTCGGCTGACCCCTCATTCTGTTTGCCAGAAAGTTACTCGAATGGGGAGGGGTTTTGCCATTTTCATTCAGCAAAGATACGGCTCATTGGCAACAATGGGAAACTTTAAAGGCTCAATCCTCAGCCATTTCAAGGCCTATCTGCATGAAACCTACCTCGGTTTTAGACCCCATTTACAACTGCAGGCTTGCCAAGTTTCAAAACAATTTACAAGTGTATTAATTTTTAATTATTATTTTAAATTTTAATCACAACAAAATTTAAAATAAAGACAAATCGCAAGAGAGTAGTTGTCGGTTGTGTCAATTCTCAGCCAATCAGAGCATTAATATAAACAGGCTTTTTATTGGCTGAGAAACAGAGAGAGAAATTTCAACTCCCATTATGCTACAAGAGGAGCTCAGAGATTATCAACTACCTGCTACATGAAAGTGCTGCTGCTTTCTATTTTTTTAATTTTTGCTTTTTGTCTAAATTTTATTCATAGTATGTACTCATCTTTTTAATATTTATTTCTCTTTCTTTCATACTTTCCTATTCACTTAAACGGTTTCCCCACTTTACATGGATATTCATATACTTTATTATTTAAATAAAAATTCATACAAGAAAAAAAAGAAAGTGCTGCTGTGAAAGTGAGTTCCCAGGGCCCTCTCTAGAGGAGGAGGGAACTTTCCAAGAAGAAATAGAGGACACTACTTCTGCTGAGGATGAGGCAGAGATCCCTAGCTCAGGTATATTGCAGACTTAACTCCTTCTTCTCCAGAACCGATAAAATCTGGCTCTCTCCACTGGGCTTTTTGTCTTCCTTCTCCCTCCGTTTTCAGATATTATACAAAATGGTCCACTGAAAACTACAAATCATTTTCGATCAAACTGATTCGGGCCCAAGTGTCGTAAGCAGCAATTTATTTTCCACAAACTTATTTTCTACCAAGACAGAATATTTTGTGCAAAAACCTGGCTAAATGTTTGCAAAATACGGTAAGCCCCCAAATGAAAAAAAAGCAAAACTAGGGTAATAATCACACTTCCCACTCTGTGTTTTTGTGATTTTTTCCCATATGCTAACGTGAATAAAACAAGGAAATAATTATATCGTTATGACACAGGTATATGCTGTAATCATTTCGTGTACACCAGAATTTTGATACTTACATAGTATGTAGCATTGGGATTCTTTGATTTCCGGAAAAGAACACCTTTATTTTCCAGAATTCTTATTGCTTCCAGAAAGGACTCCCTAATCAAACTGGAAAAGGAATGCGATTTGGAATCTGTCTTGAGTGGAATTAAGGGAAATAGACAAAGAGAGAAACATATTGGTACAAGGAGAAGTATTCAAGACAGACAAACATCTAGGTTGTTTATTTGGGGTCTACACAGGATACCAAAGCCAGGACCTCCCTCCTACAAATAGCATCTTGTGAGACTAAAGCAGCTTTTGAACAAACTTTCCATCAGCAGATGGAATGCTTTTCTGCCAGGGTAATTTATCTTGTAAGACACACTGATCCATTTTTTAAAATAAAAATGAACTGAAGGGATTGCAAGAAAAGAAAGAAATATGATAATTATTCACTTTGGTCTAGTGTATCAATTCTGTCTGAAGACAGACTTTAATTAAGAACACTCTGTGCAAGCTGACATAAAGCTCAAGTCAGATGACTCCTGAAAGAGAATAGTTAATGATGAACTTCTTACAATTGATAGGAAAAGCACAAGAAATTGTATCGCCGTAAAAGTGCAAGAGAGGAGCTTGTACTTCCAAACACTTCTTCTTCACTAACTTTATTCATTGGCTTACAAGCAACACAAACACTCCTGAATGTACTTGCTTGCTCCTTAGTTTACAGCCCTACAATATGGATGGCTACAAGCCACTTTCCCCTTATTTATATTTAGCACGAAGGGTCTTGCTTCTGGTTTTGGGGAGAGGGCTCTCACTTTAGTACAAATCTATCTACTACCGTGTTTCCCCGAAAGTAAGACACCCCCGATTGTAAGACGTATCGGGGGTGTCTGGGGGTCGGCTTATATAAGCCATACCCCGTATATAAGACGTACCTCGTCCCCCCGCCGCCGCCGCAACCGGAGGTGTGCCGCGCACACCTGCGGCACACCTCCGCGGCACACCTCTTCGCCAGGGCTCCAGGCAAGGGAGGGGGAAAGGAGCCAGGGGCGGGAGGAAGCGTGACGCGTCACTGTGATGCGTCGTCCCTCTCCCCCGCCCCTGGCTCTCTTCCTCCTCCCTTCCAAGGGTGGGAGAAGAGAGCCAGGGGCGGGACGAGCGATGACGCGTCACTGTGACGCGTCGTCCTTCTCCCCGCCTCTGGCTCTCTTCCTCCTCCCTTCCAAGGGTGGGAGAAGAGAGCCAGGGGCGGGACGACGATGACGCGTCACTGTGACGCGCGTCGTCCCTTCTCCCGCCTCTGGCTCTCTTCCTCCTCCCTTCCAAAAGTGGGAGAAGAGAGCCAGGGGCGGGACGAGCGATGACGCGTCACTGTGACGCGTCGTCCCTTCTCCCCACCTCTGGCTCTCTTCCTCCTCCCTTCCAAGGGTGGGAGAAGAGAGCCAGGGGCGGGATCGCGATGACGCGTCACAGTGATGCGTCGTCCCTTCTCCCGCCTCTGGCTCTCTTCCTCCTCCCTTCCAAGGGTGGGAGAAGAGAGCCAGGGGCGGACAACGATGACGCGTCACAGTGACGCGTCGTCCCTTCTCCCCCGCCTCTGGCTCTCTTCCTCCTCCCTTCCAAGGGTGGGAGAAGAGAGCCAGGGGCGGACGAGCGATGACGCGTCAGTGACGCGTCGTCCCTTCTCCCCGCCCCCTGGCTCTCTTCCTCCTCCCTTCCAAGGGTGGGGGAAGAGAGCCAGGGGCGGACGACAGATGACGCGTCACTGTGACGCTGCGATCCTCACCACGCCCCCTGGCTCCTTTCCCTCTCCCTTCTTTCCTCAAGCAAGGGAGGGGAAAGGAGCCAGGGGCGTGGTGAGGATCGCAGTGTCACAGTGACGCGTCGCTGCTTCCTACCGCCCCTGGCTCCTTTCCCCCTCCCTTGCCTGGAGCCCTGGCGAAGAGGTGTGCCGCGGAGGTGTGCCGCAGGTGTGCCGCGGCACACCTCCGGTTGCGGCGGCGTGGCGGCGGCGGCGGCGGCGGCGACGGGGTACGTCTTGGGTTATATAAGACGTACCCCGAAAGTAAGCCGTAGGGGACTTTTGGGGGAAAGAAAGTAAGACGCTGTCTTACTTTCGGGGAAACACGGTATCCCTAAATATAGAAGAAGAACTTTATTTTTCTACCCTCCCTCCATTTCCCCGAGGGGACTTGGGGCGGCTTACATGGGGCTAAAGCCAAAACAACATACGGTTAAAACAGAATAAAATATTTAAATAGCATAAAAACAGCAAAAACAATAATAAGCAAACATCATAAGCCACAACAGACTCATTTGGGGGGACGGGGGACGGGACAATATGCAGGACTAGTTAAAGAATAAGATGGCCATTAAGGTGAATAGTACCGTATAGTAGCATAGGAATAGTAGTATAGAAATAGAGCAATTTAACAGGATCAATTCAACTTAACTTAAATATGTGGTAATCAAATGTAGGCATTTGGACTCAGGTCATGATTCAGATCTTCTGTCACAGCAGTCGTCAATTGAATGCACAACGAAACATCCACGTCTTTAATCCCTTATGGAATGTGGATTGGGAGGGTGCTAGCCTGACCTCCCTGGGTAGGGAGTTCCAGAGACGAGGGGCCACCACCGAGAATGCCCTCTCTCTTGTCCCCACCAACCACACCTAAGACGAGAGAAGAGCATCCCCGGAAGATCTTAAGGACTATATGGGCTCATAGGGGAGGATGTGGTCACGAAGATAGGCAGGTCCTGAACCTTCCCACACATATAACACATCATCAGTTGTCTGCTGACCACTTCCTGTTTATTTACAATTCAGTCACTAGTTTCTTTCAAACTAGGGTATTATGTTTAGATTTGCCCTGCAGGTAAACTGTGGAAAGAGAATGTATGACTGCCTCACCCTGAAAATTTACTAACTAAATGTGGATTGTGATCTGGATTTTCCAGGTCTACATTCAGCACTCCAAACACTGCTCAACAAGAACCCCTAGTATGGTCTTAGAAGATAGTTCTGGGGCTTCATTGTGTATGGAAATCTACAAAGAGATTTGGCCTAAAGAAGGGTAGGAAAGCTGCAGCAAGAGGTTATTTTATGTGCATAGTTAGTTTTTAATAAAAAAAATTATTAAAGTATGCTGAATTGCTCTTTTTTGTTGTGAGAACTCTATCCCTATTCTTTCTGTTACTTCTTCCTTGGGTATATTACTTGCTTAGGAAAACCAAGATAGTGTAATAGAGTTCCTCTTTGAATTTTCCTAGCTCAAAAGATCTCGTAGCCATGTCAAATAGTACTTGCTCTTGTCTTGTTGCAGAAATGGCCTATGAACTTTTGGTGTCACCTGCTTTGTACAGACATTGATAGCACTGCCTGATGTTGGTGTTAGCTTAAGAGTGTTCAGTTTCTCACTTCTGTTCTTCGCATCCTCTGGGAGCTGGCACGCATAACCCTCCATGGCCTTTTTGCACCCCCACACATGTCTGGATCCCACCCTCAATCCCTGCATACTCAAACTATTTCATCTAAAAAAGATCAAAAACTATTCCTAGAGGCTTTCAGAAGCAAAGGATTAACTTCATAACCCTGAAGAAAAAAAAACAGCTGGAAGTCACTTCTGGTTACAATTTTGGTCTGAAAATGGGACAGCTCAGCCCACCCCTGCTTTATATTAAGGGTTACTACAATCCCTAACCATAAAAGTGTTTCCAAGGACAAGGTGGGAGTAGGTTTTGTGTGATGTTATACCCAATATCAAGCACAACATGACAGAAATGCTGTTATTATTTCATTGACTTCTGGGCCCACTGTTTGCGAATTCCCCTTCCATAGATGTGTATATGTATGTCATGGTATGTAGTTTACATATACCAACATGGAATACCAGTTTGAGTGTTGGATGGCGATTCTGGAGACCGGGGTTAGATTCACTGCTTATTCATGGAAACTTGCTGTGTGACCTTGGGCAAGTCATATACCCTCAGCCCCAGAAAATACCATGATAGGTTTGCCTTAAGTAGGAAATGTATAATTATACAACAAATGTATAATTTGCTAACCTAGGACAACACCTCGCACATTTGACAGAGTATACAGAGATGTTTGCCACAATAAATAAGTTTTCATTTGAAACACAACAGAATTATCTTACAAAGGCATGTTAATGGTTTTCTTCCAATTATCTTATAGCCCTCAGTTACCAATATATTCAAAATTCTTCACTTTTTCAATCCGTAGTCTAGGATCTGTTGACAATTCTCTCTCTTTCGTAGGATCTACAGCAATTACATTGTATCAAACACTATTGGTTGCCAGTGCTTACCTAAACGTCAACATTAATTCTGATGTACATAAGAACATACTAAGAAATGAGCCCGGAAAAGAAAATACAGATCGGCCCTCCACCTACAAACAGGCTCTTCAAGTATTTCTAAGGAAAAGATTTCTGCTATCTTCCTAAAGGAGATGCCACCTGAACATTAGGAGGAACTGTAAGCAGTGGAACTCTCTGTCTTGGAATGTGATGGAAGCTCCTTCCTTGGAAGTTTTTAAACAGAGGGTGGATGGCCATCTGTCAGGGGTGCTTTGATTGTGGCCTTTCTTGCATGACAGGAGGTTGCACTAGATCAGTGCTGTCCAACTTCTATAGGCCCAAGGGCCGGTCGTCTGGTGGCTGACCACCTGGCGGGCCGGAGGGGGGGGCGGGGCCAATTGTGGGGCGGGGCCAATCACAGGGGGCGGGGGTGATCCCCGGAGTGACGCTGTAGGAGGGAGGGCGGAGCAAAGAGGGGTTCCCCTTTGCTCCTCCCTCCCTTCTACGCGTCAAACTGGGCAAGAGGCACGGCGATTTCGCCATGCCTTTTGCCCAGTTTGACGCTGTGGAGAAGGAAGGGAGGTGCAGAGAGGGGCTCCCCTTGCACCTCTTCCTTCTGCAGCGTCAAACTGGGCAAGAGGCACGGCGATTTCGCCATGCCTTTTGCCCAGTTTGACGCTGTGGAAAAGGAAGGGAGGTGCAGAGAGGGCTCCCCTTTTGCACCTCTCTTCCTTCTGCAGCGTCAAACTGGGCAAGAGGCACGCGATTTATCCATGCCTTTTGCCCAGTTTGACGCTGTGAAGAGAGGGAAGGGAGGTGTAGAGAGGGGCTCCCCTTTGCACCTCTCTTCCTTCTCCACAGCGTCAACTGGCAAGAGGCACGGCGATTTCGCCATGCCTTTTGCCCAGTTTGACGCTGTGGAGAAGGGAAGGGAGGTGCAAAGGGGAACCCCTCTCTGCACCTCTCTTCCTTCTCCACAGCGTTTCTCCCTCCTCCTCCTCCTCCTTTTCCCGGGCACCACGGCTGTCCCGCGCCGCGGCGCCAGGGAAAGACACGGCGCCCGGGAAAGAGGAGGAGGAGGGAGAGCAGAAGGCGGCGCCAAGGGCAGCGCGTCACAGGCCTGGCGTGACGCGCTGCCCTTGGCTCCGCCTACTCCTCCTTTTCGGCGGCTCCCCCGCCCTTCCTAGGGAGGGGGAGCCGCCAACTAATAGGAAACAATATCCAGCTGTTTTTACAGTAAATAAGTTTTTCTTCAGATTTGCCTTCTTGCAATTTACACTCACTTCCTTTTCTGTGGAAGAAGAGAATAATTGGTTGGCTAAATCCAGGCGACAGTGATCCAGGCAACAGTCATCTTAAGACTGGACTACTGTAATGCCCTCTACATTGGCCTTCCTTTGTCTGTGATCCAGAAGCTTAAGCTAGTGCAAAATGCTGCTGCTCGACTTCTCGCCAGGGAGCCGGCGAGATGTCGCATT
The DNA here is from genome assembly GCA_030556195.1 of Anolis apletophallus. Taxonomy (NCBI): domain Eukaryota; kingdom Metazoa; phylum Chordata; class Lepidosauria; order Squamata; family Anolidae; genus Anolis; species Anolis apletophallus. Next base: position 73,972,871 of record JARBWK010000010.1, read on the forward strand.
ACTCCAATCTTGCAGCAATTGCACAGGCTACCAATTGAGCACCGGATTACCTTCAAAGTGCTGGTTTTAACCTTTAAGGCCTTATATGGTCTAGGGCCGGCGTACCTGAGGGCCCTCCTTACCCCTTACAAACCCCAGAGATCACTTCGGTCAGAAGACCAAAACCTGCTTGAAGTCCCAAATATTCGGACCTACCACCTATCATCCACTAGGCACAGAGCTTTCACGATTGCGACACCAAATTTGTGGAATGTCTTGCCGGAAGAAACGCAAGCTATTTGAGATCTGCCTTCCTTTTGGAGGGCGTGCAAAACATTTCTTTTCCGGCAGGCATTTAGACTCTGCTGATCGACTCTGCTACTTGTGTTTCTGTTATTTTAACTGCATTGTATGTACACTTTGTTTTTTGGATGTTGTAAATTGCTCCGAGCCTCCGGGGAGTGGCAGTATACAAGTTGGAATAATTAATAAATAAATAAATAGATGAAGAATTTTATCCGAGCCAGGGCTTTCCCTTAATATTTATTTACAGTTGCAGTGGCTAACAACCTAGTTCATTCAGTGTTTTCCTTTCTCTACATTTTGCTATCCTTGTTGTATTTTGTATTGTAGATGAATAGCTAATTAAAATAGACAGAGAACTCAAGCTGTGTCTTAGCCAGAGAGGAATTCATGCTGATTAAAAGGAAAGATAAATTACTCAGTGTGACACACATGTATACAAACAGTGAGTGAGGACAACAAAGGTGACACTGCAGTATTACAGTTCATGAAGGACTGCTAGACGTTATTGGACAATTCGATGTATGTCGGAAATCTGAGTTTTTGTTTTTTTAAGTTTTATTTGTAATCCTTGTCTAGAACATTCAGGAAGCCGCGAAATGTCTTTTCTTGTGCACTGTGACCACGAACTTGATTCAGTATGGGTTAGATGACACTAACATGCAAGAGAGCATGCGGTTTCCCAGTAGATACTATATAAGGAACGCAGACATGCAAGTAGAAGGGATAATTCAGTTATACTATAGTGTTCTCCAGTCTGCTGGATTTGAAACTCAACAGGAGTTCAGCTTAGTCTATTTCAAGTGCAGGGAGCTTATCTGAGTGGTGACAAAGAAGCAGAAAGAAGAGGTAAGCTATCATGATTCTGAGAATGCAAGAAATCCAGAAGAGAAGCTCTATTACTAAATAGTGAACTCAAAGACAGACAAGGAGAGAAAGAACAGATAGTTCCAGGAATCCAAACCAGCAACCATGTAGAAATGCAAGGCCACTCACCCAACCTTGGCGTTTTAGATCTTACTTAAATTTAACCATGCTCTGTAGTCTTATTTTATTCACTAACTACTATATCAGTTATTGTTCTCAACAAACATAAAGAAATAGAAGTTAATTTGGCAGTTAATACCTAAGCTGATGTAGGGCCTGAGTGGAGAATTATAAAGAAAAACATAAAACTTTACACTAAATATATGTCAGTATTAGTTATGTTTACTGCCAGAATATATTATATGTGTGAGGAAGAAAAATAAAAAAAACCCAGATAAACAACACAGAGGATTCAAAATTTAGATCCAAACAATGAAGCAAAAAGTAAGAAGTGCTAGCAAGTACTTGAAAAATTTTACTTTTTAGCTAAATTAAATTCTTTGCCATACCTTTCAGTGTATATCCATGCGCATTACTACAATGTATCAATGGTTACCCATCTTTACTTTGGTATTGAATTTTTTTAACCTCTTGCTCTTGGCCTTGTTACGTTAATGGCTATCACTTAAGTGCCTTGGTGCTTAAGATGCATAGTAAGGAAGTACACACATGACAAAGGCCTAAATATATAAGAAATTGAACTTCTCAAACTAGTATGGACTTTACAGGGGTTGGGGGGGAGGCCATTTGAACACAGAGCTGCTCTGTTGCCGAAAAATATTATCACTGATGTGATGGTTCACATTTTTCTAAATATAATAATGCAACATCTTCCGGTGCTAGAAAAATGAAATGTATTATTGTGAAACAAATATCTAAGTGATGAAAATCTCCTAGGTAAAGGTTTTCCCCTGACATTAAGTCCAGTCGTGCCCGACTCTGGGGGTTGGTGCTCATCTAAGCCAAAGAGATGGCATAGTCCATAGACACCTCCAAGGTCGAGTGGCCAGCATGACTGCATGGAGCGCCGTTACCTTCCCACCTGGGCGGTACCTATTGATCTACTCACATTCGCATGTTTTCAAACTGCTAGGTTGGAAGAAGCTGGGGCTAACATCAGGTCATCCCCCCCCCCCCCCGGATTTGAACCTACGACCTTTTGGTAAGCAAGTTCAGCATCTCAGCGGTTGCTCCTCTGGAGCGGGGGCTCCTACTGATACAGAAATTGAGACGAAATGATATTCCTCTCAGGGCTATTTGAAAAAGTCCTCAAAATAAAGTATATCACTCAAGAGAAAGGTGTTTCCAGGAAATCATTACTTTACCAATAAGTCACTGAGACAAAGGAATGTGACTTGTTATAGTTATGCAATAACCATTTAACTGAGCTGCAGTTTTAAAGCAGGGCTTCTAAGAACTGTGCATTACATGATTGCCATTATGATGACTCAAAATACTGGGCTAAAGAAGTCAAAGGGAATTTGTCATGGTTGTAATAACACTCTTCCTTTGTGACCATGGTAACTGTTGTGCATAGTCCTTTAAGTGCTGAGTTGAATAGCTTGGAAGAACCTTCAACTTTCATCAGAATGACTTATTATGGCAGCTAGTTTGAGGAACTGATTCCGTTTTCTATTATATTCTGTGCCACAGAGCAGCAGGGTTCTAATTAAGATCCAAACTGCTTTATTAAAATTCAATGACAAAAATTTATTTTATGAAAACAAATGTTGCCAGGAACCAACCTCTGATGTTTTTCAAAGGACCCTGTATAAATGGGCAAGAGATCTGTTGTGACTTTAATTCAGTGAGCAGTCTTGGAAGGATTTAAACCTCCTAAAGCACAAGGACTCTAAAATCTAATCTTAAACACAAAATGCAGCTAAGCAGAAATGGGAAACATGTCAAGAAAGATATTTCCTTTTCCTTCTCGGTTCAGTATTTATTTACCTATAATATGTTTAAAGAGATAGAGGTTTATATGTCAATGTTTGTTGTAACGCTGCAGCAAGGATTTTATACAATTCTGTATGAAAAGCCCAGATCTTCAATTGCTGCTAGTATACATAATTTCACATCGACTGGAGTTATTCAAAATTTGCACCAGGTGGGTTTCTGGCTCACGGCCTTATTCTCTGCACGCTATGAATCTTTTATAAACACATTTCTATTTAACCACAAATCGAATGAAACACAGACATCTCACGACATTGAAAAGCAGTCCAAATCTGAAACAAGCACTTACTTTATGTACAACTCTGATTTCAATTACAGTTTAGGGTTTGGAGTCGCTTACCACCTTCCCCATTCCCCCTTTCAAGGTTTTTTCTCTCTGAATGTCCAAGAAGAATGTGTAATACAGAGCAGATGTCATCATAGACTTTATAATTTCCTACAGAAGGTCTCATCTTTTTAATATTCTGGTACCCAATTATTTTGCTCTGCCATAATTAAGTTCAGAACTACCCAGCCCTGTCCCTCAACTGGCGCATTGTCTTGAGGAGACCTCCCACACTCCAGTACAGTTTCTCAACAGAGTTCTGACAGAAATGAGTTAAAGCAGGAGGCTAAGAGACACTATTAAGTTCCTTCATTTTGTTAGTTTTACAGCTTTAACAAACTTACTCCCTTCAGGACTTACTGCATACATTTAAAGCCATATGTGGAATTCAGTTGCTCTTCTGGTTCCCTAAGATTCAAAGCTTTTGATGCCTTTCAAGATATTACTTTGTAGTCCTCATGACTGGAGATAAAACTCTACCGTTAGTTCATGAAAAATTCATTTTCTTAAGATAGAAATTATGGCACAGATTATTATTTAACTCATTCTTATTATTTCCATTCTCAGTTATTTATTTACTAGCTTGGGGACCCGGTGGTGCCCTGGTGATTTGAGAAGTGCAGCAGGATGTAGAGTGGGTCATGGGGGCTCTGTGTGCCAAGTTTGGTCTTGAGCCATTATTATTGGGAGTTGCAGTGGTATCATGAAAGTACTGAAGGTAGTGCAAGTCCCATCATCTGTGGTCCACCCTCCCCCAAAGTGTAGTAGGATGTAGATTGGGTCATGGGGGCTCTGTGTGCTAAGTTTGGTCTGTATTGGTGAATGGATGAGGGTTGCATTGTTTTTAGGAAGTGAGTGAAGGTACTTCAAGTCCCATCATCCATGGTCCGTCTCACACAAAACTGCACCAGGATGTAGAGTGGGCCATGAGGGCTCTGTGTGCCAGGTTTGGTGTTGATTAGTCATTGGATTAAGTTTGCAGCAGTCTTGGCAAGTGAGGGAAGGTACTGCAAGTCCCATCATCCATGGTCTGCCCTCCTCCAAAGTGCAGCAGGATGTGGAGTGGGTCATGAGGGCTCTGTGTACCAAGTGTGGTCTTTATCAGTGTTGGGGGCCGCAGTAGTCTGTGGGAACAGAGGTGTGTGAAAGTACTACAAATCCCATCATCCATTGTCAGTCCTCCCCCGAACCTCACCAGGACATGAAGGCAGTCATGGGGGTTATGTGTGCCAAGTGTGGTATCGATCAGTAATTGGATGAGAGTCGCAGCGGACTTGGGAAGTGAGTAGAGGTACTTCAAGTCCCATCATCCATGGTCCACCCTCCTTCGAACTGCACCAGGACATAGAGTGGGTCATGGGGGCTGTGTGTGCCAAGTGTGGTCTGTATTGGTCCTTTTTGGTGGCCTCAGTGGTCTGTGGGAACCAAAGTGTTTGAAAGTACTACAAATTCCATAATCCTTGGGTCATGTCCCCCAAACCGTACCAGGACGTAAAGGGAGTCAGGGGGGTTATGTGTACCAAGTTTGGTGCAGGTCCATCACCCATGCTGGTCGCTGTGGCCTGTGAAAGTGGCAGCCAATCAGAACGCTACCACATATCCCTCTGCACGCATACATACATACAAACATTCCGCTTTATTATATTTAGAGATTTACCATATTTCTATCCCTTCCTATCTCACCCCCAAGGGGGGACTCAGAGTGGCTTACAGCTTGGCACGATTCGATGCCACATCAAAACATAAACATAGCAGACTATAAATACATTAAACATAAAACAATCACATATAAATACAGTTAAAACAAGATTTAAATCTCAGTTGACCTGAGATTAAAACAATTCCTTACACAGTCACTTTTACTCACTTGTTCAGCAGTGGTGCCCTGTCTGATCAGATCTACCAGCTCTTTCACTGTTTCCAAATCCTGCTTATAGAAGGTCTGAATCTTGTTGCTCAATAAAAAACCTCTTATATTTTCACTTAGAACACCGACAGAGCCATACATGCTGGCCACACCTAGGCTGCTGTCAATGCAAAATAAATTAAATATGCATGAAAAAGATACTGAAGGACGCCCAAACCCACTTGCCATAATATTAGATTCAGAAATGAAAATGGCTTATATTTGTCACACAAAGATTTAGAATCAGAACAATATTTTAGTAGGAAGTGTCCTTACAAACACTTTGAGCAGTAGTGACATCAATACTTTGTGTGGAATATTATGCCTAGTTTCAATATACCACCAGCAACATTCTTTTTATGGGTGACCACAACTCCACTTAGTAGAAGGGATACAAAAAGTCCCATAGCTATTCTGAAGCTCTCAATTCAGACACCCCCCCCCCCCCCAGAAAACCCAGACCAGAGACCAAGGGGTTGAACAGGAATTCCCCAAAATTGTCTTCTCTGTTTGCCCCTCTAGGAAGGAAGAGAACCACTGTAAAACAATGCTGACAAGGTCCATCCCAGAAATATATCTCAGTCCATGGTACTGAAAGCAGCCAAGAAGTACAGCAGAACAAAGAGGGACATACTCCCCCTGTCCAGTTCCCTGCATATGTCATTCACAAAGTACAAACAGCAAATATATAGATCTGATTCACTCCCATGCTGTGACACATACTTGTTATCCCTTGCAAATTACATTCATGTTCCTGCTTCTGATTATATCCCAACTTTATGCCTTCCCCATCATATCAACTTTCCATAACAGCAAAAAGTCTAGATTCATTTATTTGTTTGCAATTCAAGCTCATGCTGTAAAACAAAGGGAACGGGAAGTATGGGGCATGGAGGATTTACAGTTCTCCTCCAAGACTCTGCAGACCCATTGCCACCTCCCCTCCACCATCAAGTATCAACAAACTTTTGTACCAGAAAATGAACACTGGAGCTACATTTGGTTCTTTCCTGTTTGAAAGAAACACATATCTCTCTTGAAAAATGCAAGGGTAGTTGCGAAAAAGGCCCTGAAATGCAGTGAAATGGATTACAATATCTTCCAGAAGTTTTGGCAATTCCTATGGATCATTGGGGGGGGGGGGGATTGGAGGGGCACACCCAACTACAAAGTTACAGCAAGCTGTAGATTCCCATGGGATGGCAGTGAAATTTCCAACATTGTTGCTCATCCTGATGCAAAAGCATACTTTCTCAAATAATCTCACTGACCTTTTTGTTTCCTCAGGGATCTGAAATGGTTTGTCATAAATATCTCTATATAGACGTGGGAGCTCTAACAGCCTTGCAATCTGAACTTCATACACAGGATCATCAACTTTATCTGGAAAGAAATGAGAAGTATACATGTGAGCTGCTATTTGTAACAGCATATGTGCACCCATGTGTGTATTTTGCCTTCAAATCACCTGGCAATTTATGGTGACCCCATGAATTTAATTGGATTTGCTAAGTTAAGGAATACTCAAAGGTGATTTTGCCCATTCCTTCCTCACTGCTAAATCAGCTGTATATTGGGGAATTAAAAAAATGGTTTATAACTTTAAATATCAGAGCCTGTTTCTGGAAACCAAGCCCTATGAGGAACAGCATAGGGAGCTGGGTATACTTAGCTTGGAGAAAACAAGGCTGAGAGAGGGACATGTTTACACATTCGAAAGGTTGTCATGTTGAGAAGTGGGCAAGCTTTTTTTCTGCTGCTCTGGAGACTAGAACATGGAGGAATGGATTCAACTTTAGGAAGAACTTTCCTGACTATAAGAGCTGTTCAGCAGTGGAATAGGCTGCTGGAAGAGTCCAGTGGAATTTCCTTCTCTGGAGGTTTTTAAGCAGACTGGAGAGCCATCGATCAGGGATGCTTTGTTTGTATTCTCTTGTATGGCAGGGAGTTGGATTAAATGGCCCTTGTGGTCTCTTCCAACTCTATGCTTCTATGATTCTGCATTCTACGTACAATTTAGTTAGTACTAGTGAATAGGAAAGAGAACACACTACAACTTGCGCAGTAGGTTAAACCATTGTGTTGGCAGGACTGCTGACCGACAGTTTGGCTGTTCGAATCCAGGGAGTGGGGTGAGCTCCCATCTCAGCTCTAGTTTCCCATGTGGGGACATGAGAGAAGCCTCCCATAGGATGGTAAAACATCTAATATCCGGGTGTCCCCTAGGCAATGTCCTTGCAGACAGCCAATTCTCTCACACCAGTAGCTACTTGCAGTTTCTCTTTTTTTTTGTAAATAATTTTTTTATTGAGTTTGTTTTACAGTCAGTGATAAAATATATAGATAAGGGAGAGAGTAAAAGAAAGAAAAGAAGAAGAGAGAAAGAGGTAGGAAAAGAAAAAAGAAAAAGAAAAAAAAGAAGGAAATGAGTTAGTCTTCCAGTCAGGATGACAGGGGAATCAGTCCGTGCTTGATAGTTGCAGTCCCAAGTTTTTATTTCCATCACCATCGATCTTCTTTTGTTTAACATAACTTATTAGATCTTTGTTTCCTTTAAGTAAGCTCTAACAGGCTGCCAGTTTATTTTATTTTTTGGACTTTGATTATTTACTAAACTTTTTAATATATCAATGTCCATATATTCAATTAATTAAGTAGCCCAGTCTGTTGGGGCCGGGGAGTTTTCCTGTTTTCAGGAAAACTGCTATTTGCAGTTTCTCAAGTCACTCCTCACTCACACTCACACTCACACACACACACACACAAAGACTCTTGCATTTTAATTTCTAGGACTGGTTCTGGAAATCTGGGCCCCTGTCACCTTACTGATTTAACTGTGCAGGCTGTTGTCATTAAGAACACTCAAGGAGACCTGGATGATGTACTCAGTTGTACCCAATGATGTTGATCAGAGACTCATAATGGCTCAACTCTGAAAGAACGATTCATGGCACATATTGATATACTAACAGTTACTTAGGTTATTATTATAGGCACTTTAAAAGTCAGATAAAAATGCAAACTGCTGAAAGAGTAACTACTCACAATAGACAGAAGCCTTGATTTCTTTCTGCTGTCTGAATACCCGAATGGAGCCACGGACTCTGACTAGATCACCAATTTCCAGATTAGTTTTCTTGTGAACTGCCATTTGGAGCTTTCTTATTTGTTCAATTAGATCCAACCCACAACTAGAGGATTTAAAATCTGTGGAGAAATAAATAGATATCACATGGTACTGCTTTATTCACAGCACGTTGAATGGGAAAGATCAGATGTTGGCCAACATGGCATGAATATTAAAAGGCATGCAATGTTATAACTCCACACTTATTTTGTTCTTTCATACACTTACAAGCTGCCCTCTTGAATAAAGTCTTATTAAGATAACTTTAAGCAGCATCACAGATGAAAGCAAACAAAGTAATGGGGGAGTGGAGGAAAATAAAAGAAAATTCTGAAGGCCCCAGTTACTATGTCTGTATCCCAGCCACAAAAAAAGGCTCATTGCAAAATTGAAGAAAGTTTCCACTACAAATTAATTGCCTCCCACATCTCTGTACTGTAACCTTATTTTCTGAAATGTAATAATGCATCCTACTGTTCTATCATTTGTGCAATACACACGCACACACATGGGGTGTGTGTGAGAGAATGCACCAATGATTCTAAGATGCGTCTATTTTTAGAGATCTTTATATGAGAAAAAGGTGGATCTCAAAATCTAAGAAAAATAAAAGCGCTTATCCAAAAAAGATCAGCTGACAAAGGCCCAGCTGAATACATAAGAGTATTTGATAAGCAGAAAATCAACAGGGAGGGAACTCAACTAGCTATTTTGCTAAGCATTTCCTAAGTATGGAAGGAAGCACCAAGGAAGTATGATAATTATATTATATCCTCTGTATTGATGAAAGTATACAGCCTTTAATAGAACAAAAATATAACTACTATATACACCTCTTTAAAATGTCATGCTGCTGTTTTACAATTCAAACCTCAAGAAAACAATCAAAATTAAAATCCTTAGCATATCTCCCTCAAAACAAAAAGATCATTGCTATTATTAGAAGCAAAACAAAAGCCACCCCTCAGTGCCTGTCAAGCAACAAATACAGTCTGACAGAACATCATGCTTATTAGTTCCTTATTTAAAATTCAGTCATTGGATCTTCAGCTGCATGAGTTTTAATTGCTGCAATCTGGGGAAATGACCACCCAAACAAATTCTCAGAACATGCTAACTACTGAATACTCTGTGTCTCCCTTGAAGAGTTTTATAGACATTGTTTTAGATTTTAGTCAATGTCAAAGAACAGGAGATGTCTACATTTAAAGATTTCATTTTTTCCCTACATAGCTGAAAGTAACATTAAGTTTCGTGGTGCCTGAACATAATGATGGGATCCAGATTTGCTTGTCTGATTTCAGTCATGTTTTGACAAAGGTTTTGATTGTAACTTTGAACTGGAAAACAGTGTCACTGTTTATTTAATTAATATTATTATTTTCTGTATACCATAAGTAGATGTGCAACTATAGACAGAAAGGGAGGGCTATAGTAGCAGGAAGTGATCTAAGAACAGAATAAATAAAGCTTAATGGGTTCAAGACAGGTAATCATCAGGACAAAGGCTCTATGTGATTATGTGCTGGTATGTTTAAAACCATGCAACCCTGCCTTCCCTTTATAACTGATTGAATCTGGAGAGTGGGGCAAAATAGGTGAAATATGTTTATGTTGTGTAGTAGGTGTATTAGGACAGCAGAAGAATGTCACTTCCATTGAAGCCTGAAGAAACAGAAAAAACATTCCTTTATACAAACAAAAATTTACTACTTGGGGACAGACATCTACATGAACATCAAAATGTAAAGAGCTAAGTCCCTTTGGGGAGAGAGGACAGGTTAAAAATAAAATGTTGTTGTTATTAAAGAGTTTTTTAAAAAAAATTCTAAAATCCTTTTAATGAATTCTCCAATTAGGAAGAAAAAGCAGAACCTGCTGCATTCAAAAGAAACTAACACATCTCAAATTGGGTTGCTGCGAGTTTTCTGCGCTGTATGGCCATGTTCCAGAAGCACTCTCTCCTGACATTTCACCCACGTCTATGGCAGACATCCTGTGAGGTTTGTTGAAGACTAGGCAAGTGGGGTTTATATATCTGTGGAATGTCCAGGGTGGGAGAAATAACTCTTGTCTGTTTGAGGCATATGTTAATGTTGCAATTGATCACCTTGATTAGCACTGAATAGCCTTGCAGCTTCAAAGCTTGGCTGCTTCCTGCCTCAAACAGACAAGAGGTCAATCTCCCACCCTGGACATTCCACAGATTATGAACCCCACTTACCTACTTTCCAACAGACCTCACAACCTTTGAGAATGCCTGCCATAAATGTGGGTGAAATATCAGAAGAGAATGCTTCTGGAACATGGCCATACAACCTGGAAAACTCACAGCAACCCAGTGATTCTGGCCATGAAAGCCTTCAAGAACACATATCTCAAATTATTGGCCAAGGTTTGGCAGGAGATCTATTTGTGAACAAATACACATATGCCCTCATTTTTGAAGTCTCCCTCTGTAAATGGAGAGCAGATACACTAGGAGCTGTAATAAAGGAAGCATCTATGGTCAGACTACAGACTTGGCCTGAAACATCAGCTAAAAGGCAGGGCCATTAGTTGTGAATAACTGGCTGCTGCACTTATTTGTTTCTCTTTTCACATGAATACACTGAAGTGGAAAAATATGAAAAAGACAAACGGGTACATTCAATAAGCATCTGAAGCATCTGAGTTTCCAAGATGGTGACCGCTGTGGAGCTCCCTTCGGGTGAGCTCCGGCTTAGCCTCTCGGACTTCTTGGATATGACTGATCGGTCCCACTGCTCCCCTCCGAGGGAGACGTCGGTTGACCGGCAGCCTCAGCGGGTCGTTCTTGGAGACCCACAGACCCCGGGCAGCCTGGTCTGGCTGGGGAAGGCTGCAGAGCTGCCCCAGAGGACACCTAAGACGCCGAAGCCACTCAAAGATGGATGGATCATCCGGCCGGTGACTGCCTCCGGTGCCCGCTTCTTAAGATCGCTCGGCAGAAGACGTTCCTTAAGACCGACCCCACTGACCCCCCAGAGGGCTGAGGCTAAGCGGGCAGCCGATCAGGGACCCCGGCTATTTAAGGTACCGGCGACCCAAAAGAGCAGCTCGCCATTAAGGCCGCAGCAAGTGACCCAGGATCTTCCCTCTGACAAACTCGACCCCCAAGCGTATACCGAGTTGATCGAGGAGTATACCAAACTTATGGCCCACTTCACGGAGTTCGGGAAGAGGTTCAGGGGTCTACTAGGGATACTGGGGATCCCTGCATTGAAGGTCCCAATCCTGAACCAGGAACCCGGCAGCTGGGGAAACCCCTTGCGGAAACCCCCCTCAGACCAGGACTTCACCTGGGACAAATCCTGGGACTTTCCCACAAGTGCCACGGAGCCGGACCTGATGGGGCCTGCCCCCAATGCTGCAGGTGCCCTGGAGGATCTGGATCCAAACCGGGAGAGGCAAGTCCCCAGCACTGGAGATAGGCCAACCATGATGGGCAACAAGACCTCAGAGATGGCTGAAGTGTCCGGAGGAGCTACGGCGGAACCTAGCCGGCCGCAGAGCCCAGGCACACAGGTCGATTCTCCGACCACCTACCAGCCTTCCTTGGAGGAGCTGTCCGGGGGCTCCGGAGACCCCTCGGTGAGTCCTGGGGGCCCGCCGGTGTCTGCGGACTCGCCGCTGGCCTTCTTCCGCATCGAGTTGGGAGAAACTGGGGGAGCCTGCTTGATGAGGAGAGGCCCAACATGGCGGGCGGCCTTGAGGACGCCCAGCCACGCCATGTGTCCAGATCCTGGGAAGAAGCGGGACCCAGAAGCAGCCAGTTGCTGGAGGTCCCGCCCTCAGAGGACTCTGCACCCGGATATAGTCGGCTACCGGAACCCCCGCCCTTGGAGGACTTTGCGCCCGGCACCGACCTCGCCCGGAAACAGCGAAGCCCCTGGAAAAGGCGGAGACGGAAACGGAAACGGAAGGAAGGGAACAGTGTCTCTACCCGCACCATGGACCAAGGGACAGGGCCGACCCTCCTCAGAGGGCCAGGATTACAGACCCAGGCCCCTTGTGGGTCCACCGGATGAAGGGCGGCCCAGACAGAAGTCGGTGAGGACCCAGAAGACGTTTCCGACTAGGACTTTCTGGAGCTCCTGCCATAGGCAGTTGAAGCTCCGAGGGACTTGCCCACCTACCACGAAGGACAATAAGGACTCTTGGCGGACAGTTTGGAACTGCAAACGCAGGCTCCCATACGAGAGCTCGCGGGCCCCATCCCCTTCCTGCATCTGGGTGTCAGCAATCCTGCTGAGGCCTCCTTGCCTGCCCTCTTTTGATGGCGGGATGGTGCCTTAGCGGGCTATCGCTGCCTGGCCGGAGCACTTTCCGTGGAGGGCGACTCATAAATGGTACAGTTATGTTATGTTATGAACACAACCTAGACCAGATATTCTAATAAATATTCTGAACACTAAAATTGAAGTCAAGTAGTCAAGTAGTTATAGATCTGAATAAAGATTTCCATTCTGCCAAATATTACCTGGCAAAGATTTCTGTTCTGCCAGTAAATTTTTCCAGCAGGTGCAGCTTATAACCCCTGTGCCATCATCCACTAGAAGAGAAAGGCAGCAGATTAGTGAAGGGTTGCCTTTCCGGAACACAAAACAATACCACACAGATCTGTCATTTTATCAGAGCACATCTACATTTGCTCATCATTGTCAGTATTTTATACCTAAGGTCCAAAACATATCTTCAACAGCTATCTGAAATCTCCCATCAGCTTTCCCAATTTCAGTTGTTATTTTCTACTTCAGAATATCAAATGACTGAAAGTTGGTCATCTGACACCAAAAACAACACACATAATCTAAAATACGTCCTTATTCACCCCTTACATGGTGGCTGGTGGATGAGTTTGCATATGAAGAGGTGAGATGAGAGACTATATGGAAATAACCCGAGATACAAGTTTGAGATGAAAATTAATTTTTGAAAGATTTACTATTTGACATTTGGTATAATACCTTCCTTGCTCCAAGATAAAAAATTATACAGCATATGAATGTTGTTATTCTTCTAACTGATTTCTTTAATTCATCTTAATTTATTGCCATGAACTTGTGCCTTTTCCTGTCTTTGTTGTCTACTTCATGTGTTTCCGTATATAACAGAATGCTCATAATTTGCATTGTTATATGCAGAAATACAATCACGACATATACATTTTTTTTTTAATTCTCCGACACTGATTACATCTTCCAAAACAGGTACGTGGAGTTATCTTTGAAGACTGTTTGGAAGCTCCAAATTGTCCAACAGGTGGCAGCCAGATTGCTCACCAGAGCGGCATACAGGGAGCACACAACTCTCCTATTGCGTCAGCTCCACTGGCTGCCAATCTACTGAGCACAAATCAAAAGTGTTGGTTTTAGCCCATAAACCCTAAACAGTTCCTGCCCAGCTTATCTGTCCAAATGTATCTCCCTCTATTAACCATTTCAGAGATTAAGATTGTCCAGGGAGGCCCTGCTCGCAGTCTCGTCTTCCTCGCAGGTGCGATTGTTGAGGACAAGAGACAGGCCTTCTCAGTGGTGGGCCTTCAGCTGAGGAACTCCCTCCCCAGGGATATTAGATCAATCCCCTCCCCCCTGACCTTCAGAAAAAGAATGAAAACGTGGCTCTGGGATCGAGCCTTCAGAGAAGAACTATAGTGCAATAGATGGACTGGAATTATGTGAAATGATTGCCGGAATTATCTGGATTATGAGTGTGGATAGCGTGGTTTTATAGTGATTGTAATGTTTTTAAAATGTTTTAATGTATTTCAATTTTGATCTTAATTTTAATTTAAATGTTTATTTTAATTGTATCTTGTTGTTAAGGCACTGTATTGTTGCCTATCTGTAAGCCGCCTTGCGTCCGCTTCAGGGTTGAGTAAGGCAGGATATAAATATAGTAAATAAATAAATAGGCAAGAATTACATTTATTTAATATATAAATTGTAGGGACAAGACAGTAGCTGGCACGGCTACTGTTTGAAGAGAAATCACAGAGGGTTGAGTGGCAGAAGAAAAGGCTCTAATTTTAAATATTTAGGTTTTATGATTATTGAGTTATCCACTTGAAGGATACTTCCTGTGCATACTTTCTCCCCAAGTACATATGATACCTTTTAAACTTGTGACAATATTGACCTGCATTATTGTAATTTTCCTCATTTACAAATCAGTCACAATCAACAAATGGATACTTTGCTTATTGGACTATGCATTTTATAGTAAATGTGTGCTTATTGTTAATGTGAACCATGTACTGATGAACAATCAGAGCTTGCAATAAGCAACCTCCTTTGATAAAAATTATAAATTTTAGATAAATCTAGAATATATCTAGAAATTTCAGTACAGAAAGTACACCCTCCATTCTGCAATTTCCTTCCAAGCACAGGAGTGTAACATGTCTCAGTAGGCTTGATCCAGCTGATGCAACACTCACCAATTAGCTTCCCTGCTGGCATGGCCTCAGTTTAAACTGAAAGGCGTAAGTTGAAAGTGCCACTCATTTTGGCCAACTCAGCCTGCTTCTGGTTAGGGCAGGGAGAAGTCATTTGGCACAGAGCCTGAGAAGGCAGCTAAGAATAGTTTAGACATGGAGAAAGAATGAATCAGAGGAAGGAAAGCAGTCCTAAGGATGGAAGAGAACTTGCCTCTTTTATTAACTTCACTTTGAATATGTGGTATTTAACTGGTGTGATCTTTCCTTTATGTTCTTACCTGGAAGACAACATAAAGGAAAGAGGTCACTATGTTGGGAGTTGATGAGGAAAGTGCAGATGACAAGAAATAGATAAGAAGAAAATTCAGGCACAACTTTTCTTTTCAAAAATAGGAAGAAGCGACAACAAACCACTGTTTTAAAAAGAATAACAGAAGCATTTCTGCCCAGGAATGGGCAACCATACAACCAGCTTCTCAGTCTCCATTTTTGAACTGTACATGGAAGCACTTGCATGCAAAATATGACCCTTTGATTGCTAGTCTATGTTGACAGGCTCCATGGGCCAATAAAAGGCTCCATGGCCAAATGGTCTGAGATTTGTGCATGCATACTTGTGAATATAAAGGATTTAGGTAACTATTCAAAAAATTAAGAGCAACGTTTTGTTGCTTGACTTTTCATTTTTTTCTAGTGAGAAATTCCAAAGAAGTGGAAAAATTTGGAATGGAGCACTCTGGCACATTTATGATCTGCTTGCTATACACAGGAATGGTTCTTGCATCTCACTTATCAGAGAACCTTGTACAACTTGGTCTTATGGCTCTCTATTTGGAGTAAAAAGAACCATTCTGAAAGGTTCAATGTAGATCTACTCTCCCTGAAATAATAGCTGAGATATTCTGAGTTGGAATATTTTAAGAAAGTAAGTTTGCAATTCTATGCTTGCTTGGGAATGCATTCTTCTAAACTACGATGGTCTTACAAGCATGGAACTCTAGCATAATATCATGGTTTGAATGTTTATAGAAAGCCACACAGCAATTTGCAAATATATGTTAATACTGGGTTGACTGTAAGGCCATGCTATGGATCATTAAAACGTATATAAGCTTTTTTGTTTCTTCTTTAAATATATCCGCTGTTTAATAAGGCATGGGTTCTCTAACTTTATTATATTAATGGCTACTAGGAATAGAAAAAAACGATGACAGCAATGAGAACTACTTACCACCATAAATATGGAAGGTATCTCGTTCTTTGATCAGAACCACAGTTCCAAGAATATCCACTTGCTTTATTGGATGCATGTTATAAAAGAATATACCTAGAAAGATGAGAAACACTGTTTTTATGTTTGTTTGAACTCCTTCCATTCTTTCTTCAAAATCTTATCCATCACTATAAGGACTTGCACTTAGGTTTAGTTAGTTAACTTCAGCTATTTGCACTATGTGTTTCCTTAATAATTAAATCAAAACACTTAAACACTGGCATCAGCTTTTAATCAAAGGACTGAACTTGCATCTTTCAAATTATGCTTGAAAACAGAATGGTGTATTATGGTCTGATCTGGTCTCCCGTGTGTCTGGTGCACTTTAAAAGTTTAGGATTTTACTGTGTTCACATCACATATAGATGTTCAATCTTATTCAACCAATATGTGCATTCCTGCACTTACTCAAACATACTTCCAGTAACTGGGAAAGCCCTGATTGAAAATATCATACTCTCTTGTATTACCATGCCATTGTAGCACAGCAGTTCTAGTTTGTGCCTGGAGAACTGGGGCTAGGACCCGGGGTCCCATTAGCATTAGGCCCTGCAGCTGCAGAACCAGATTCAGAGGATGAGTTGGAAGATTGGGGAGAAGGACAGTTTCCCATCAGTGGGCCTCCTTCGCCCACGGAGAGTTTGGCATGGGAAGAATTGATGTTTGGCCCTGACGTAGATTCAGATAACCAGGTGCAAATGGAGGACAGTGATTGTGGGAGTTATGAGCACCCGGGTGGGAAAGGTTCCCAGGAGCTTCTGAGTCAAAACATGGAAGCAAGCGGCTGGGAAGATTCCCGGGAGGGAAGCTCTCATGCAGATAGTGACCCAGGTGGTGAGAGGCAAGGCCGAACCTTTGATAGGAGAAGTAGCATTGAGTCCCGCAGAAGGGGATGGTACCGCAGCCTAGACAGGCCGAGGTCCGTCAGCAGAGATTGGAGACGACGAAGCCTAGAGCGTCGGGGACCTCGGCCGAAGGATTAAGTATAGGAGCCGTGGGAACGTATCCTCAGTGCTTCGGCCACGTCTCATTTGAGTAGGCGTGAAGCGAAGTGGGTCCACGGAGCTAAGTGAGCTAGTGGTCATCAAGTCCTGCCTTGCATCTGTCTTGCCTTGTTTCCTGATCCGCAGTGTTACGCGGAGCCTTGCCCTGTTTCCTGATCCGCAGTGTTGCGCGGAGCCTTGCCAAGCCTTTGGATTTTGCCACGTTTGTTTTGGACATTATTGCTTCAAGCCTTTTGAATTACTTGCTATTCTTTTGGACAATATCTTTTGAACTGTTTTTATATTCAATAAAGTAGTTAGCCTTCAGTCCGTCTCTGTGTATGTGATTAAGGGGCCGGTCAAGTCCGTGCATCGCGACAGCCATGAGAAAGCTAACGCGCCTATTTCTCACATTTAAAATACAGCTTAAATGTATCTCATATAGCAAGTTATTTGTGTCCAACAGCACGTAATACGGATTACTGTGGAAGTGTTTCTATGAGGCACCTGTTTCATATCCACCAGTCCACCCACTCAGCCATTTCAGAAGTGGGCTGAGGCCTTTGGTTTATGGCAGAAGCTTTTTGCTCAAAGTAAGATACTCCTCAATTGGTTTCCTGCATTTTACTGAGATCAGAATAGCACTTCTGCTGCTCATCACCATGGCCAGAGAAAAGCTGGGTGGAAAATACAGAAAATGTTAAGACTTTCTGCTCACTTTTGTGTAGTTTGCCTTAGAACAATTATTTTATGCTCATAGGTGCAAGGTACAAGTTGAATAAATGAGAGCGAAAAGGTCACCCATAGGATTACATGGAATAGATATGTGTGATATTGTTCAAAAGAGCACAGGAAATGAAACAAAGCATACTGTTTTTAGCAACACTTGGGGGAAAATAAGGTGTGGTGCATGCTGACACAGGAAAGTCAAAATATTTAATGAATGTTGTTTAAAAACTGGATTTTGCCCCTCCTTTAAAAACTCTTAATAGTTAAATTAATAAAAATATTCAGCACCTCAATTACAGAAACACTCCTCTTGTTTACATAAGCTATCCAGCTTGCCTGCCATCTTTTTTCCTACTGAAGAAAGCAACAAAGGAGGGAAACTCAGGTTTTTCATTAAAAACTAGTAACGTTTTAATGTACCCACTTATTCACCACCTACCTGGCACCTGTTTAGACTCCTTCATTTCTAAAATGTCCTTTATGTACAATCTTGCAAAGGCTGAAAATATAGGATTCAAGCCCCATAATAACGATGGCACCTCTACTTCTGAATCTGTAGCTGTGGCAGACATTTAGAAGTGAACAATCCGTCATGAAGATCCTGAATCAATCAATGGCAAGCAGAGCTTCAGATGAAATAATTGTCAGTCTTAAAGGAGAGGGGGAAATAGATACAAAAAAAGATATTAAAATGAAACAATGGCTTAATCTAAATCCATAGATACAACAAAACAGTGAACAACAGCAGAATTGAAATACTATAGCAAATTACTGTTGTTGTTGCTTTTAAGTTTTTACCAATATATGGCAACTACAAGGCAAACCTTTCACAGGGTTTCCTTAACAATGTTGTTTCAGAGAGGAGCTGCTTTTGCCTTCCTCTGAGGCTGAGAGAGTGCAACTTGCCTAAGGTATCCCACTGGCTAAGTGAGAATTCAGAATTCTCCAAAGCCACAATTCAATGTTTAAAGCACTAAATCATGCTGGCTCTCAGCTAATTGTCAACAGCAATTTATAACTGCTTACTTTGCTGTAGCTAAAAGAGAAACACTGCCCTAGAGAAATGACAATGATAGGAAACATCAGAAAGATTAATAATGCAAGAACTTCAATAATATAATTCACTCAGTTTTTTTTCCCTACTGCAAACACATTAAATTCAAAAAATAAATGTCCTGCTCAGCTAGGAACAAAAACACTATAAAATAGTCATAGGATGAAAAGAAAGTAAATACATGTTTTTGAGAAGCATATAATTGAATGCGTTATGACATCTTTCCTGTGTGTTCTTTTCATCAGTAGAGACTTTATTACAGGGCCCATGACTTTGTAAATTTAGATAGAAAACCTATGCTTTTTCTACAGTGGTACCCATTTTAAGGAAGTCTATCAAATGAAATCTGTGAAGCATAAATGATTTGTTATCATTTTCTCAGGTGACTGGTAAAAATCACATGTATTCAGGAAGCCTGCTGACTGAACAACCTCACTGATTATCTTGCAAATGCTATATTTTTGCAATGTTGGTTTTAAAAAGTATTATCACCTACTTTGCTATTAGTTATGTGAATTCTGGTTTCTTATGGCTGGTCTTTATAGGAATGATGTATGCTCTCTCTGTGTACACGTACACACACACACACACACATGTTTAGCTGGTAATGTACATTTAATCCAGTCTTCTAAAACAAAACAAAACATAGTAAGATTAACAAGAAGATTTGTTTTCATAGTTCCGAAGCCGGACCATGGTAAAATAAAACACAAGCAGACTACAGAGATCATAAAGACAATCAATTAATCATTTCCACCATTCTTCTTTGAATTATGCTTGAACTATTTTTGAAAGGATGGGAACTTGATGAATTGAATCAAGCAGTGGTGACAATAGACAATATGTTAAAGTTTACCGACATATTAAAAATGAACAAATATGTCTTTAATCTCAAGAACTTAAAAATATATATAAATGTGGTACTGGTCTTTTCCTAAGGAAAAAGAAATCTAAATTGTTCTTAAACATCAGCATGCGTACTACACATATCTTAAAAGCAGCTGACTTTTCAAAATGGAATCCACGTAGATTGGCAAACAAATTGTTGTGATCCACATTAAAGATGGAATCATTAAGCATATAGAAGAACAAGACACTGAAAGATCAGCATACAGAAAGTGCAGAGAGGGGCACGTTTAGGGTTCTTTCCAATGTCAAAGACAACCAGCATCCTAATTGGATGTTGGTTAACTGCTCAAACAACTTAAATCACCACTTCTCTCTATTAAGAAAAGAGAAATAAGCAATGCTATAGTTTGTACCTTAAGGACAGCATTAATTGGCAAATGTAAAGTCTGAAGATCAGCAATGAGGGTCAGGAAACCTGTGAAGTTAAGAAAAGGAAGGTTAAAATGAGTAGAATTCAAGCAAGGACCCCTTCTGTCACAGTGTGCTTTGCACACCACTGTCCAAAATCCTATAACCTGTTACAATTGCTATTATCCTGAATGACAACATTTTATCATTAGTCGCAATAAGCAACAGAGTGTTATTTCTAACATAACATGACTTTCATTCTCTCCAGAACTTTCATTTAATTAGTCTAACCCCTGCCATGCTCTCCATGTGTTACAGAACCATCCTTTGACCAGCAGGAAGTTAATACATCATTTGTGTTGACCTTCTTTTCTAATAGAAATGACTTTGTACCCTTTATTCTTGGATGCAATAAAAGAGTAACAAAAACCCACTGTTACTTAAGCCTTTGATTAGGACCAAGCAATATACCACAAAGATATAAAAAGTACCAGTATCTTTATCCACTGAAAAGTAAGAGATAGAGAAGACACAGATAACACAAATAACCCGGGCACCGCTGGGTTCCCAAGCTAGTTAAACCATAAAACCAGACAGCTGTATCCCATTGCTGCCTTCACCAAATGTGGGGTTTACTTTTGAGTAATCCTGCTACTTCCACCATATGTGGGGTTTCCACGCATTATTGGAGAGCTCCACTCTTTATCTCACCATTGAATACAATAAGGATGGGGTCTTTACTGTGGGCTATGGTGGGGGTCTTTATGCTACATGGACTGAATGGGAAGATTTCACAGTGTTTACTACAAACACACAGTATAAGGCAATGGTTCTTAACCTGTGGGTTCCCACCACCCAGCCGGTTTACCAGTCAGCTCTCAAAATGACAACAATTCCAGAGTCTGGGAAGTGTATAAAAACAAAACGTTACAGAAGTAAAACACAAAACAGCACATTTATGTATAACATCAAAACACCGCACTCTTAGGCTGAATCAGACCCTTATCAATCACATAACTCGAACTGCTTTCTCTAACTACAACTCTATGCTAGTCTAGCCCAAAACCTTCTCAAACTCTTCTCCAAACCGAGACTAAACCCTCTCCTATTCAAATTAAAGTCTCAACTGCCACTCACCAACTGCCTCATGCAAATCTCCCCCCAAAATCCACCATTCAGCACCCATTATTTCCTTCTTCCAAACAGTTACATACTTCATGCTTACACTATAAATCAAGTAATTATATTATATTCAAACCCATGACATCACAGGGATGTTTTCTCTCTTCCCTTCAAGGTGAATTAACACATGATGTAAATTACAGAAATACTGAATCCAACTGCCAAGCTCTTAAATATGAAAGAAAACATGGAGCTATGAGCTGCTATAGAAAGACTGGGCTATATTCTGGAGTTAAGTGCCAGACAGGGTAGTAGGAGCTGAACCACTCTGGATTGGCCACCTCTGAAACTGCCAATAAATTTTAGTTGGTGAAGAACAGTATCAGAGCACCTTTCTTTTCTATACATCCAAGAAAACTGAAGGTCTATAATATATACTTGTGTATAAGTTGAGGGCAAGTTTTGAGATCAAAATTATGGGAGGAGAAAACACTGACATTGGCTTGGGAGGATAGCTGCCCTAGGCTGTCACCACCGTATTCCCACCCAAGCATTTAAAAAAGGCCAGAAACAAGTGCCAGGGTAGAGCAGGGGTGCCCACACTTTTTCAGCTACTTATATTAAAACCAAGTCATAAAGATCTACCTACCTCCTCAAGGCTAGAGAGGGGAGGGGGTGGGGCTTGGCCAGAGGGGGCGGAGCCAGGCCGCACCAAGCCCCGCCCCTCCCCTCTGGCTTTGGAGCTCCCAGCAGCTTTTCCAGGCTTGAGGATGGCAATGCGAACCAGTGGTGACATAGCTAGCACAAGGCTGGCTTGGCACTGCCATCCTCAAGCCTGAAGAAGCTGCTGGTAGAGTGGAAGCCACAGGGGGGCGCAGCCAGGCCGCGCCAAACCCCGCCCCCTCCCCTCTGGCTTTGGAGCTCCCAGCAGCTTCTCCAGGCTTGAGGATGGCAATGCCAAGCCAGTGGTGGCATAGCTAGCACAAGGCTGGCTTGGCCCTGCCCTCCACAAACCTGGAGCAGCTGCTGGGAGTGCCGAAGCTGGGGCGGAGCTTGGCATGGCCTGGCTCCGCCCCCTCTGAGAAGCGCCCCATCCGGCTGGGATCTACCTCCTTCAGTCCCGGGATTGACTGGTCGATCATGATCGACTTCCTGGGCAGCCCTGGAGTAGAGGGAGTGGTGCATTTTTATTGAGAATGGTGTCCGCCATCGCTTATGCAAAGATAGGAATGCTGCAAAGCTGCGGAACAGGAACAGTCTCATGCAGTTCATGGCACATAAATACAAACTCCTATCTTCTCACTCTCCATTTTATCTCTTTCTTTCTATTACTAAACTATTATCCTATTTGCCAAAGTTGGCACACTCACATCAAAATAAATTGCTGCAACAATGAATTGAAAACAGAATGTGTATGTGGGGGCAGATTTGTGACCTAAGGCAATATGAAATGTTTTACTTTAAACATTTACCAGTGCAGAAACAGTATCTCCTTGATTTATATTGTGAATATACTTACTGGAAGAGTTAACATAGGCCAAGACAATGCAACTACTTAAGTATACAGTTTGTAAAACACAAACAATTAAAATAAAACTATTGACTTTTTTTTCCCAAAAAGCATTTTGTTATCTTTGGTATGAAAGACTGTTGTTTAGCTTTTTGGTTTTTCACAAAAAGGCATGAGGCAGCAGACCATAAAATTACTTGAAACCACAAAGCACTCAAAAGGATTATTTTCATGTAATAAGTACTGCTCTCAAACTAGGAATAGCTGCTGGGTAAGTGGAACAGACAATAAGGAGTCCTGCGGCAAAAGAATAAAGAGATGCTTTGTCTTTAAGATGGCACAAGGCTCCTTTCTGGTTTTAAGAGTATGTGATCATATGACATACCTTCCAAGTATCCTTCTGAAAGGAATATTGAGTTGCTCAGAATTGTGAAAGACAGGACACACACCTACTCTTTCCTATCCCCAAAATTAAAGCAGTGAACACGTTCAGCCAAATGCCTGGCAGTAAAGGGTAGAAACTGCGGTATTGTGAGGCACACTTCATTTTACAGTTTAGCAGCATATACTTAAGTGATGTATCTGTTTATAAAGAAACCTGTGGCTCTTTCAACTAACTTTCCATTTATTATTCTGAACACTTCTGTCTAATTGGACTGGAGCGACATAACAAGGGCTCTTCCCTGGGGGTACTTCCTCTTGCTTCCTGAGAAAACTGGCAAGTTATGAAACCAATGGGACTCGAGTCCTTTAGCTAGGTGAAGAATCCACTAATGACCCAGATGCATTAGCAGCATTGGCAAATGAGCATTACTTAGGGTAAAGGGATAATAAAACAGCCAGAAATCCAATCATTCTTTGAAAATGTTTTACAATTAACAGTCCTGTGTCTAGAGAATGTTTATTATTCTGGATATTCAAAATGTACATGACATATCTTGAAAGTAAAACAAAAGTATGTCATAACAAATTACATCCAGAACTAATTAGATTGACTCTGCTCTATACAGGCTTGATGGCAAATTAGCTCATATTAGAATGTGTAAACACATGTATTAGAATGGACAAGGTGTTCAATCAGAGTGGGATGGAAAGGACGTGGCTAAGAGATGTAAGAGAAGATTTATTTATTTTATTTATTTACCACACTTTTATCCCGCCCTTTTCAGCCCGAAGGCTACTCGGGGCG
This sequence comes from Anolis apletophallus, assembly GCA_030556195.1. Classification (NCBI taxonomy): domain Eukaryota; kingdom Metazoa; phylum Chordata; class Lepidosauria; order Squamata; family Anolidae; genus Anolis; species Anolis apletophallus. The sequence continues at coordinate 73,996,911 of JARBWK010000010.1, forward strand.
GCGTGCAGACTGGCAACAATTAGATGCCGAACACACATAAATACATTGTTTAAAACAAGTTAAAAAAACATAATACAATTAATATAAAACTATTTAACACTATACAAATCAATGACATCTGGGTTTAAATCCATGTCCATTTGCATCATTAAGCTGTTCCATATTCATTCACAATACTGAGTTTATCTGGTTACAAAGAGGTTTCAAAAGCTTGCTCGAAGAGCCAGGTTTTTACTCTTTTCTTAAAGGTCAGGAGTGAGGGGGCCCAATCTAAGATGAAAGGCAGATAAAAGAATAAGAGATTATTATTATTAAAATGTTTATTTATATCCTACTTTTTCTCTCCACAAGGAGATTGAAATTAGATGAATTAGGCTCAAATAAAAGAATCAATGAAAAACAGGGAGTGGTTTCACAACAGAGAATACACAAACCAGTCTGTCAAATCAAACTGTGTGTGGGGAGGGGGGGGGGGGGAGACCAAAGGGGAAGAGACAGAATGAATATTTTCACACCAACTCTTATGCCTATTTATTCCAGGGGTGGGCAAGTTTGGAAGACTTTGGCCATCAAACCATGAAGGGCCATAAACCCATTGCACATGCTCTGACACAAATTAATTTTCCCTCATAGGAGAAATGCCCTAGAGGGCATTTTTATGGATTTTAGAGCAAATGACAGCTCTGCCCTGCCCTGCCCTGCCCATCCAGCCGCCTCTCCTTTCCTAGCTGGAGAATCAGAATGGCTGTTCTAAAGCCCTTAAGGATAGCTGGTCCCATCAGAGCCAAATTACTTTTTAAAAAGATGACTAGGTCCAAACAGAAATAATAATATATTTGTAGACTGCCCTAGCTCCCCGAGGGGACTCAGGGCAGTTTCCAACATGTATGGCCAACAGACAGTGTCCACAGTACTCGGGTACAAATACTCAATGGTGCAGGTAATATCTTTACCTATTCTGCTCACTGAGATATAATAGCTGACTCTTTATGGTGAATATGCTAGGCGTCTGGTTAGACTAGACTAGGAAGTCTCAGCCAAAGAGGAAAGTCAGAAATGACACATGAAGCAATGTACAGAAGCATGTCAACATGAAGCACTATAAAATGTGACTTGCTACTGCAGTTTCAATGTGCTCTAAAAGTATTTAAAAGTCTGAGAGAATTTTGAAATGGAAGTATAATGACATGACATTTGTTGCAATAAAAGTAAGAGGGTATGCTATATGTTTTAAAAGCATATAGCATACCCTTTTATGATTGTAGATTGCTCCAATAGCACCCAGCAAGTTGCAATTCTTTATAAATGAAAATAAGCCTCTTTCAAATACAAAAAGGTGACTGAACTAGCAAAAACTCTTTTTTTCAGGTCATGCTGAATTCAAGTTGCCATTTGACCATTAGAGAAGCTTGTTCAATTGGTCTGCTAAACACTGGTCATACTGTATATTTCTTACATTTTAGGATATAAACAAACAGCAGCTATACTATTAAAAAAAAGCCGCAATCTTCTAGAACAGGGGTTTTCAAACTGTGCTCCATGGAGCCATTGGGGCTCCGTGGATGCTAGGGAAGAGCTCCACAGCTCCATGCAGCTTCCCGTCTCCTTTTCCCCCCTCCTCCTGAGAAATGCAGGGAAATTAAAGGTTTTTTTAAAAAATTGCAATGGTATCCATCTAATACATAGAAATCAACTTACTTTGTATACATCCGGATATTAATATACAACAGCAGCAACAGTATCCTCCCAGGACACAGACCCTTTCTCCCCAGCTTTCCTCACTGCCCAGAGTCTTTTTCTTGCTGCCCATAACCCTCCCCCCTTCTTTGTTTCCAAACCCTTATTTCCTTCCCTCCATTCAGGGATGCTTTTATTGTGTTTTTCCTGCATGGCAAAAGGGGATTGGGCTGGATGGCCTCTGGGGTTTCTGCTATTATTATTATTATTATTAAGGCTGGAGGCCATCTGTTGGGGGTGTTTTGATTGTACTTTTCTTGATGACAGAAGGGGTTGGACTAGATGTCCCGGGGGGGGGGGGTGTCTTCCACTGAAATACTGTTAAGTTTATGTTGGTTAAAATTAATTTTCATTTAAAATATTGTATTGTTATATCTTTTTTCTTCATTGTGTGAATTAATTCACACAAGCACTCTCCATCTGTCTGTCACTGGCCCATCCTTTGTCTATATCACACACACACACACACACACATTTATTGAGGCTGCACAAGAAACTTTTGCTTCAAAAAGGGCTCTGCTACTGAAAGGGTTTGAAAATCCCTGCTCTAGAAGATTCCAGAGACAATTACTTTCCAGAAGCATTACAGAATATCATTCCATATTACATGGTGAATCCTTTCCGTCACAATTTGTAGGAATCCCAACTCCTGGGCATTTGTAATTCATGAACTATCTAACTCAGCTTTATGTGCCTTTTCCTTCCAGAGATTGGTGTTTTTATTCAGAGATTCCTATAGCTTATGGACAGTGGAGACTATGCCACATGACTTGTTTGGAATGTAAAATAATATAAGCTGTTTGAAGTATAATTTGTTCTTTGCAGCATACTTTATTCCATACAGCTAGAACTCACAAAGGGGAATACCTAATTTCGTGGAATATTTAAACACAACCAAATGAGATATAGTGACCTAACAATATCAGACATGCCTATCTGATCTGAAGTCGAATCCTAACTTTACTACATTAAATACATTTCAACAAAGTCACTAAACTGAAATACTAAAACACTTGGCCAGTGTAGACTTATATAATGCAATTTAACTGCTTTGAATTGAATTATGAGAGTCTACACAGGGGTGCTCACACTTTTTCAGCATGGGAGCTACCATATGAAGAACCAAGTTTAAAAGATCACCTGGCGCGCATGCACCCACTCCTGCTGCCACCTTCCATCTGCACGGGGCTTCTTTCTTTCTCAGAAATATAAACAATGGACATGCTAAAATACACCCAAGCACCCATTTCTCCCTCCCTGCCATTTTCCCACAGATATAATCAGGCAGAAAGTAAGCAGAGAGACCTGGTAGCTGCAAAGCCATTTGTTTCTCAGAAATATAAAGAATGGGACATGCTAAAATACACACAGGCACCCATTTCTCCCTCCCTGGCATATATACACAGATATTATTAGGCAGAAAGTAAGAAGACCGACCTTTGCGCTTCAATTTGGACAGGAAATGGCTCCCAAAGCGTCCTTTTTTCCTTCTCTGTCGTTGCTCCTCTTGACGCGCCGCCTGCACACTCCAAGCGTGCCTGAGACTCCAAGAGGGAGAATGGGCTCTTCTGCGCATGCGCGCGGGCCAGCTGAGCACCGTGTCATCCAATGCTGCCCCCCTCCTTTGCTCTGTGATGACTCTGAGAGGCTGGAGAAGGAGGGAGGGGGAAAGCGGAAGAGCCAAAGAGGGAGCGGGCGTGGATGCCATCGCGTCATCCACGCCGCCCCCTCTTTTGCCCTTCTGCATTCCTCCTCCCTCCGTCCTTCTCCGGCCACTCACAGACGTCACAGAGCAAAGGAGGGGGCGGCGTTGGATGACGCGGTGCTCAGCCTGCCCGCGCACATGCGCAGAAGAGCCCATTCTCCCTCTTGGAGTCTCAAACGCGCTTGGAGCGTGCAGGCAGCGCGTCAAGAGGAGCAACGAGCGATTGACCAGGTGAGGGCCTGAAGATCACCCGGATGAGGCCCAAAGATCACCCGGTCGATCGCGATCACCATCCTGAGCACCCCTGGTCTACACTGACCACATAATGCAGTTCAATATACATTATAATGACACTGTAGATTAGGCCTAAGGGTGTATGACTTGCCCATTGTCATCCAGATGGTTTTAATGGCCAAGCAGAGATTCAAACCCTGTTCTCCTGAGTCATAATCCATCGCCCAAATCACTACATCATGCTGGTTCTATGCCTCAAAATACTTTCTAAGTAAATACATATACAATTTGAATCAGTTAATTAGTTTATAGCTCACCTTTTTTCCAGTAATGTGGCTTACAACAAATTAAAACAAAATGGGACTGTAAATGATAGTCTTAAAATGTACAGTTCAGCACATGAAACTAATAAATACTGGTCTACAGTGGTAGCAACCAGTCTTTTTATTTAAAAACTAGCTTAAAATAATGGTTAGCCTGAACTAAATACATGTTATTTTTAATAGCCTTTCCATGTAAAATGCCAGGTGAGTTAAGGATATAAATGTAATTGACCATTTCAGGAATCTCTCTTTATTTTATGCCATTTCATCAGGCTGTTTTAGACATCTCTGTCACTATGTAAATCATTTCAGGGAAAATGCTGCCGAAAGACTGGACAGATTATTCTCTTTGGAGCTCCTAATCACATCTACTAGAATTAAGTATAATTCAGTTGACATTCTTCTAGCAGCAGCAAGAGTGCTGTTTAATTGCATTATTCCATGAGGGGACAATACGATTTCTACTTCCAACCACTTCAAAGGGAATAATGTATTTAATTTGAAGACTATATTGACGTGTATTAGAGCCATTTCACAAATCACACATTAATATTATATACCTCACATGCATAGTGTTCATTGTAAAGTATGAAATGATAAATTATACACACTCCCAGAGTAATCCTATGCCTGTTTCATTATTTAGTTGCCAAAGACAACTTCTTTATAAATCGCACACACACATATATAGCAATTTTGTGGACATTCATTTAAGAGTAACCTCTGTTGAACACAGTGGGACTTCAGATGTCAGTTGAAACAGTCCTAAAATATATAGATGGTCTTCAATACAGCAAAATAAGATTCTTTTTAGATTCAAATAGAAATCTCTTTATTAGCTTTAATACAAAAAAAATCAATTTGAACTCTCAAGTTACTACTGAACATGCTCAGTGGAATATTTCTAGTTTTCCACAGGTAGACTCAGGAATATTATACAGAAATTGGGGCTTGAATTTTGTCATGGTTTGAGTATCGAACTCCGACTGTGGAGACCAGGGTTCAATCCCTTGACAATAATGGACATTCTCTGGCTGTTTTGTGCCAAGCACACTCTCTGCCTCAGAAAATCCTATGCTATGGCTGTAAGAGTGTGAGCAGTGAGGAGGCAACTGTACTTAGAGAAAATAAAACATCCACTCTTACTTCAAAGGAGGGATAGGTGAGCAGAGGCTAGAAAGACTTTCATCACAATTAGCTAGGTAATTGTAAGGGAAGTATGTGTAAAGGAGAGATTGAAAACAGAGTTGTAGAGACAGGGAAAGGGGGAGGAAGATGAGAAACAACTGGAATATTTGCCCCTAAATCTGTCTGCTATGAAGAATAAATAAAAGAGATGTTGTGAGTATCTTGGTACGCCTGCCTGCTTTTGTTTAAGGACTGTCTGACAGTGTTTTATTGATCCAAATGGCAAAGGTCCTTCCACACCGCCATAGAACCCAGAATATCAAGGCAGAAACTCCCACAATAATCGTTTTGAACTGGGTTATCTGAGTCCACACTACTATATATTCCAGTTCAAATCAGATGTGGGATTTTATTGAGCTGTGTGGAAGGGGCCCAAGTTGACATTTTTTGCTGCTCCTCTTCCAAGAGAAGAGGAGCAAACTGCAACAATGTTGCTGTAAGTTGGAAACAACTTGAAATCATACAACAACTAGTTGCAAAATCAGACAGATTTAAATAGTAATAGCTACCCAACTAGTCAGGGCAGCAGTGTGTTTGCCAGTTTGATACTGTTGTCTCCAGATGAGAAGGAATACAGTAGTCACTTAAGACTACTGGCAGGAATCCACAAGAATTTACATTTTATGTAACCTGTAATTCTACTTTAAAACTCTCCAGTACAATCCTTAAGCTGTTCTTGGCAACATATTCACACTTTGCTCTCTCATTAGGAGAATTTGTACAGAAGAAAAACTGTACTGACAGCACAATGAAGGAGTAAGATCACCCTTCCTCCACACATTTGACTTTACATGAAAATGCAGCATGACTGTATTCATTTCCAGGAGTTAAAATTGCTTTTTCATTTTTCAGTAAAGCAATTTTCAAACAATTTCATTTGCCAAATGACAATTTGTCCCTACAACTTGGACATTACAATTAATGCCAAATCTTAACAACCAAATTGGGAAATCTAACAGCATTGTGTGAAACACACTTCCACATGGGTATGAATGCACTATTAGGAACAACTGCATTAATAGTAACATGGCCCTACAGTTTTTTGTCTATTCAATGCACAATTAACTAGGGATAAGAGTTTTCTTTAGCATTGTGCTATTGTAATAAATCATAATCAACATAGGATATGAAGAATGATTCATACATATAAACAGTGTAGTGAAAACATTCTGTAATAGAAATGAGTTAATTACCGAAATCATGACTTAATCATATTTCTTTATTTATTGTTCACTTTTATATACTGCTCCTTCCAGCAGGCTCGGGGCAGTTTACATAAAAACAATAGGTAAAAACAACAACATTTCAGTTTAATATCAGCAACAATATAAAACAGAGCATTAAAACAACAATCTACATATAACTCAGGGGTTTGGACAACTTTATCAGGAGCCATTTAGATTAAAGGCCTGCCTAAAAAGGCCTGCCTATCCTCAAGAGAATAACATCAATCTGAAAAAACAAAAGGTAAAATCCTGGCTTTGGGACCAGGCGTTTGCACACCAGCACTAGGCAGCATGTTAGATGGGGATTTTAATGGAATGGATGAAGAGGGTCAATGTTTTTATGGATTGAACATTGTTTTAACTTGGAATGACTGTGTATGATGCTGTTGAAACTGTATTTCAATGTATCTTAATGTATTTTAATTGTTGTGGGGTTTTGGGGTTTTATGCTGTTGTGATGTGGGCATCGAATTGTGCCGTACTGTAAGCTGCTCTGAGTCCTCCCTCGGGGGTTGAGAAGAGCGGGGTAAAATCCTGAAATAAATAAATAAATAAAGGAAGTAGAGAGAAGCACAATTAGGATTCATGAGGTGAAAGTGTTGTTGCAGATTTTATACAAGAAAATCTTGTACCTTCACCCCTTAATACTTTTCTAATCCATGCTATTATGTGAGGTACTGAAAATACTAACACCACAAAAAAAACAGCTTGTGCCTTTTGGAAACAAAAGTCTAATGACTATTTAGAGGTCAAGAGTATTGTGGTAATCCATTTGCAACACACTTTCATTTAATACTGGTCAGACAGACAGTATTCTACAGATGAAAATGCTGAGGCAGTGCACTGCAGTGAATAAAGTATGGAATGTGGAAAGACCTGGAATCAAATTCACACTTAGTCATGAAACTACCTCAATGAGCTTAGAGACACTCATTTTACCTTTTCAAAATTTTAACCTTGGTAGAATAATTGTAGACTGGACTTCTGGTGTTTCAGAGGGTCTTCAACATAGTGTTCCTCGGGCTCCTCAATTATCATTTTTCAAATTACCATGGAATGTTTAGCATATTGCAAAGTGAAGCACCAACCTACAGAGCGTAAGTGAGCAACTGCCATCAGACCTAGTCAGTCTAGGCCAGGGGTGCTCACACTTTTTCAGCATGCGAGCTACTTATAAAACAACCAAGTCACAAAGATCTACCTACACATAAATGTAAAACGTATCACTATTTTTTAATTTATTAAGGATTCTTTGTATGTACAATGTATGTTGATGTACCTTGCATAACTGAATAAACCAATGTTGCACAACACACATAATAATTATTTACATTTTTTGCAATTAACTGAGTTTACTTTGATGACTTGCACTGAATTGAATCAGCCAGGGATGCATAGTCTGGACAGTAGCTGCTGATAGCCAGCCTCAAGCACATTTCCAAATGTTCATCAGTCATGGTGGAACAGTATTTGGACTTAATGATCTTCATGTATGAAAAGGCTGACTCACATAAATAAGTGGAGCCAAATAATGCAGTCAAAGAGGTAGCACATTTCCTCATGTTGGGGTACTTTTCCTCTGTGAGTAAGTTCCAGAACTGTGAATGAGCTCTCGACTTCAGCTCAATGTCAGTTTGTAGAGTCAAAATCTCATCTTCCACTCCAGAAGAGTTCAAGTGAAACAGTGCTGCAATTTTTGATGCGAGTGAATCAACCTCAGCATTTTCCTGAAAAGGATAGCACATGAATGTAACGACTGGCTCGAGCAAAGAAAAGTCTTGAAAGCGTTTGTCAAACTCTGACAGACAATTGTTCATCTGCTCCATGTAGCGTGCACTGTCAAGTTGCTCACGGGCCTTCCCTTGCATCTCAAGCTCTGACGCCAAGTTCTGGAACTTTGCCAAATCATGGCGCTGCAGCTTTGAGGCAAAATGTTGCATCTTTCGTTTGAAAGCGTTAACTGAGCTAATCATATTGGTCACCGTTTTGTCTTTTCCTTGCAGCTCAAGGTTAAGGTCATTCAACAAGTTTGTCACATCAGTTAAAAATGCCAAGTCCAACAGCCATTGACCATCATTTAGTTGCTTGTATTCTGCATGTCCAGATACACGCAAAAACTCTGTAATCTCCGGACAGAGTTCTCGAAATCTTTGGAGGAATTTCCCACGACTAAGCCGTCTCACATCAGTATGTAGCAACAACTCGGAGTGGTCGCAGTCAGCCTTTTCCAGATGTGCACGGAATAATCGTCTTTGAAGAGATCTGGCTTGAATAGAATTAGCGATCTTCATTGCCATATCCATGATCTCTTTCATGTTGAGCATTTTAGCGCATAACGCTTGCTGGTGGATTATGCAATGGTAGTTCAAGAAGTCTGGGAACGCATCGTCCTGCTTGCACTTTGCAATAAATCCATTCACACATCCAACCATTGCAGGTGCTCCATCTGTGGTGATAGACACCAATTTGTACACTGGGAGCTGAGTTTTCTCAATAAAGTTTTTAAATGTCTGAAAAATGTCCTCTCCTCGCATCTGTTCCTTCATGGGAAGTGCTGTCAATAGCTCCTCTTTTGCAGTGAGATCACTAAACACCATACGAATGAAAATGCACATCTGGGCTGTGTCACTCACATCTGTAGATTCGTCCAACTGCAGGGAGAAAAACTCACAATCTCTGATGTCCTTCCACATTTGCAGGGTTAAATCCTCAGCCATGGCTTCACAGTGCTGTGTAACTGTAGGTCTTGACAGCTGCAGAGCATTGATTGAAGATAATATCTCTGCCTTATTTTTAAAGTCTTGGAACAATGGGTCAGCTCCTGCTAAGAATGCTTTTTTAAGCATCTCTCCGTCTTGGAAGGCGTTTTTAACGATGACGTGACTCATCCGGAACGATGCTTCGGTGGCAGCTTTCGCTTTTGAAGTTGGTTGAGTGAAAAATGACTGCTGTCCAGACAAGTTGGATTTCAGTTCCTCCACCTTTCTCTTTCTCAGCTGGCTTTTTGGTGGAAAATCGATGTTGTATTTTCCATGAGTAGTCCGAAAATGCTGCTCCACATTTCCCTTCTTTGGTGTTGCGATGGTAGCCTGGCAGATGAGGCAAACGCACTTCGAAAATGGCATCATGAAAAAAAAGTCCACCTCCCATTCCGGATAAAAGTGGTATGTTTTTGCCATCTTACTTGGTCCAGGTTCCTCACTCATTTTGGTCAGCATATGTTTTAGCAAGGGCTTAAAATCTGAGGCAATTTGCTAAAATGTATGTTCAGTGGCTTCTGCTGTGCTATCCAAAAGCGTTGAACTTCCAAACTTGAAGCAGCAAACCAATCCACTGTTTTAGATTCCTCAATGGAATCAAAAAGATGGCAAAATCGGGGAGCACAGCTCTGCAGGACTACAGTTCCCAGAACAGCAAGCAGGATCAGACCTAGGTAGATTTAAATGGTAAGCGAAAAGTATTTTAATTCAGACAAGAGTCCCTTCTCCCACCCTGACATAATTCCAGAGATATAAACTGGCAGAATGAAAGCACACATACCTTGAAGCTGCAAGGCCATTCAACGCTGATCAATGTGGCCAATGGTACATTCAAACCTGCATCCAACATACAATAGTTCCTTCTCCCACCCTGGACATTACTCCACACATATATAAACATGCAGAAAGAAGCCAGACCTTTCAACTGCAAGGCCATTCAATGTTGATCAATGTGGCCCATAGTACATTCAAAATGCACCCAGACAAGAGTTCCTTTTCCCACCCTGAGATAATTCCAGAGACATAAACTGGCAAAATGGAAGCAGACCTTGAAGCTGCAAAGCCATTCAATGCTGATCAATGTGGCCAATGGTACATTCAAAAATGCACCCAAGCAAGAGTTCCTTTTCCCACCCTGATATAATTCTAGAGATCTAAACTGGCAGAATGGAAGCACACAGACTCTGAAGCTGCAAAGCCATTCAATGCTGATCAATGTGGCCAAGCAGATGAATTCCTCGCCATCGCAGATGGCTTTGGCAGAAAATGGCTGCCAAAGCCTCCTTCTGGTTGTCCTCCCTCGTGGCTCGTCTTCGCGCGCCACTGCACACTCCAAAAGCACATCCACGGGCCGGGTGCCCGCCCCCTCCTTCACTCTGCTGCCCTCTTTCTCCCTCCCTCCTCAGGCCACGCTGCGACGGCACTGAGGATGGAGGGGGGCAGCATGGGAACATGCTCAGGGGGCAGCATGACGAAGGGGAAGGAGCGTCGTACGAAAGGAAGGTGCTGCAATCGACCTGCTTTGGCACCGTGATCAACTGGTCGATCGCGATTGACTTCGTGGGCGGCCCTGGTCTAGGCAATGGAAAAGAATGCTGGAAGCTGCAGTATAACTGCATTTGAAGGCCATATTTTGCTCATTCCTACTTCAGTCATTCCTTGAAAAGGAAATGGTGGCCAGCTGCAAAATGCTTTGTTTTGAAGTATGCCCAGACACCCAGGGGATAATTGTGTTTTGACCACTTTTAGTGAGCTTTAGGGAAAGTTGTATATTTGACCTTAGTCAAAAGACCTGGAAGTAATATTTTGGATAATGTACAGTTGGCTTGTCTATGATATTTTGTGTATGCTATACATTTTCCTAGACTGTGCTTCCACAGTAGCATCATCCCGGCATATAGTGCACAGTACTATGGGCTCTATCTGAATGTGTCTCTGGGTATGTTTCGAACAGTCACTTTGAATAATTGCAGCCATGACACTTACTTTATATCTAAGTGAGTATAAAAAAAGGTTGGGCTCCATTACATGTCTATTTCCTACTTCCAAGGAGGCAGTGCTTTACTGGTGCTTCCTGATCCCAAAATAATTTATCCATTATTATTTTCTTGTCTCCTTATCCCCATTAGGCACTTTTACTGTCTTTTTAAAAAGCACCCTTTTGACAGCGATCCGCTGCAACACAAATCTCAGCTTCTGAATATACTAATATGGCTAGGCCCTTGAGCAACAGAACAATCAAAATAGGGGAAACCATGGGAATAAACAAGTAGAAACCACAGAGGTGTTCGTGGAGAATATTTTTAATTCAGACTTTGAAACAGCCTGTGCAACATGCAAAAGTTAAAGGACATGGGAGCCATTTAGTCTCATTATTACGCAAAAGGCATCACTGTGGTTTTCAGAAGTTTCAAGAATTGCTAATTGGAACAGGAATTAGTTGTTCAACACTATGAATTATGGTTTTATAAAAAAAACCTGTAAGGACAGCTGGATGGCTTATAATTGGCAATATCTGTGCTATATTAGAGGACTTGGCATTTCACCGATTTGGGTGTAGGTGTTAATTATAGTTCTGAACAGAAAGTTAGAACAAACCTGCACACAATTTCTAGTCAGATACACAGGGTTCATTTCCACAATGCTTTTCATAAGAAAGAGGGCCCACTGTCGCTTATATAGAAGACAGGAATATATGTGAAAAAAAATTCAGAGGCTGTCAAGGATGTTTCCTAAATCAAAGCCAACATGGTTACAGGAGACCTTGGAGACAAATGCTTCTTCCTCCTGGGTTCAGTCGTGCTTTCCACTATACATCTTTGACTACTCAGATGAGAGGATTCATAATCTGTTATTGAGAATTGCCAGAGATTTGTTTCTATTACTATCACATCTACAAATTAAAATAAATCTTCTTAATTATATCAATGTCAATATTAAATGAAAAAGACAGGAAAAAATACAAAGTAGCAGCAAACAAGAGCAACCATTAGATAAGACTGCAGATCCTTTAAGGCAGGGGTGCCCACACTTTTTCAGCATGCGAGCTACTTATAATAAATCTAAGACAGAAAGATCTACCTTGAGAGAAGCAGGGTGGAGCTGGGGTGGGGGCCTGGTATGCCAAGCCAGTGATGGTTAGCTATGCCACCACTGGCTTGGCATACCCCCCTCTGCCCTGGAGAAGCTGTGGTAGAGCTCCAGCCAGGGGGCGGAGGGGAGGAGCCAAGCGGCGCCAGGCCCCGCCCCCTCCCCACCAGCTTTAGCTGTACCACAACTTCTCCAGGGCAGAGGGGGGTATGCCAAGCCAGTGATGGTCAGCTAAAGCTGGTGGGGAGGGGGCGGGGCCTGGTGCCGCTTGGCTCCGCCCCCTGGCTGGAGCTCTACCACAACTTCTCCAGGGCAGAGGGAGGTATGCCAAGTTAGTGATGGCATAGCTAGCCACCACTGGCTTGGTAATACCCTCCTCTACCCTTCTCAAGGTTGCAGAAGCTGTGGTAGAGCTAAAGCCGGTGAGGAGGGGTGGGGCCTGGTGGGGCTTGGCTCCGCCCCCTCTAGAAGTGCCACATCAGCTGGGATCGACTCTAGATGGCGTCAGGATCGACCAGTCAATTGCGATCGACGTCCTGAGCACCCCTGCTTTAAGGACATTAAGAAAATGATACGGAAATGATAATGGACTTGGTGCATCTACACCAAATCAAGAGGGGGGTCATTCTTATTTCAGAGAGAATAGATATCTCTCAATAATTTCAAGCAGGACATTGCCTTAAGGAAATCTTCAGTAGCAGTACAGCCTTGATAAACTGGAGAAGAAACATTAGAACTCCAATTGGGAAATTAAGATAAAAGCAAAGCCTGATAAGAAAACAAACCATATATATTTATTTCAACTTTGACAAGTAAGAGAAACCAAAAGGGGAATGGTCTGTAGCAACTACGAATCAAGGTCAGCAACTACGAAAATGGAAGTCATCAAAGAGACGGTCTTCAAAAGTTGAAATCAGGAAGCAACCCCCCAAACCCTAATTTGACAAGTAGGGATCAAAGTTGTTAGGTAATAATGTGGATCTGAGGCAGAAATGCTGTTCTTTGTATGCTGGCAAATATGTTTATTTTATACACATACAACAGATAAGTATGTCTTTAAAAATACGGTCTAATCATGTCACTGTGAGGTTTTCTAAACCAAACGAGTATAATTAATATTTATCATCTCCACTCAATAAGCAAGATAAGGATTAGGGTTTTTTTAAAAAAATTAATGATAGCTATATTAGCCTACTGTAAAAGAAATGCATCTAGTTTTCATCCCAAATATATTTAGGGTCCAAACAATGCAAAGATAGTTCTGTCACAACATGTGAAAATCCATGCTAACTGTTCATTTATCATCTTGTTTCTTAACAGCAGCTATCCAATTCATACACAGTAAAGCCAATAGGCTTTCATATATTACAGCTTTCCATAATATTTGATTTTAGGATTTGGCATCTAATGTGAGTTGCCTTATCCATGAATGTTCAACATAGCTGTTATGGCTATACCAGGCATGGGCAAACTTCAGCCCTCCAGGTATTTTGGATTTAGCTCCCAGAAATCCCAGCCAACTTACTGATTGTTAGGAAATATAGGAGTTGAAGAAGTTTGCCCATGGCTGATCTGCACGGTCATTTGAGTTAGCATTTTACAAAGTCTTTTAGCCTTCTCTGCCAAAGACTACTCATGACTTCCAAAGTGACAACTCCCTGGATTCCATAACATTGAGCCATGACAGCTATAGTGGTGCCAAACGATACTCATTCTACAGGGGAGATAAACCTTAAGAGTTACGAGCGAACCAACCCTTCATGACCTGGTCTAGTCCTCCATAATTTTAAAGCAAATGAAAACCACTACCTTTTGGAACAAGTTAGCAACTTGGGCAAAAGCACACACACCGCTCCACAGCTTATTCATATAATTTGGTCCTGTATATGTGATCATGCTAAAAAAAAACTGTTGGGTTTCATCCCTGACTGCACGAGTCTCCAGTCCTCAATGAGGAGAAGTTGGCCTAGAATAGGTTAGAGTGGGGGGTTCCTTCCCTTTGCCTTTAGCAGCTTACCTCAAGAAGGGGTTTAGAAGGGGGGTTGTTTTCTATTCACCTTGCATGCCAAACTCCACCCCTTTGACTGCTATGAATGTAAACCTTTAGAAAAGGTAACTTCCTGTTTGCAAGGCCTTTTGTCCTTTTGTTTAGGCTGGGCCATGCGGCAATCTCAATTTTGTATAGTTCTGCTTCTGCTTCTTTAGAGAAAGGAAGTGTCTTGCACTCTCTGAGGCAAGATGTAATAGTAACATTTGCTATTTTTCCTTTTTCTTTTCCCTTAGTAGAAAGCTTAGTAAAGCTAGTAAGCTCCAAGTAACCTTTCCTATCCTGATTGGATTTCTTTATTTACAATAAATACTTTTCTTTTGATCCTATGACTTGTGGATCTGCAATCCTGTTCAATCCTCTTAAATGGGACTCAATCCTGGCTCACTGCATGTAAGTTTCTGTTGCATTTGAATCTTGCATTCTGCACTCGGCTATATTTTTGGTTGGAATCACCTCCAAGGAGGGTTATTTTTGAGCCTAACAGCTCTTGATTCCCAACAAAAACCCACAGAATTTCATGGAATCATGGAGTTGGAAGAGACCACATGGGCCATCTAGTCCAACCCCCTGCCATGCAGGAAAAGCACAAAGCACCCCCGACAGATGGCCATCCAGCCTCTCTTTAAAAGCTTCCAAGGAAGGAGCTTTTAAACATATATCTGTTGAACTTTTAGTAATCTTGAAATCTGAAAACGCTTAACAAATCTGCATACCTATAGTGTTCCCTGGAAGACTGTAACTTCTATGGGGAAAATTTGCATGTTGAACCTGTAGTGATAACAGTGTGTCTGAGAGAGATAGAATGGCTTCTTTGCATATTATACATGTATGTTAAGCCAAAAAAGGCATAATTTTAATACCTTTCCTGCTGGCATGGGATTTGGGAATACATGAGGAACATTTTCTATTTTGAATCCTCTCTTGAAATGTCTGTATCTTCCAAACATCTCCCAGATTCCTTGTTAATTGGCCAAAGCAGCTGAGACTTCTGGGAGTTGAAGTCTGAAACCCCCCGAAGGACTAGAGTTTGGGAATCACATCTTTACTTGAATTATCTGTAGGTGACTAGATTGTGTTAGCCCAATTTATTGCATTCTCTGTTTAAAGGCTATCGGATATTACTATAATATCAACTTTGGCCCATTTGAATCTTTCATTTTGGGAAATCTCATAATTATTTGTGAACCATCCCTGTTACTTGGTCCTAAACCTGAACTGCCTCGTAGTTTCACTCACTGGTTGGTGATTACTTTCCCCTTTTGGATATACAATAATCTCTGAGAAAAGGTCCACTTTGTTTCTTGATACACAATTGAGATCTAATACACTGCTTGAGTTAGTTAACGTATATGTGGATATACGTAGTTGTAATTCTTACCTCCCAAGATTTGAAGATTACATTTAAAGATTAGTGTAATCTTTAAGTACAAGCACTGTTGCTTTTGCTGTCTCTTGAGCACCATTGCAGGTGATTCTCAAAGAATTAATTTGGGAATCTATTCTTTCGAGCAAAATCATAGAGGGACGAACCTAATTTGGCATGAAATCACCAATCCATATTATTCTAGATTGGGGATAAGATGTTGTTAATTCATAATGTATTAACACCCCAACACCAACTGCCTGTCTGAGGCCACAGAGTGAAGAGGGAGCAGCCAGGAAGACACAGCTCTCCTGCAAAATCACTTGGCCGCGCCGACCTTATAGAACTCGCTGCCAGCAGAGACGCGAGCTCTACGGAACTTAATGACATTCCACAGGTCCTGTAAGACCTGGCTGTTTAGGCAGGCATTTGGTGCTTGACTGGTGCCTGACATAACTTGTCATCCTGCCGTGTCGTTGCCACTTGCACTTTGTGTTGATGTACTGTAGTTTTATTGTAGGGAGTAGGGTTTTTAAATCGGTTTTATGATGTCGTTTTTATGTGTTTTAACTTGGTATATTTTATGTGCTGTAAACCGCTCTGAGCTTCGGATAGAGCGGTCTATTAAGCCGAAATAATAAATAAATAAACTGTATATACATATAATATTGATAGCAGCATTACAATGTAATATAATAATACAAAATAATATATAATATTGTAATATAGTAATACTAATATATTAAATATAATTACTACTGATAAACTCCAACAAAAACTCAGAGACATCCAGAACAAGTGGTGGATTGATTTATCAGAAAAGACACAACGCTGTGCAGATCTCGGTGATCACAGAGGTTTTTATGAAGCTCTCAAAGCAGTGTTTGGACCTACTTATCAGGTCCAAAGCCCCTTATACAGTACAGATGGTCAAACACTAATTACTGATAAAACCTCCATCCTGAACCGATGGGCTGAACATTTTCAGGGTCTCTTTAATGCCAGCCGAGTAGTCCAAGGTTCAGCTATCCAACACATGATACAACAACCAATGAAAAATGAACTGGACACAGCTCCCACTCTGGAAGAGACCATTGAGGCCATACAGCAGTTGAAAAATGGCAAGGCAGCCGGGATCGATGGAATCCCACCTGAAGCTTGGAAACAGGGAGGTCATGTACTGCATGCTAAATTCCACGAGCTCCTTGTGAGTTGCTGGGAAAAAGTTGAACTGCCATCAGATCTCCGAGATGCAGTTATCATCACCCTGTATAAGAAAAAGGGAACAAAATCCGATTGCTCAAACTATCGAGGTATAACACTGCTCTCCATTGCTGGAAAAATCCTTGCAAGGATACTCCTGAACAGATTAGTTCCGGCTATTGCAGAAGAACTTCTCCTGAAAGCCAATGCGGCTTCAGAGCAAATAGGAGCACCACAGATATGGTTTTTGCCCTTAGACAACTGCAAGAGAAATGTAGAGAGCAGAACAAAGGACTCTATGTAACATTTGTCGACCTCACCAAAGCCTTCGACACTGTGAGCAGGAAAGGTCTGTGGCAGATCCTGGAACGTCTAGGATGTCCCCCCAAGTTCCTCAAAATGATTGTCCTGTTACATGAGGGCCAGCACGGTCAAGTCAGATATGGCGATGCTCTCTCGGAGCCCTTTCTCATAACTAATGGAGTGAAACAAGGTTGTGTTCTTGCACCAACCCTATTTACAATCTTCTTCAGCATGATGCTCCAAAGGGCTATGGCAGACCTACAAGAAGAAGACGGCATATATATACGCTATCGTACTGATGGTAGCTTGTTCAACTTAAGCCGTCTGAGGGCTCGCACTAAGACTCTAAACTATCTAGTCCGTGAGCTACTTTTTTGCTGACGATGCTGCCCTTGTCGCCCATTCAGAAGCAGCCCTGCAGCGCCTCACATCCTGCTTTGCAACAGCTGCAGAGCTGTTTGGGCTGGAAGTCAGCCTGAAGAAAACAGAAGTCCTCTCTACCAGCCCGCACCACAGGAAGAACACCACCATCCTCACGTCAGCATAGGCACATCTGTGCTTAAGTCCGTTCAGCAGTTCACCTACCTGGGAAGCATCATCTCTTCAGACGCCAAGATTGACAAAGAGATAGATCACAGATTATCAAAGGCATATAGTGCATTCGGAAGGCTTCACAAAAGAGTCTGGAGCAACAAGCACCTGAGACAAAGCACCAAAATCAGTGTGTACAGAGCTATCATACTGTCCATTCTCCTCTATGGGTCTGAAACATGGGTCACCTATCGCCAACACCTACGACTCCTCGAGCGCTTTCATCAGCGCTGTCTTCGCACAATCCTAAATATACACTGGACCGACTATGTGACGAATGTTGCTGTCCTTGAGCAAGCAGGGATCACCAGCATTGAGGCCATGCTATTGAGAACACAGCTGCGCTGGGCAGGACACGTCTCTAGGATGGAGGACCACCGCCTCCCAAAGATACTACTCTACGGTGAACTCGCCACGGGTCAGCGCAACAGAGGCGCCCCCCCAAAAGAGATATAAGGACTCCCTGAAACAACATCTCAGGCTTGGCCAGATTGATCACCAACAATGGTCCACCCTGGCCTCACATCGGGAGGCATGGAGAAGCACTATCCACAATGCTGCGGCCTCTTTCGAGAAGACACGCCGAATGGGTCTCGAAGAGAAACGACAACGCAGAAAGAACCGCAACTTGGAAAAACATCACCCAAGGAGACTTTCTGCTGTGCTTTCTGCTACCCAACTTGCCTATCTCCGATTGTGCTTTGTAGTGATCAACGCGCTTGTAAAAGTGTGGGATGAGTCCTTCCTGAATCTTCGTTCGCGAAGTAATGCCGAGAGAGACTACTGATAATATATAATGACATACTGTTTTGTTATATTTAGTATATTTGTATATTTTAAGTTGTAATCTTTTTGATTGTGAGCTTTGAGTCTCCATATGGAGAGATAAAGCGGAATATAAATAAAATTTTAAACATCTGGGTTGCTGTGAGTTTTCCGGACTGTATGGCCATGTTCCAGAAGCATTCTCTCCTGACCTTTTGCCCACATCTAAGACAGGCATCCTCAGAGTTTGAGGGGTCTGTTGGAAACTAGGCAAGTGGGGTTTGTCTTTCTGTGGAATGCCCAGTGTGGGAGAAAGAATTCTTGTCTGCTGGAGGCCAATTGCAGCACTCACTCTTTCCTCTTTATTTATCTTTATTTATAACCTGCCACCATCTCCCAAAGGGGTCTCGGGGAGGCTAACATGAGACCAAGCCCAAAAGTAATACAACATAATTAAACACAAAACAGCAAGAAAAAAAGGGGGGGACATAACAAAACATACAAAATAACAAATAAAATAAAACAGTATAACATGACATAGTATAATCAACACAACGGGTGGGCAGCTTGGGAGTGATCCTGGACTCATCGCTGAGCCTAGAACCCCAGGTCTCGGTGGTGGCCAGGGGAGCTTTTGCACAGTTAAGACTCGTGCGCCAGCTGCGCCTGTACCTTGGGAAGTCTGATCTGGCTACGGCCGTCCACGCTCTGGTCACATCCCGAATAGATTACTGCAACGCACTCTACATGGGGCTGCCTTTGAAGACAGTTCGGAAACTGCAACTAGTCCAACGGGCGGCAGCCAGACTACTAATGGGAGCTACATACAGGGAGCATACCACCCCCCTGTTGTGTCAGCTCCACTGGCTGCCTGTCCAATTCTGAGCTCAATTCAAAGTGCTGGTTTTGAGCTTTAAAGCTTTATACGGTTCTGGCCCAGCTTACTTGTCCAAACGCATCAGCCTCTACGTCCCACCTCGTAATTTATGATCATCCGGGGAGGCCCTGCTCTCGCTCCCGCCTACTTCTCAAATGTGGTTGGTGGGGACGAGGGATAGGGCCTTCTTTGTGGTGGCTCCCCGTCTGTGGAACGCACTCCCAATTGATATACGAACAACCCCATCCCTCCTGGCATTCAGGAAAAAAGTGAAATCCTGGTTATGGGACCAGGCGTTTGCACATTAGCACAATACAGCACTTTAAGATTGGATTGAAATTGCAAACTGGTGGACATGACCCTATGCTTCTATTATGGACGGAATACTGTTTTTAACTTATGTGAATGTATATGATGTATTTTAATGCTAATTGTATTTTAATGTATTTTAATGCTAACTGTATTTTAATGTATTTTAATTTTGACTGTTTTTGGTTTTCTATTATATGCATACTGTGTTTTTGGCATCGAATTGTTGCCGTTGTTAGGCTGCTCTAAGTCCCCCCTCGGGGGTTGAGAAGAAGCGGGGTAGAAATGGTGGAAATAAATGAATAAATGCATGGGATAAAATGTTAAAAGGTTAAAATCCTGGGTGTGATATGTTAACATCAGCACAGATACTAGGATGGTAGCTACTGGGAGCAACTACAATTGGAGGACTAAAACATTGTTAACGCTATCCTGGACCATCTAGTCTAGAATGCTTGTAATAATAAAAGATATAGAAGGAATGCTCACTATTTATGTACAGTGCTGTAGAATTGAAAACTGTACATCAATTATATTGGGTTGCTATGAGTTCTGATACATTCTCCCCTGATGTTTTGCCTGCATCTATGGCAGGAATCCTCAGATGTTGTGAGGTCTGTTGGGAACTTGGCAAGTGAGGTTTATATATCTGTGAAATGTCCAGGGTGGGAGAAAGAACTCTTGTCTGCTTGAGGAAAGTGTGAATGTTGCAATTGAACGTCTTGATTAGCATTTAATGGCCTTGTAGGCTCCCCCCCCCCCCAAGGCAGCAACCAGCCAGGCTTTGAAAATGCAAAGCCAACACAGACATGCTGGACCATTTTAACAGACTAACAGAGAAGCCATTGAAATCCACAAGCATGTGGACAATTTCAACATAAAGGAGGAAACCATGCAAAATCAACCAAATCTGGCTACCAGTATTTTAAAAATCATGATAGTAAATAAAGAGCAACAATCTGAAAACAGCAGAATTCCAGACATGAAGCAATCGGGGCCGACTATCACCTCCCAACAAAGGATTCCCCCAGCAGGAATCAGCCAAGCCTTAAAGCTGCAAGGCTTCACAATGCTAATCAAGGTAATTAATTGCAACATTCACCATTGCCTCCTACAGACAAGAGTTCTTTCTCCCACCCTGGACCTTCCACAGATATATAAACCTCCCTTGCTTAGTTTCCAATATACCTCACAACCTCTGAGGATGCCTGCCATAGATGCGGGAGAAATATCAGGAGAGAATGCTTCTGGAACATGGCCGTACAGCCCGGAAAACTCACAGCAACCCAGTGATTCTGGCCGTAAAAGTCTTCGATAAGAAATAAAAAAATCCATTACCACTTATAAGCGAATGAAGTGGTTAATATTATAATAGGACGTGTTCAGGGGAGTATATCCATTTATGATATCTTCAAAATCCTTGCATATAAATGTCACACGTATTCTTAGCGTATAATTTCTCACCCCACCATTCATAAGAAAGCAAAGTCCACCAGAAGCTCGCACCAGAAGATTCTCCCAGGCAGGAAGCAGTCAGCCTTTGCAGCTGCAAGGCCATTCAATGCTAACCAAGCTGGCCAATTGTCTGTTTGAGGCAGGAAGCAGCCAAGCTTTGAAGCTGCAAGGCTATTCAGTGCTATGCAAGGGGATCAATTGCAACATTCACACTTGCCTCAAGCAGGCAAGAGTTATTTCTCCCACCCTGGACGTTCCACAGATATATATATATATATATAAACCCCACTTGCCTAGTTTCCAACAGACCAGCTCGACCTTTACTGATTTATGTTCTATGTTCCGGGAGGGTACATTCCCAGCTTTGAAGGCCTAGTTTTGAGAACTGGTGTTTATTTTGCCCTCTGTAAGACATAGCGGTTCGCTCTCGGCCCCTCCATTCCCTTCCCTTCCCTTCCCGCTCCTTACCTCACTTTTTTTGAACCTTGTCTCGAGGCCTCCAGACTTACCCGCCAGGGAGCTCTGCGCATTCTCATTGGGCCAGTGACGTCACGTCGTCACGTGCCGAAGGAGCCGGTGTATTTGAGTCTGTGTGCGTGTGGGGAGGGGGGGGAGAATAAAGAGAGCGAGAGAGAAAGAGAGAGAGAAGTAGAAACCGGAAGGAAATCAAACCTGCGCGCGCAGTAGTTTGGTTGAGGGAGCGCGCGCACTAGTTTAGTTGAGGGAGCGCGCGCGAGAGAGAGAGCGCGAGACGACAGGGAGCGCGCGCACTAGTTTAGTTGAGGGAACGCGCGCGTGTGTGAGAGAGAGAGAGCGCGCGCGCGAGAGGGAGGGAGAGCGCGAGACGACGGTTGGCTGTTGAGCTGAGGAAGAGCGAGGAAAGAAGAGGAGGAGGCGGCGGCGGCGGCCTGTGAGGCGCTGGCCGGCTTGAGTGGGGGAGGAGGAGGAGAGGAACTCGGCATAAGAAGGCTTATTGCTCTGCCCCGCCCTCGCTCCGGAGGAGACGGAGGAAGTCGGAGCCCAAAAAAAGAGAAGAGGACGACGGCGACGGCGAGGAGGAATTTCTTTCATTCCTTCCCCCCTCCCTCCCCTCCCTCCCAACTCTGCAGCCAGGTAATGCGCCTCTCTTGTCCCTCTTCGCACTTTCCCTCCCTCTCAGTGTTGTTATTCAAAGCGTACGTTGGGGGCTGTTTTTTTTTTGGGGGGGGGTTGACTCATAATTGGAAATGGCTAAGTTTTAGGGCAAGGGGGGGGAGAGGAGGAATGTTTCAAAGTTCATATTTCGAGGAGTTAATTCTCTTATTTCTGTGCCTCTCCCCACCCTCCATTCAACAGGCGACCAGGTGTCCAAGAAGAGGACTTCTTCTTTTCCCCACTCATCTGCAAGAGGATGCTTGTTTTGCACAACCTTGGAATATCAGAAGTTGTGTCCCATGAAGGAGAAAGGAAAGGAAACTCGCACCTGAAATGTTCCTGAAAATCCAGGCTGTTTAATCATCCCAATTGAGGCAGGATTTGAATACAACCATTGGCACAAGGACCTGCCACCAAGTCTTGGATGCTCCACAGGGAACTTTCTTCCTCCATAAAACTGTCTATGACAGCCATTAATAGGCGTTTTCCTAAAGCGTCTTTGAGGCCTTGCCATGTGCTGTTGTGTCTGTATTATAAGGAAGGACCTACTATTCATCGTATGACTCAGATTACTAAAACCGGCTTGAGAAACCTGTTACTTTTTCCTCCTGATACTGGATCACCATATACTGAACTTTACATGATAAGGTGAAAAATTGTGGCCTTGACTGTCATTTTACTAGTAGCATCAGTGTCGTCGCATGACACAATAGTCACAGTTTTGTGCCTTTCGGGGTTTGTTTTTTTTTTTTACTGTTTTTGGACCGCAAAGCAAAGAAGGGACGAAGAGTTTTGGAAAGAGCCAGGCCGCCGTCGGTTTAATCTCTGGCGATATATTTTTTCTGGGTAATTTTTGGTATAGTCAAAGGCAAAAATGTCGTTCTTTAACTTTCGTAAGATCTTCAAACTGGGAGGCGAAAAGAAGAAGAAGCAGTATGAGCATGTCAAAAGAGACCTGAATCCGGAGGACTATTGGGAAATTATTGGCGAGCTGGGTGATGGTGCTTTTGGAAAAGTATTCAAGGTAAAAAAAACAAACCAAAAAGCAACTTTGTACTACAGTATGCTATTGTCCTGAAATGCTTGTTTGAGCATTACCCTTCGTTACAGTTTGTGTAACTCACTATACATTTTTAAAACACTGTAAAAATCCTATGATCTAGTAAATGTTGATATGTTTTTGTAACAAAGGCCCCTTCTACACTGCCATATAAAATTCAGCATATCTGTTTTGTAATGGCTGTGTGGAAGGGTCCTAGATTATCTGCCATATAATCCAGTTCAAAGCAGATAATCTGGATTTTATACAGCTGTGTAGAAGGGGTCTAGGAGTGGTATTTTGATAAAAGATTGTGTTTGTATGGCCTTGGTGAGTGTTTCAATCTAGCTTTTCTTCACAGAACACTGCTTTAATCACTATAGCTTTTATTTTCCTAGAGAGAACATATGATGCTTTTAAACTTTAGAGTTTACCAGTGTACTGATAAAGCTCTAAAAACCATTCTCTATAACTAGATGCAGGATTTTGCTTTCTGATAATAATTAATTACTGATTCATGATATATGGGAAAATATGTGGTATAAAGGAAAATACTATTTTAAAGCATGAGCTCAACTGGCAGTAGGTGTGGGAGGCTTTTATATTGTAACATGGGAGAACATGAGGAAAGTACACAAAAGAAACATTGATGAAAAAATATAATGTCTTCATTCTGTTAGATGTGCACCATATCTGTAGTTATGTTAAAGCTGGGTCCCAGTGGTTTTTCCTTTACTTTCCTCCACCCCCACAGCCATTCTGTCAAGTGAGTAAGTGTCTAAGCAGTGGTGTATGGGTCTGTATTATATGTTTAGAAAAAAGTTAGATGTGTGTAATCCTGGTTTGTGAAAAAGTGTTTTTGTAATGTCATCTGTTTCAGCACCAGCATTTGCAAGGATGGTGTTTAGTTAGAAAGTAAGGGAAATATTGAACTAGATAAACCACTAGATGCAAGATGGAAGGAGGATGCCATATTAGAGACCTTCCACAGATATATAAACCTCCCTTGCTTAGGGAGAGGAGAAGGCAAAGGGACAGGGGCCTTGTAGTGAAGGAGAAAAAAAGTAAAAAAGAAAATGGATAGCAAAAGTTTTTGTAATGAGGGATGCGGAGGAAATAGAGATGTACTTGTTAAGGAATGGGAACTATCTTTGAACTTTGTGGTAAGAAGGAAAAACAATTTTGAATAGGCTCTATAATTTGGTCTCTTAGAATTTTTGCTTATAATTTTTAGATGATGATTCTTGTGCTTGAGAGGGAAGAATAGGTGAATGTTTACTGGGAAGGAAGGGGGTAAGGATGTATATGAATGTCTTCAACCTAAAGGACGGAATGTCATTGCAATGGGAGGGGTGGAAGGGGGGGAAGTAGTATAGTGGGGAACAATTATTGAAGGCATTATTCAGAAGTGTATGTATTTATTTCTGTATACATATATGTGTAAAGTTTGGGAGAGGGGCAAGGGAGGTAAAGCAATCAAACCGACGATTTGTATTAGGTCTGGTTAAAATTTAATTTCTGCAATATGACTGTTAAAATAAAAAAATTCAGATTAAATAAAAAGAGAAATTAAAGGAAATGTTTCCATGATATTTCAGAATAGTAATTTATCCTAAAATTAAATTAATTTTACTCATGTAATTTTAAATACTGGGAGCCTACTTGGAAATGACCAGAGGAATCAATATGGTTAGGATTACACTATACAATTTCATGTATTATACCAATTGTGCAAAATACAATAATAGTCATATACAATAATAGTTATTCTACAAAGATTCCAGCAAAATTAGTAAAAGCAATTATGAGTGAATTCATTTAATTAGACCTTTTCTGCCCTTCTGTAGAAAAGGTGGAAAATCATAATCTTTCATGCTTTTGTAATTCTTTATGTGTATTATCTAAAACAGAATAAGAATAATATGTTCAATAGACCTACCATATGAGGTTACCATGGAAAAGTATTTAGATACCATTACTGATCTAAAATGCTGTTTTAGGGTGATGGATGGAACTACTTGACCAGAACATGAATTTCCATTCTCAAGTCAAGTATCTGTTTGTATTTGGCTTTTTGTAGCCCTAGTATTCTGAAATTTTATTCTGTGATATCATAAGGTCTCCCAGCTAAGCTGGCACTCCTTGGATATGTTGTGAATGAAGTGAAAAAGTGAAGCAGACTCAGACAGCACTTTGACTAAGTAAAACAGATGTGGTCAGCTAGCACCTGAGACCTAGCTGTCACCCAAAAGCTTAGCACATAACTGAGTTTCCCCCTCTTCTATGTTTCCATGTGGGAACAGTGAAGAATTAGCAATATGCGTTTAACCAATGCTTTGAAGATCCAGCTAAGCCCAGGCAGGTTCATTTTCCCTTCCCTGTATACTGACAGGAATGATGTCTGAAAAACAAAAGGAATGAAAGGCTGTGTCCCCACCTCGAAACAGTGCCAATTCTCAGTGCATCACCAACATAACGCCTTCCTCCACTTTCCCATGTTCTCTAAGTTTAGGAGGCAAAGTACCTCTCATCCTCTCCTTTGAAGGGGGTGGAGTTTCAAGTAGGGTGCTCTGGACTACAGGCCAAATTAGCTGGTTACTGAGTGATTTACTACTTAGTTTTATCTTGCTGTCCTGAGCCTGCCATCCTTGTTCTTTCTAGTAAAGACTGAACCTATTGCATTCTAAGAACCATGCAGAAGTTGCTAATGTTTTTTATTGTATGTAACGGGATGCCTACCCATTCTGAAATTAAATTTGTATGTGAGTCTCAAAGACTGTCCTGAAACTTAACTTGATTCAGAATTTATGGTCAAATGCCTTATCTGTAGTCTCGGATTGTGTTAAGATGGTTCATTTCCAAGCCTGTGGTACGTGAAATACCTGAACTACTTGAGGTCAGAGAACTAGACAGTTGTTGCCAAAAATAACAGTAGAAGCCCCCCAGTAGTGCAGTGGGTTAAACCCCATGTGCCAGCAGGACTGATGACTGACAGGTCAGCGATTCGAATCCGGGAGAGCATGTTGTGCTCCTCCTGTTATTTCCATCTCCCCATGCGGGAACATGAGAGAAGCCTTCCACATGGATGGTAAAACATCAAACATCCGGGCATCCCCTGGGCAACATCCTAGCAGACAGCCAATTCTCTCACACCAGAAGTGACTTGCAGTTTCTCAAGTCGCTCCTGACATTTGGGGGGGACGGGGACAATAACAGTACAAAAATCTCTCTGCATTCACTGGTGTTAGGGCACAGAACTCATGTGAAAGGAAAAATCGTGAATTAAAATTTGCTATTTTTCTAGGTGGTTCAGCATGACTCTCTTGTGGAGTTCTTGTGGAGTCTGACCATAAACTCACTGGAGGACCTAGTGATTCCTAGAAAGGTATTTTCTCTAGAAATGTCTAGCTCCTCTAGCACAGTTGTTCTCAACCTGTGGGCCCCCAGATGTTTTGGCCTACAACTCCCTGAAATCCCAATTAGTTTACCGGCTGTTGGGATTACTGGGAGTTGAAGGCCAAAACATCTGGAGACCCACAGGTTGAGAACCACTTCTCTAGCATATCTGGACGAAGTTCACCATAGAGTCACACTGGAGGACCCAAAGATTACTAGATATAACATCTTAATCAAATCCTGAAAAAATCAAAACCGCAGATGATCGTACTGGTCAAAATGAACTGATGCTCTGACTCAACAATATATGAGCTTCCTCTTGGTTTGTTTATTTTTGGGTTTTTAAAAGTGTTTTTGCATACGTATAATAAAACTCAAGACTGAGGCCTTATCAAAATGTTAAAACAACATCAACAAAAGTAACATACTGGATTACAAATAAATACATTGAACTATGATGGGGTTAAATTTAACAGAATACGTTCATATTTGTTGAGTTATAATGTTCTATAACTCAGTGCTAATCATCTTCAATTTTTCAAATCAAGTAAGTGCAAGTTCATTCTTGCATATCTATATTACTCATCACCTACTTGATGAATAATCAGGAATCCTTCTGTAATTCTTGACAGTTCTGAGTATATATGTACAATATTTTTGCTCCACCCATTTTCTTAGAGTAGTCATCTTTTCCAGGGTGTTAAATATTTTTTTAAAATCTTAAATATATCCATTTGTTTAAAATGAGAACATAGAGTTATTAAGTTAGGAATCAATGCTCTCTAGCAGGAAATCATTTTTGTATGCTTGACATTTAGTTTTGTCTGGAAAACCTTCCTGCACACAGTATACAAAGAGATCCCTGGTGACATGGGCTTCGTAGACTACTTCTTAGAATACTGTTGATTGTAAATCTATAATTTATGCAACCCAGAGATTATGTTCAGTCATATGACATGGATCAGAATAATTGTGTGTGTGTGTGTGTGTAGGAAATCGTTGGGTACTACTCTTTTTCCTTTTAGTTTTCTTTTGCTATTTTCCCATCTTTTTTCTGTTCTTTCTTGTGATATCTCATACTTGTAAGCAATTGCTTGCAAGCTTGTGAAATTCTGCAGTAATAATGGGAAAAGATAGGATTTCTGATTATTGGCAAATGCAGACAATAAATACTTGTTTTAAATGTTAATGAAACACTTCAACTGTGAATCTGTGCTCTTTGCAGTGTAATCTTTCAGATCAGTTCTGGAGGACAATAGGAAAACATAGATGTGCTCAAGGTAGAGACCAGTGGGTTTAAATTTAGTCAGGAGTTTATCAAGCAACATGATGTGGTGCTTCTTTTTATATCATCTTTTTCAGTTGTAAGTTTCAAAGTATTCAGTCATATTGTCAAAAAGGTAATGTCGGCTGCCTATAATGCAGTAATGTTATATGATCACATTAAATAAATAGAACCTTGAAAAAATGGAGAACACTAATACATAGAAAGTCTAGGAACAGGCTGTCATCTCCAAGCTACTCACTGCCTTAGAAAGAGCTCAATTGAACTTTTCAAAGTACCAGTCAGATAATTCAGACTATACTAAGGAGGATAATAATCCAAAATAAATTGACCATGATAAATCTGGATTATGTTTCATCATGGCACCTAAGCTAAATCATGCTTTAGATAATACTATTTAGTCTATTTGATCATTCCTGACTTTTTTGTTTTTAGAGTTGCCTTACATCAGTTGATTTGTTGTTCTTTCCTGAGAAGAAGTGAACAGTATCTCATTTTCATTAAGTCAGATTTTATGTAAATTTCTTTATAGGTGGGAGGAAAAATTTCCCTTGAGAAGTCTCATTTCTATTGTAATAGTAAACAGTCCATTAAAATGAAAGCAATAATTGCTTTCATGATCATATTACATGCGTCGTTATAAATGTTCATCTTAGGTTACAGAATTTTTAGCAATTTTCTTTCTTCCAAATGGAAAGTTTTATATTGGCCGGTCATTATTCTGAATACAACATCAAGAGTATATTCTTCATTAGATGCTGAATGATATATTTGGAAATTACAGAAGATTTAAAGCAGATTGACATATCAATCATGGAAATTCATCCCACAATAAGTTTGTTAGCCTTTAAGATGTCACAAAACATTCCAGAACAAAATGATACAGTTTTGTTATCTTTGTGTGCAAGCCTTTGAGTTGCAACACTTTTAGACATAATGGAAAATTGACATAATTATAGTACTGATTGCAGGTTAATTTCTGTGTAATGCATATGATTTCTGCTCATAGGTTAGCCATACATACAAAAAAGAATAGAACCTAAGACTTGTTTATATCTTGTGTTCATACATACAAAAAGCTAAAAGAACAGAAAAAATGAAATGTATTACATATATCTTACAAGCTATAGTGGAATATTTACTATGTGTAAATATACTGTAGCTTCAGTATAACTAAGGCTATGTTGTCAGAAATGTGCATGCTTGGGGTGTTAGAGATGTGTGTTTTAATCTACATGCTCTATTAAATGCAAACATTGCTCTCTTGACCATAAGAGAAATTCCTAAATACTTCAATAGAAATACCTTTAATATACACAGTGAATGTATAAAATTGCTTATGCAAGCTTTCAAAACACATGTCTTCATCTAGTAAATACGTTTTTTAAAAAAGAATGGAAGGAAAAATTAGAGAGGTTTTGATGTTTGTCTGAATGCCTTGAAATTGTTTGGAGGAACAATACAGGCAGTTAAAGCCGGCTGATCAGGACATATCTCTGATAGCTGTGAGCCCTCTGTAACCAACCAACAAAGGCAATCAAACAATAGTTATAAAATTTGGTTCTCCATTTGAAAGCTCAAAGAAAAACCTGTTTATGATCTGTCTCCAATATAAAACATACATTCCTCTTCAGAGAAAGAGGGAAGAGTTCCTTAGGAAGTCTCTTGTGTTGTCAATTTTACAGATGTGCTGAATAAGGCAAAGCATGTCAGTGGAAACCAAATTGGGTTTACTCACCTTTGTAGGGAAGGCATAAACCCTCAAAAATCATCACAGGTGAAGATGGTATAAAACTACTCTTTCTCGGGGGAGAGCGGCCGGACGAAGATGGTGACAGGTCGGGCACTCTGAGGGCTCCCGGAGTGCCTCCTGCTCCTTCGGCCGGAGGGCGATCTGCGCCTCCCCCCACGGACACAGAGGTGTCCAGCGGGTGCGTGAAGCTGCCTGGCAGGCCCCGCTGGCCCCAGAGATCCCCCCTCCTCCTCAAGAGGGGGAGATTGCGCGAGCCCGGAGCGCCGCCGCAGCACCAGGCGGGCCGAGAAGCGGGCAGCGACCCGCACACACTGTCAGCCCAGTCCGGCTCTTCCTCTCCCCCATCCACCATCAAGCTGAGGGCAGGAGAGGAGGAAGAAGCCCAGGAGAAGCGGCCGTGAGTAAAGGGGGAACCCCGGGCCGCTTGTCAAGCGGGAGGCAGCACTTCCACAGCAGCAGGGAGCCAAGCAGCCCCATGAACACCCCCTTCCAGCAGGGATCGGGGCCCGCAGAGAGAGGGTCAGATCCCTTAGGAGAAGACCGAGTTGGGGGCAACAGATCACCTCAGGCAGAGGCAGCCCGGGCGACTTCAGCGCCCCTCAGGGGACCCAAAATGGCGGACATGTCTTGACAGCCATAGAAGCAGGGGAAGAAGACAGGAGCTTTTGGCGGGAGCGCCATTTTGAAAGGGAAATAAAAGAAGGGGAAAAAAGAAAAGACCAGATAACAAGAATATACCCTCACCTAAGAGACACAGATTAGAAGGTGACACCTACACAAATATCTACTACAGAGGGGGAAGAAAGGACAGAAAGATAAGGTCTAACAGCAGGAGATTGGTTGGACGGGGTGCTAATGTCCCCCCCTCCCCCCACAACTAGAACAAGGCAAAAAACAAGAGGCCTCACTCAGAGCACTGGGGATCAGAACAAGCCCTTGAAATCTGAACATTCCGGCAACCCCCCACCCCACCCCGACGCACGCCACCATGCAGGACTGAAGAGAGGAAGACCCCACAAAAGTACTACTCCACCCTCCCACTCACCGAGAGCAAGTCAGGGAGAAATCCAAGTGCAGTTATGGCCAATCCAAGGGTCACCAAGACCACCAATGGAGCAGTAAAAAAGCAGACGCTGGCAGAAGAGACGACACTCAAGGACATCCTAAGGGAAGTCCAAAGAATAGCAGAAAGGCAGGAACAGGCCCAGAAACAAATGGAGCTGATGGCCAGCAGACAAGAATCCCAGCACAGAACAGTTCAATAGCAGCTGCAGAGCATCAAATCAGATCTTTCCAAGGAATTATCGCGCATCCATGAAGAAATTGGGGAGATAAAACAAGACGAAGGGAGGCTTGCGGTTGCCCAGGACCAAATGAAGGCCAGGCTGGAAAAAGTTGAAACTAAAAGTGCAAGGCTTGAACAGCTTCAAGAGAGATTGGAGCAGAACGAGCTGGAAACGTGGCTGCGTTTCAGAAACATAGTTGAAGAACCCAACGAGGACCTGCAAAAAATAGTACACAACTTGACAGCTACCATCCTAAAGAAAGGAGAGAGCAAAACCGCGCAGGAGATCGGCAGAGTCTTCCGGGTCACTACGGCATACTCAAAGAAGAACAAGACACCACGAGATGTGGTGGTTCGCTTCGAAAGACGGAAAATCAGAGATGAGATCCTAAGGGAAAAAAAGTCAGCTGAACCGACCTACAAGGGGAGCAGAGTGACCATATTAAAGGAGTTCACAGCGTCGTCCATCAGCAAAAGGAGAAGCTATCACTTCCTGACGGAGGAGCTAAAAAATAGAGGAATCCGCTTCAGGCGGGAAAAAACGGAGGGAGTTATGGCCACCTACGGAGGCCAAAGATTCTGGCTGACTTCCATCGATAAGGCCAAAGCCTTCATGGAAAAACTAAAATCAGACCATCGGCAAAGAGCACCTGCACAATCTAGCCAAAGCGACTCCTCGAAGAAAAGGCGCTTCAGCTCCCCAGATCATGAGCTGCCCCCACCCAGGCGAAATCCACACGGCAAAGGTAAAGAGAACAGCCCACGAGTTACGGAGGCAGGACGCGACGAACCGGACCACACAATAGAAATGCAAGATGAGTGACCTTCATGTCCAGATATCTTGCTTTTCAAACAATATTAACGGACTGAACTCTGCTCCCAAACGAAAACGGCTATTTAACTTTCTACGAAAAAAGAGATACGATGTAGTGGCACTTCAGGAAGTACACACCAAGAAGCCTCACGCACACCACCTGGAGAACAAGCGTATCGGCAACCTCTTCTATTCACTGACTGAGGGGAAACGGAATGGAGTGGCCATTTACGTGAACGACAAACATCCAGCAGAATTAGCCTTCAACGATGAAGAGGGCAGAATGGTAGAAGTGAAGGTCAAGATGGGTCTCCAGAGACTGTTATTCTGTAGCATCTATGCCCCAAATGGCCCCAAGTCACAATTCGTAAAGGAGCTGCAGAAACACATCGAGGAGCAACGTTTTGACAGCCTAATCCTGATGGGGGACTTCAATGGAGTGATAGACGCACGACTTGACAGGTCGCCTGGGGTGAGAAAAACACCGGGCCCGAACCCAGACACAAGAGGTATGCTCCCAAAGATGTTCCTACAGCTCAGAGACAACATGGGACTCCAAGACGCCTGGCGCACCTGCAACTGTGGTGAGAAAGACTACACGTTCTACTCCCACAGACACCAGAGCTGGTCGAGAATCGACATGGTCTGGGTGTCCAACTCCCTGATCACAAAGGTCTCACGGATCACCATACTCCCAAGTGATATCTCTGCCCACTGCCCACTGGAGATGGTTGTGAACCACAAGCCCTTCACAAGAAGATGGAGACTAAACAATAATCTCCTGAAAAAAGAAGAGGATATCAGACGCTGCAGATCAATAACAACCGATTAAACACAACGACAAACAGGAAACCCCACCAGATATTATTTGGGATGCGTGCAAGGCAGTGCTGAGAGGCCATTTCATCCAGCACAACGCAGTCAAGAACAAAATCCGCAGAGAAAAGATGCAAGAACTGCAGGGAAAAATCAGGGTGGAAGAAGCAAAATTGAAGGCGTCTCCGAAAAACCGGGAGGTGGTCTGCAACCTAGCTGCTCTGAAACAACAGAAACATCACCTCGAATGGAGCAAATGTCCAAAGACTTGAAATTCTTGAAGCAAAAGAACTTCTAAAACGCCAACAAACCAGGCCAATGGCTGGCGAGGAGGATTCGGAAGAAAAGGCAAGCGGAATTTATTACCAGGATCAGATGTGGTGACAAATTGTCCTCATGAGATGATGATATCTCAAAAGAATTTCAAGGGTTCTTTGCCAACCTCTATTCTAGAGATCAGGTGGAGAATGATGACATACTGCGCTACCTGAGGGAGCAGAATCTAGGGAAAATTCCAGAACATCACAAACTCTCCCTGAATAAGGAAATTTCGGAAGAGGAGATCAGGAAGGCGATCAAGAGCCTAGGAACCAACAAGGCCCCGGGTCCGGACGGGTTGACCGTGAAATTCTATAAGACACTGACCAATGAAACAGTCCACTTTTTGCAGAGAATTTTCAACAGAGTGCTGACTGAAGGGGTGATCCCAGAATCGTGGAGAGAGGCCAACATTACCCTAATCCACAAGGAAGGGTCAGATGCAACCAACGTGGCCAACTTCAGGCCCACCTCCCTTCTCAATAATGACTATAAGATCTTAGCAAGCATCCTTGCAGAAAGGATGAAAGCCTGGTTGCACGAGTGGGTGGGGCCCGACCAGAATGGCTTCCTCCTGGGCAGGCAAACCAGAGACAATGTTAGGGTGGTCATGGACCTCATAGAATACTATGAGACACATCCCAAGAAGGAAGTGGCCTTTCTCGCCCTGGATGCGGAAAAGGCCTTTGACAATCTAAACTGGAGCTTCTTCCAGCTCCTAATGTCGGAAATGGAAATGGGCGAACACTTCATGAAGGCTATTGGGGCGATCTACGAAAGGCAAAAGGCGAACATCTGGATCAACGGTCAGCCAACAGAGAGATTTGCCATCCAAAAAGGAACGAGACAGGGGTGCCCTCTCTCGCCCCTGATCTTCGTGCTCTCAATAGAAATCCTGTTGAGGAAGCTCAGAGCAAACCAGCAGCTGCTGAGCCCAAAACTAGGAAAGCATGAGTTTAAAGTCAGAGCCTTCGCAGACGACCTGATCTGCTTCGTAGAAGAACCGGTGACCAACTTGCAGACGTGGCTAACTGACATAGAGGAGTTCAGCAAACTGGCAGGGCTGAAGATAAATAAGACCAAAACGAAGATTCTAACGAAAAATATGTCCAAAGCCCGGCAAGAGAGACTGGAAAGCCAGACAGGCATCCAAGTCACAAAATCCATCAAATATCTGGGGATCCACCTGACAGCCCAAAACTCCCAATTGGTGAAAAACAACTACGAGACTTTATGGAAGAAGGTACAGGCAGATCTGGAAAGCTGGAGGCAGGCAGGCCTCTCCTTCATGGGGAGGATAGCGGCGGTCAAGATGAACGTGCTCCCAAGGCTGCTCTACCTGTTCCAGAACATCCCGGTCATACGAACAAACCAAGTATTCGACATCTGGAAAAGAGACATCTTGAAATTCATATGGAATGGAAACAAAGCGAGGATCAAATACTCAACACTGATTGATAGCAAAGGAAGAGGAGGCCTGGGCCTTCCAGACTTGAAGTTATATTTCGAGGCCTGCAGCCTGTCCTTCCTGACAGACTGGATGGACCTGAAAAGGGATGAGTTGTTGGCTCTGGAAGGCTTCGACCTACAATCGAAGCCTTCCACAAAAGAGGGGAGGTGCCTCAGGAGACATCCACTAAGGGCCGCCTTAATGAGAGTATGGCAGAAGTATAAAAGGAGGTTTTACCGCTCCACCCCCCTCTGGGTCTCTCCCCTGGAAGCGAGTCAGAAAAGACTACTGGGAGGGAGTTCATGGCCCATCTATGAAGACCTCGCCGTCAAAGTAGGGGGGAAAAGATGCCTGAAGCCGCCGGACCAGATCAGAGTTAACTTCAACAAACTGACGTGGCTCCACCTTCACCAAATCAAGGAGCGCTTCAAAAAGGACGAACTTGTGGGGTTCGAGGAGAAAGAAGACCTGTGGAAACCCCTGCTAAAGGTCCATAAGAAGCAAATTACTAAATTATACTCCAGGCTGTTGGAGTGGTCCACTGAAACGGAAGTGGTGAAGGAATGCATGACAAAATGGGCCAGCAACATCGGCCGGCCAATCACGCTCCATGAATGGGAGAAAGTCTGGAGGAAAAGGATAAAATACACATATGCGATGGAGCTTAAGGAAAACTGGCATAAAATGTTTAATCGCTGGTACATGACGCCACACAAACTAGGTCTCATATACAAGGAAGCACAAAACAAATGCTGGAAGTGTGGTTCCCAGACGGGCACCTTCTACCACATGTGGTGGACCTGTCAAAGTGCGGCGAACTTTTGGAAGAAGATCCACTCAGCGACGCAAAAGATCCTTGGCCTCCCCGTTGAGTTTAGACCGGAAGCATTCCTACTGGGCCTGACGACAGAGGAAGACCTCCCAGAGGAGAACGCAGAAAGACTCTTCACATACCTATCAACGGCAGCGAGGATAGTGTATGCAAGAAAATGGAAGGACGTGGAAACCCCCACTACTGAGGATTGGTTGAACAAGATAGGGGAAATTATGGACATGGACAAACTCACTTTCCTCTTAAACGAACCTGGCGGCTGCCCGCCCAAAAGAACCGACTGGACCCCGGTCAAAGACTTTCTAAAAGCTCGGAACAGCACCTGACGAGTGAAACCCATTGGCCACTTTGCCGGCCAAGAGAGACACAACATAGGCTCCGAGAAAGCCGACAGCAGGAGAGGGGACACAATTACTTAGAAACGCATGGACGATCACGAAGAAGAAAGGACACTCATCAACTCCCCCCCCTCCAGAGACTGCCCACAGCCAACCCCCCAGTGCGCCCAGTTCTTTTCTTCCCCCCTGCCCACCCCCACCCCACATCCCCCCTTAGCCCCTCTCCCTCCTCTCCTCCCTAGCTACCCCCCCACCCACCCCAACCCCACAACCCCAATACTTGTTGAAACCCTAATAAAAACCACTTAACAAAAAAAAAATACTCTTTCTCCAGTATAAGATCTCAATGCCATATGGCTAAGATTCCACAAATGATTTAAAGAGTATCATACCTGTTGCTTGCATGTTGAGGGTACATATACTTCATTATATTTGATGACAGAAATAAAATATGAGTTATTTGGTTGAGAAAAGTTCTTATTACACCAATAATGAGTAGTTTGTTTCAATGCTGATTGTTGTATGACACCTTACTTTAGGTCAGGGCTTCCTAAACGTTTTTCCACTTGTGACCCTTTTCGGCCGAATAATGTGTGACCCCAGATATATAAGTATATAAAATAGGTATAAAATCAAACATTTACCTACCGATAATACATTAGCATTTGCAAAACTGGCTAAACATGTTGATTTTCCTTTTTATGAAGTTCTGCAGAGTCCACTGTAAACTTTGCACTTTGTTGCTAACAAATTTGCATAAATGGGTGGCATTCAGAAACCTCTTACTGTTGCCAAATTTTCATTACCCAACATTGAACTAAGGTGAGCCCATTTGGGTCAAGACCC
Organism: Anolis apletophallus; assembly: GCA_030556195.1. NCBI lineage: Eukaryota > Metazoa > Chordata > Lepidosauria > Squamata > Anolidae > Anolis > Anolis apletophallus. The sequence continues at coordinate 74,033,395 of JARBWK010000010.1, forward strand.
ACTGTTTGAGAAGCAGTGCTTTCGACTCCTAAGCCACGCGAAAACCAACTGGTTTTATTCTGTATTATGTATCACTATATTAACTTATCAACTAAAAAACTGAGCCAGACCACAGTGATTTCATATTTCTTTTTTTCAATAAAATACATGATGAATGTATATACTGGTCTTTGATCATGCTCAGATTTACATTATACACTGAGAGTGGCAAACAAATCGATATCTGTTGCTGGAATGAGAATTTGACAACTTGATAGTTTAACCAAGTATCTCAGTATTTCCTAGCATCTTGCCCTCTTTGGTAGGCAAACCTAGGAAATGGCTTTGGAAAATGATCTTAACACATTTATAGAATAGACATTTTGGGATGTTTTGCTATTTAGTGCAGAAACAAGCACTTTGAATTGTTTACAGAAAGAAGCCTGGAGTTATTAAAAGCACAAGAATACGAATCACAGTGATTGTATAAAAAATTAAAAGCACTACTGAACTGCGCTACAGTGTCATTAAACAACCTCGTGTCATTAAAACCCCAAGTAGACAGTATCACCTTCAAAGCCTACCTAGATAAGATAACAGAAAGGGAATTCCATAGGGCAGTGTTTGTCAACCAGTGTGCCGTGGCACACTAGTGTGCCATGAGCGATCATCAGGTGTGCCGTGGGAAATTGGCACCCTCCCCCCTCCTAGCAGCCTCCTCACAGATTTCCAAGAAACAAATTGAGCCTCTCCGCTTGGAAATGTGTTTTTTAAAACTATTTTACTAGATTTTTTGAGAGTTGCCTCCCCCCCCCAAAGGAACTGTTTATAACAGCTTCATGACATCCATAGTTAACTGGAAGCAAGTTTCACTCAGGGTGAAATTTCACAAAGGTCTGAAGAACAAGCTGTATGAGGAGCGGCTTGAAGAGCTGGGCATGTTTAGCCTGAAGAAGAGAAGGCTGAGAGAAGACATCATAGCCATGTATAAATATGTGTATAAATACATTTTAAAACATATTAACTATATGTATTACTGTGTTAGAGTGTCATTTTGTGTCATTTTGGTTGGTGGTGTGCCCCAGGATTTTGTAAATGTAAAAAACGTGCCGCGGCTCAAAAAAGGTTGAAAAACACCTTGACTAGAAAGACTTTGCCCTTATGTGCCACCTATCCCATTTCAGAGGATTCACCAAAGGTTTTAGTATGATTGTGATAGAAGAAATGCATTATTTATCTGGGAATACTTCTCAACCATATTATCTGCATGATGAAAAAAATGTGCCAGTAATAGAAATCAGCCCTAAAGCGTAATCTCTTGCAGAATACGCTGTGAGTAACTACTTTCTACTACCGAAGACTTGGTATAATGTTGCTGTAACTGTTTATTCAATTCAGTTGCTAACATTATTAAATATTAGAAATGCAGATTTTTATTTTAGTTTGTTTTTCTTTCACTGCTTTCTAGGCACTGAAAGGTAAAGTGGAACATGTGTCATATTGGAAAAGAGCGTAATGTTAGACCAGACCTACTGAAAATGTGGTGAAAGCACCGTGTTTAACCAAGCATACGTAAATGTATAGTCACTGCTGTTTTAGAAATATAACTTCATGGGTGGGAAGTAACCATGTTTTGGAGGAAGTTAAAATAACCACAACAAAAGCACTGATGGGTCTGTTGTGAATGCTGTAGTTGTTGGTATAGAAACAGACTTCAAAACAGAGACATGTAATAGCAATGATGATGACAGCAGTAGTCTTCAGAGTGCACACTGAAATACTGTGTTTACTTTCACTCTAGTTTTCATCCACATGTCTGAAATTGCAATACAGGTTGTCAATCCCCTATCTGAAATGTTTGGAATGAAAGGGTGTTTGTTTTTGTTTTATGGAATGCCTATATTTATAGGAATGCCTATATTTGCATATATGCACATGAGATATTTTTGAGATTGGACTCAAATCTAAACAGGAAATGTATTTATGTGTCATATACACTACATGGCCCCTGGTGGTGCAGTGGGTTAAACCGCTGAGCTACTGAACTTCGGCTTAGAAATGGAGATGAGCACCACCCCATACAGTCGGCCATGATTAGACTAAATGTCGGGAAACCTTTTCCTTTTTATACACTACTAGCTGTACCCAGTAGACCTGTTTGATCCATGATTCTAAATGCTTCAAAAGTACTTACAAAACAAAAATTCTGGTGGTGAACATTTTAGAACTCTATCAAAAATTCATTATTATTTCATTATTGGCAATTTTTAAGACAGAACCAATTAAGAACTGCCGTTTATAATGAAATTTTGAAAGTTTTGTTAGAATTCTGAAATTTTCACCATCAGAACTTTAGTTTTGTAAGTACTTTTGAAGCATTTAGAACCATGGATCAAACAGGCCTAGTACCCAGCCATGCATTGCTGTGGCGCAGTCTGGTGGTATGAGATGGTCTGGTTAAGAAGAAGAACAGCAACAACATCCCTGCCTGCCTGTAGTTCTTCCTCTCCTCCCTCTCTTCCTCTTAATTCTGCTCTTTCCTTCTCTCTTTCCTCCTTCCTGTCATCCGTCCCTTCGGTCTTTCCTTTCCCTCCTTCCTCCCACCCTTTCCCTTTATCAGTCCTCCCTTTCTTTCCCCCCTCCCTCCCTTTTTTTCATTCTTTTTCTCCTCCCCTCACCAGCTTCACCCTCGTTTCCTTTTTCTTTCCTGTCTACTTTGTTTTTCCTTCCCTCAGTACCTCTGTCCTTCCTTCCCTCCTCCCTTCTTTCCCTCCTTTCTTCTCTCTTTCCTTCCTCCCCCCTTTCCCTCTGTCATTTCTTCCCTTTTCCCCTCCCTTCTTTCCTTCCTGTCTGTTTTTCTTCTCTCCTTCTTTGCCTCTTTCCTGCATTTCCTGCACGTGTGCCCCATGCTGGGCCATTGCCGTTTTGAAGGTTGGTTTTGTTGTTCTCTTTGGTGTTGGCGGAAGGGGGGGAGAGAAGGGTGTAGTGTGAGCACATTGTATTTCTGCGCATGTGCAGTTCATCCTTGGCGGGGGGGATTCTGGGAAGTGTAGTCCACCAGGTTTTTTGGGGTTTTGAAGTGTTTCCTCGTTTGTTTTTGGGTGTTTTTCGAGGGCTGGACACACCTTGTAGTGGCGGGGTTTTGTGACCTAATTTGGTATGTCTGCGTTATGTGGTTTTTTTTTGTTTCTAAGCCCCTCACCACGACATGAACAGATTTATAGAGATACTAGCTGTCCCGGCCACGTGTTGCTGTGGGATTTTTTTAAACTTGGGGACTGTGTGTGTAGTCATGTATATGTGTATGCGTGTATATGTGTGTACTTATGTATATGTGTGTTTGTATATGTATGTGCATGTATATGTGTTGATGTGTGTAAGTACAGGTGTGTTTATGTATGTGTGTATGTATATTTGTATATTTCTGTGCATGTATATATGTGTGTGTGTATGTGTTTCTGTGTTCCTTTCTTCTCCCCTCTTTCCTTCCTTCCTTCACTCCATCGTTCTATCCTTTCCTTCCTTTCCCCTCCCCTCCTTCCTGCTATCCTTCCTTTTTCCTTCCTTTCTTCTCCCCTCTTTCCTTCCTTCCTTCACTCCATCCTTCTATCCTCTCCTTCCCTTCCTTCCTGCTATCCTTCCTTTTTTCTTCCTTTCTTCTCCCCTCTTGCCTTCCTTCCTTCACTCCATCCTTCTATCCTCTCCTTCCCCTCGCTTCCTTCCTGCTATATTTCCTTTTCCTTCCTTTCTTCTCCTCTCTTTATTCCTTCCTTCACTCCATCCTTCTATCCTTTCCTTTTTTTCCCCTCCCCTCCTTCCTGCTATCCTTCCTTTTTCCTTCCTTTCTTCTCCCCTCCTTCCTTCCATCCATTCTTCCTTCTATCCTTCTTTCCTTTCTTCTCCCCTTCCTTCCTTCCTTCCCTCCCTTCCTTCTTTCCTTTCTCTCCTTCCTGCCATTCCTCCCCTTTCTGTATCAGTCCTTGCTCCCCTTGCCTCTTCTCCCTCCCTCCCTTCCACCAGCATTCCGACATTCTAAACTGCCAGAAGGGTGTGGTGTGAGGGATCATGGGAGTTGTAGTCCAGTGGGTTTTTTGTATTTTTGGTCCTGTTGTTTAATTTTTTGTTTTTTGGGGGGGTGGTAAACATACCAAGTGGGGTTTTGTGTGTATGTGGGCTGATTTGGTGTCTCTGCCTTGGAAGGTTTCTCTGTTTGGGACGGTCGTTCCATGATGGGACCTCCTTTATATAATAGATAGATATACAAATAGCTTTCAAGTATTTTGAACAATTTTATGCATGAAACAAAGTTTGCGTTTACTGAGCCATCAAAAAACAAAAGACTCACTATGTTCACATATGCCCCACCCCCCAGGTAAGTACTGTATTTTAGATTTAGGAATTCCAGGTAAGGGCTGCTCTATCCATCCAAGAATGAAAGTAGGAAGGCAGTCCTACTGGATCTGGCCACAGTAGTACATGCCTTAGTTACATCTTGACTGGACTACTGCAATGCATTCTACATGAGGCTGCATTTAAAGAGCCTTTGGAGGCTTCAGCTGGTTCAGAGATCTACAGCCAGGCTACTAACAGGAGCACTGTACAGGGAGAAAATAACTTCCATGTTGCAGCAGCTCCACTGGCTTCCAGTTTACTACCAGGTGAAATTTAAAGTGCTGGTCATTACCTTTAAAGCCCTAAAAGGTTCGTGTCCAGACTACCTAACCCACCACATCTTCTCATATGAGCCTGCCCAGACACTGCTTTTCTCGGGGGAGGCCCTCCTCTCAGTCGTCCCCCCCCCCATCTCAAACCCAGCTGGTGGGAACGAGAGGGCCTTCTCTGCAAAACCCCCATGCCTCTGGAACTGCCTCCTGAAGGAGATCAGAGATGCCTCTTTGCTGTCCTCCTTTAGAAAGCAATTAAAAGCATTTCTATGTACTCATATGAAGATGGAAATGTTTAAAGATCCAAATTTTGAGTCAAGGAATGGAATTTGATTACGTTTTTAAACTCTGTGTTTTAACCCTGTTTTAATATAGTATAATCTGTTACTGTCTTCGTGTGATTTGTTTTATTACTGAATGTTCTGTTTTTTTATTTAGAATTTGTTTAGTCTATGTTTGCATTTTATGGCATTGAATGTTTACCTTTTATGTTGTGATCTGCCCTGAGTCCCCATGAGGAGACAAGAACGGGATACAAATAAAGTTTTACTTACTATTTTCTCCTTCAGGATGGCAAAGTTGTGTCATTTATCAATATGTTTTCTTACTGAATTTTGTAACCTGCTGTGTATTGTGTATTCCGTCAACCGGGAGTCAGAATGTATGTCTGCATTCAGATTTGGAGCACAAAGGAAATGTATAATGTTTTCTCAGTCACCCTCTAATGCGGTGGTTCTCAACTTGTGGGTCCCCAGATATTTTGGCCTTCAACTCCCAGGAATCCTAACAGTTGGTAAACTGGCTGGGATTTCTGGGAGTTGTAGGCCAAAACACTTGGGAACTCACAGGTTGAGAACCACTGCTCTAATGCTTATTACTTCTTATTCTTTCTTGGAGTTGCTTTAATACCAAGTGGCTGGCAGACAGCAGCTGCAGCAAAGATGGAGTAGTAAAGGTAGGGAGAAAAGAAGGCAATGAAGGAGTGGGGAGAGAGGGATATGACATGTGTAATAAATATTTCATACCTTAGTAGATATTTATAAAATACTAGCTGTCACCTGCCACACGTTGCTGTGGCCTAGTCTGGTGATCTGGATAATAAAGTAATGAGAAAGTGTTGTTTTTGTTGGTTTCTAATATATGTAATTTCTTTATGCTTGTGGATAAACAGTATTTCTTGTTGTTTCTTTGTCAATATTGATGTAGAGATTGTCTGGTTTGCCAATTCTGGAACATGCAACATATAATTGCCCTTCTTTAGGGGTCCCTTTCAAATCTATATACATATGTGTGTGTGTGAATGTGTGTGAATCATATATGTATTTCAATATCTTTGGCTGGATGGCTGTTTGACAGGAGGACTTTGATTATGTTTCCTTGCCCTGGTGAAGGGAGTTGGACTGGATGGCCTTAAGACAGCATTTCTCAACCTGGGGATCGGGATCCCTGAAAGGGGGGGGGTTGCCAGGGGGTGTCAGAAGGGGTGTCAAAGACCACAAGAAAACACAGTATTGTCTGCTGATCATGGGGGTTCTGTATGGGAAGTTTGGCCCAATTCTATCGATGGTCCCAAATGTCAAGGTCTATTTTCCCCAAACTCCACCAGTGTTCATATTTGGGTATATGGAGTATTTATGTCAAGTTTGGTCTAGATCCTTCATTGTTTGAGTCCACAGTGCTCTTGGGATGTAGGTGAACTACAACTCCCAAACTCAAAGTCAATGCCCACCAAACTCAAAGTCAATGCCCACCTTTCTAGTGTTTTATGTTGGTCATGGGATTCCTGTGTGCCAAGTTTGGTTCAATTCCATCGTTGGTGGAGTTCAGAATGCTCTTTGATTGTAGGGTAACTATAAATCCCAGCAACTACAACTCCAAAATGACAAATCAATTTTTTGAGTGATGGTCACACCTTGGGTTAGTTTTGTGGCCAAATTTGATGGTAATTAGTCCAGTGCTTTTTGATTTATAATGTCACTCAAAAGGAACAGAGCTGCAATTTGGATTCACAGAATAAGCTTAAATGTTACTTTTATATCTTTTTCCAGGCTCAGAATAAAGAAACAAACGTTCTTGCCGCTGCAAAGGTGATTGATACTAAATCTGAGGAAGAGCTTGAAGACTACATGGTTGAAATTGATATCCTAGCATCGTGTGATCATCCTAATATTGTCAAACTTCTTGATGCTTTTTATTATGAAAATAATCTTTGGGTAAGTATTTGTTGTTCGTAGCTATATACTTTAGAGAAAAGTATGGAATTGATATCGATTTAACTTGGCAATACTGTTTCAGTTTGCTTCTTTTTAATGACCAGACTTCAGGTCTTAAAAGCCTGCTAAATGAAGCCCGTTGAGTGACCTTGGGCAACCCCTCAGCCTCAAAGGAAGACAATGACAAACATCTTCTGAACTAATCTTGTCAAGAAAAAAATCGATAAGTTTGCCATAATTCAGAAACAACATAACAAAGTTGATTTACAGGGATGAATGTTTGATCCTTCCAAAATGTAACTGGAAACTTACATTTGTTAAGGGGAACCCTAAAAAATTAGATTTGCATATCAGTGCAAAGCAAGAAACCATTCAGACCTCAAACTCAGATTTGGACTAACCTGGGTTCAATTTCTGCCAGCCTGGTTCCTGTATACATGAATGTGGGCTATTTGTTTTATTTTCACTTTCCACTCACCTTTTTCTCCTTTTTCTTAACCCACTTTCCTAAGAGCAAATGTGGCTTCCAGCAGCTCCCCTGAAAGAATACATTTAGGCAGTAATAAAGAACAAGGAACGTTTTATCTACAAGGTTTCTCTAAAACAAAAACGAAATTAGGCTGGCTAATGATTTCCTGTCACTGTTACAGCTGTGTTTTTCCTTCTTCGGACTTCCCTGAGCTTTCATCTAGCCCCACCTCTCTTCTTTTCTCCTTATGAACAAACCGTCTGCTAGCTCATTAGATACATAATACACACACTGTGTGTATTATATTCTCTATCACTTTTTGGTTAAACCCTCGCCAATCTCAGCAGTAATTATGTATATGCTTTCCTTAATTAAACTGAAACAAAAACTAAAACTGCTTTATTGTCAATTCTTGAATTAACACTTTAACATATACACTCAGACACAAGTTGATGTAAAATAAAGTCAAAGACCGTTATTGAGGGCAAATTTTGGATTTTGATAGGATTCATGGATGAGAGAAGAAGGCACCTATGCTGCCTCAGGAGGCCAGACACCTCTGACTCTTACTGTCTTTTCCCCACCTAGACATTCAAAAAAGCCAGACATGGCACCACAGCAGAGATAGTAGAAGGGTTTATTCTTCGTTTAGATTTTTGCACAATTGACTAAGTTTTTGCCTTTTTCTGCTCCACTCAAAAATAGATGGTTCCTTTTTTGATACACACTTTGCCCCTTGGATAAGTTGACCCAGGGTTGCTTTTCTTGACTAAAGATTCTAGGCATACACACCCCACACACAGTTTGACACTTTTCTAGCTGCTCTATGTTTTAATAGATTGACTGTTTAACTACTCTTCCTTTTCATTCAAAACATTCTGAGGATTATGCCAGTCTTTTCCTGGAGAAGGCAGAACTGATATTGGGATGGGTCAAGCTCAGAAATGGTGAGCTAATTTGGTCCCTCTCAAAATCAGAAGGTGAAAGAGCCGTTTAAAGAGCCGTTTGGACTAAAACACTTCTGCAAGGCTGAATTTGTCATGAGGATGTAAGCAACAATTTGAGAAGATTTAACTTTTTTTTTCAAGATGGAGAGTTTTGAAGGCAACAAAATTGTCCTTGGAGGGACTGAATATTTATGGGCTACATGATAATCAAACTGAAAGTTATTTTTAGAGTAAAGTAGAGATATTTTAATGATACTTAGTGTGTACACAGTGAAGGAATAGCAGCAAACTACACATTCTCAAATCACTTCTTGCTGTTTTTTTATTCACTTCCTTTGTTTTGACTAGCCAGATTTCATTTAGGCATGTTTAAAACAAAATGTTTTTTATATTTATAGATACTAATCGAATTTTGTGCTGGTGGTGCTGTAGATGCAGTAATGTTGGGCAAGTACAATTTTTAATTTTACATGTTAAAATAGGTCAAGTTTTGCATGTTTTGTATGAGAAGCAGTAATCCGAGTAGCTTTTTTTTAGCTTTGTTTATCATGTCCCTCAATCTACTTCTTAGCTATCACTAGGACTTTCAAATTCATTTTCCTTCTATTTATTTATTAAATACATATTATTACATATACTAAATTTGCTACAGAGAAGTTGTATTGGATTGCAGGGGGGTTAAAAACTGTTGGAGGAGACAAGGAGTCCCAGTGGATACAACAGAAAAAGAATATGGGCTCTCACACTCAAATTGGCATGCAAACAACCTAATCTGTGTGGATTGTTCCTTCTGCTGTTCCGATAATTAGCAATGCTAGAGCAGAATAAAACAAGTGGCATCATTTTATCACATTCAATGTAATTAGCTTTTATATATTATCAGGTTAAAACTTGCAAAAAATAAGTAAACATTCTGCTTCACCTGACATGTTTTGCAAAGGAATTTTCTATCTGAAGTCTGTTATTCTTGTAGAACTTGAAAGACCTCTAACAGAGTCACAAATCAGGGTAGTTTGCAGACAGACACTGGAGGCATTGCAATATCTGCATGAAAATAAGATCATTCACAGAGATCTGAAGGCTGGCAATATACTTTTTACATTAGATGGAGACATTAAACTGGGTGAGTACTTTTAAAAATTAAATTAATGTTTTAAAAAGTAACATTGATATATATTGATTTATAGCATCACACTGATACCAAGAAGAATGATTTCCCAGTAGGTAGAGATGTTTAGAATAGTTTTAAGTAATTATCCTAATTATATTTGGCAAACTCTTTGTGGATTTCAGAATACTTTACATGAATTGTTTAATAGTTTGCTGAAACCTGACATGTATTGACTGTAACGCACAAGCAAAATGTTTAGATGTGCATTTAAATTGGCAGATAAATGATTTTTTTTAAAAAAAAGTTTCAACAAAGAATTATATTTAATTTTTTTCCTAATGTTTTTACTTGGGGCAAAGTAATAGAAAACAAAAATGGATTAGGATGTGAGCTGTAAAAATTGAAGTGCTATTCCTGATTTAGATAAGAAAGTGACATAATTTCGAAGCACAGAAATAGATTTATAAAAGTTGATGATTTTTTTCTTATTTCAAGCGGATTTTGGAGTTTCTGCTAAAAATACAAGGACAATACAAAGACGAGATTCATTCATTGGCACACCATATTGGTAAGTATAGCATAATCTTTCCATAGTTAATGGAACATGCCACAGTTAAATATATTGATGCAAATAAGCTAAACTAGGTTATTGTTCAAGTTGAACCTTTTAAAATTTTACTAGCTATACTCTGCCACATGTTGCTGTGGCCCAGTCTGATGACCTAGAAAATAATGAAAAAGTGTTGCTTTCTAATATATGTCATTTCTTTATGCTTGTGGATAAACAGTACTTCTCGTTGTTTCTTTGTCAGTGTTGATGTAGAGATTGCCTGGTTTGTCTACTCTGGAACATGCAACATATAATTGTCTAGACCACAGCAACGCATGACAGGGGACAGCTAGTGTGTGTGTGTGTGTGTGGATATAGATTAACGCTTTCATTTAGTTGTTGTAAGTATTGGTTACTGATGTCGAAAATATTGGTTACTAACAAGCCTTCATTTTTTTCTGTTCTAGGATGGCCCCTGAAGTAGTGATGTGTGAAACCTCTAAAGATAGGCCTTATGATTACAAGGCTGATGTTTGGTCTTTAGGTGTCACTTTAATAGAAATGGCTGAGATAGAACCACCTCATCATGAACTGAATCCAATGCGTGTTCTGCTGAAAATAGCAAAATCAGAGCCACCTTCATTGGCACAACCTTCAAAATGGTTATTGTTCTAGTTTAATTTTTCTGTTTTCAGTATTAGTCAATTAAACAAAAAAGAGCATATGTTTTAAGTATCACAGTTGAACATTCTTTTCTGAAGACGTATAAAATAGACATCTTAAACCTAGCTTGATAAAACTAGAAGTTAGTTTTCAGTTAAACATAGTTGTGTTCCACTGAAAGAGAATGTTCAGTAGCTTGTAGAAGGTTTTGGGAGATAATTGTCTACAATAGTACATTTTTTAAAATTGTTCTGTCTTTCATCTGAAAGTCATGATGCATATTTGATATATTTTGTAATAGATTTTATGTTATAGTAATCAGAAAAGGGCTCAGAGTTCATTAAGGTTTGTTTATTGTCCTTCCCGTCTGTCCTTATGTTCATTGCTCAGTTTATGTTAGATCCAGATAGGGGAAACTGAAGATAGCATTACCCAAATTATAGTGTATAGCAGTTGCTGATTTTAGCTGCTTTTTTTTACAGGTCTGTTGATTTTAAAGATTTTTTAAGAAAGTGTTTAGAAAAAAATGTAGATGCTAGGTGGACTACTTCTGAACTTTTGCAGGTATGAGGAACAGAGTTATTTGATTCATAGACATTTCAATTAAAATGAATACTGTATATTGATTTTGTTAGTGTATTAAAAATGAAAAGTCACGTAGGGAACATCCAATCTGAATTCCAGATGAAATATACCCTTCTGGCACCATAGAGGTAGACATTTGAGTTTATCTGTGGTTTTGTAACCTGCTGTTCCAGTTAAATGGTAATAGAAACAGATAACTAATAGTTTGAAAACTACAGTACATATAGCCCGGGGCTCAAATTTTAGGTGGTTACGAATGCATAATCACCACAGTTGTGTAGCTTCTGCCCTCCCCCTAATTCCCACTTACTGAACAGCAGCCACTGCAGTGCATTTCAGCCATGTTTACTTTGCAGAAAGTTAATGAGACAAATATGACTTGACGTTATGTTTCTGCCTTTGTTACTTCCATTAAAAATCAAATCTTGGGAATTAATGTAAAGAAAAATCAGCATGTCACTTCACCATTGTTTCAGCTTGTAATAATCAACATAAAAGTAAATGTCTAAAACACACCCTATTTCAGATAGAAATCCTTTAAAATGGAGCTAGGCAGATAGTCTACTACAAAGATAACCCATGTGGAATAAATTCTCACATGTGAATACATGTAAATAGGCTTAGAGCTGCAACTCAATAAGAAGCTTAATGAATTATGAAAAAATGTCTTAAGTATAAATTTCCTTAAGAAGGCATATTTGTTTTGAGTGAGGATCAAAGACATTCTGTATTCAGTTTTTAATTAGTTTTTATTGGTTGAAAACATGTGTTTGTTTTTTTAATTACAGCATCCATTTGTTACTGTAGCCACCAATAAACCGATCAGAGAACTGATTGCTGAAGCAAAGGCTGAAGTTACAGAAGAGGTAGAAGATGGGAAAGAGGAAGAGGAAGAGGAAGAATCTGAAAATTCCTTGGTGAGTTAAAAGTGATACTTTACCATAATTAAACTATGATCTGAAGCTTTACATTATATTTACAGTATTTCAATTAATTTGTTAGGTAGATGATTGTGGGAATCAAGTAGTAATGCCATTTGGATTTTATGACCTATTTTTATTATACACTTTTGTTATAAATTGGTAAAATTAAGATGTCTAGTACAACAGAGTGTAAATAATGCTTCTCCTCACTGGGTCACTAAAGCACAACAAGAGCCAGGGGAGATCACTAGGGAGAATGTATACTCCGATCAATATAATTCAATCAAGCAATAGATATAATATCCATGACATACAAACAAAATACACAATTTATATGGTAAATTCAGTTCATTAGATTGGGTTCTTCAACCAAATATCATAGTCATATAATACAATAACGTGATGGAGCTTCTGTAATCTACTCACGCACTGTGTTTCAGTATCTGAAAGTCAATGTAAACCATGCATTCCTTATTGATGGTAAAAGAATGAAGCGGCTGCAATGCGCTTGGGGCCGGCGTTTCGGGTGAGTAGCCAGTGAAAAAGTCCAACATAAGATATATTTGTAATCCACGGAACCGATGTTCCAATCAAAATGAAAATATATTTGTAATCCACAAGAGGCCGATGCTAATGTACATTGTGAAGCAGCGTGAATAGCAAACAGTGGCTCCAAATGATATTCAAATAAAGGGAGAAGAGTCCACACTCTCTATAATCCGTGATAGGTAGTGTTCCGCCAACGGGAGAATATATGTGGATCCAGCCCGTTTCGGTTCCTTCTTCAGGGCGGTCACGCACAAAATAATAAGATATAATTCTAATTCTGTAATATAAAGATATATATTGGATTCATATCCCGCAAATAAACGGGGGGGAGGTATCAGCGAGGGTGGGAGTTAAGCAATCACTTACCCATTGACTTTCAGATGCTGAACCACAGTGTGTGAGTAGATTACAGAAGCTCCATCACGTTATTGTAAAATTAAGATGTCGTCATAAAAGTATGAAAAGGAACATTTAGGTTCATCTTAAGTTATGTAATCTTTCATTCACAAAATTATTGAAAAAATGAATAAACAACATTCAGACTTTGTGTATAAGGTGCATGTGAAACATAAATGAATATCATGTTTAGGCTTGGGTCTTATCTCCAAGATATCTCATTATGTGTGTATATACAAATGCAGGTATTTCAAAATCCATTAATAATCATACGAAATTTAAAGCATTTCCGGTCCAATGTATTTAGGATAAGAGATACTTAATCAAAAATTGATTGTAAAGGCATTGAATGTTTGCCTATGTATGTAAATCTGCTCTGAGTCCCCTAGGGGATTATTATTATTATTATTATTATTATTATGTTACTGCTGATCTGTCTCCCACTGGCTGCAGCTCTTACAACCAGCACTGGAAAGAGTCATAGATCTCACCAGTGCAATGTAAGGGGGGGGGGGGGGCATGTCAGCATGGGAGAAGAAATAAATAAATTGCTTTCTGCTTATAAAATGCATTTTTAAAATGTTTCAGAAAGTGAAATATAGACATAAGTATTTCACAGTGCTTCCTAACCTTTGCTAGTCTTATTTGATGGTTATGAAAGGGGTTCATTTGAAGTTGGGACAAGAGCTCCTAAATTATCACTTTTGAAATAAATATTTGAGTATGTCAAGATATAAAAACTTGATAGTAATTCATTACAGCTAAAATGTGAAACTAACAATGTTTTTAATGCACATTTTAGCAGTTACCTGCAAACAAACGAGCCTCGTCTGATCTCAGCATTGCCAGCTCAGAAGAGGATAAACTTTCACAGAATGCCTCTATCCTGGAATCTGTTTCGGAAAAAACAGAGCGTCTGTCTGTGAAAGAGACTAGTACTAATCTACTTGAAAGTGAAAAAAAGAGTTTGGAACATGACAGCACGGAGAAAGTGAAACACATTGTAAGCACACAGGAAAATGGTGAAAGGATGCCGAATGGATCTGCATTACTTCATGAAGATGAGGAAAGAAAGGAGAATGAAAAAGTTGTTCAAAACACAATGCCAAGTGAAAGCACTGGATCACAGAAAGAAGAGAAGGAAATTGATACTATAGTATCTGAAACGACTGCCAATCCAAGTCTGAAAACAGAAAAAGAAATTCAGGTTTCAGATGAGTCAGTAGTTAAACAAAATGAAGAAATAGTGTCTGAACCTGAAGGCAGCAGTGCAGAAGTAACAGAAGAAATATCAAAAGAAACCGATACGAAAAAAGGAAAAGAAGGCAGTCTAGATCTTCAAGAAAACAAAGCTGTGGAAGAAATGGCTATGGAAAGAATGGAAGGCGCAACAGATTTGCAAGGGAATGACAACTATCAAGAGAGTATTGTGAAAGAAACTGAAGATCAGAAGGAAGGAGCTGCGGAAGAATCTCAGAAGACAGGGGCAGATGAGTCAGTTGATGAACTGCAGGAACAGTTAAAAGAAGTTACCAGTGATGCTCAAAAGGCAGATAGTATTGGCAAAGCTCTCATCACAGATACAGATAAAGTGCTTGGAAGTACTCAAGAACCAACTGTGCATGTTTCTGAAGATGCAATGGAAAAAACCTCCTCTGATCCACCCTCTGTTAAAAGTGAGGACAAAATGGTGGATTCTGATCAGCCGATAGTTGAAAAATACAGCCAAGATTCTAATGAAAAAATCACAACAAAAGAATCAGAAACCAAGGTTTCAGAAATAATGGAAAACACAGAACAGAAACTGATGAAAGATGACACAAAACATGCCCAAGAGACAAGCAGAACTGAGGAAATAAACAGTGAAAGTCAAGTTGCAGAACCTGATGACAAGTTAGGAAGCACAGCTAGGGAAAATCACAAGAGTAACATTCAGATAGGCACAGAACTTTCAGCACTTTCCTGTGACATACCAGTTAAAAATGAACTTGAAGATATTGCAGTCAAGCAGCTACCTGAGCCTTCTTCGGTGCCCAATATTAGCGTTAGCTGTGCAGAAAATGAAGCAGAAGAGAAATCAGGCCCTCAAACAAATGTTGAAAATTCAAAGAATATTGATCCTGGAATCTCTAAAGAAAACGATGCTGATTCAGGCACAGGTTCTACAGCAGACAACACTAGCATTGATTTGAACTTATCCATTTCCAGCTTCCTTGCTAAAAATAAGGAGAGTGGATCAATATCTTTACAGGTAAGAATCAACAATTATAATTAGCTCTTTGGCCTAGGGTTTTATTTGATTAATTCTGGATTATTTGCCTGTGTTACCTTCACTGCTTGAACCTGAAATATATTGGCACAGATTTTTTTATACATCAGAGAAGAAATAAAAAGAAGGGACTTTCCAGTTTTTTGGCATGACATTTGTCTTAAACACTTTATTATTTATTCTTGCAATTTTCCTGTTCCCATATTTCTACCATTATATATATGATATATATGTTAATGCTTTTAATACCAAGATTTTATTTTGATAAGGTAACATTGGGGGACTTGTACAATGTACAGTGGGTTTTTAAAAATTAAATAATTTTAAAATATGCATGCACAATTTAAAAATATGCATGTACAATTTAAAAATATGCCTGTGCATGTTAGATGTTTTTTGTGCAGCTCAGAAGACTTTTTAAATAACATCTGTATTATCTTTTATTCAGGAAACTAAGAGGCACAAAAAAACTCTTAAGAAAACTCGCAAGTTTGTTGTTGATGGTGTAGAAGTAAGTGTGACAACTTCAAAAATAGTCACTGAAAGTGATTCTAAAAGTGAAGAGCTGCGATATCTTCGGTGAGTAATAAAAAATTCAGTTCCAAAATCAGAGAACATCTCTTCCAGTGGGAGTTTTTATCTCAGATTTACTGATGTTAAAATATAATTTTACTGTCTTTGAGCTATAATTAAGAAAAAATATTCTGTTTCCATAAATGTACTAAATGATTGGGTTCATTTCTTTTTTTCTAATGCCACTTGTATTGACGTTGAACTTAGTATTAAATGTTTCCTTCATTTTCACAATATTTTCCCCCTTCCTGCTACCAGACGTCAAGAATTACGGGAGCTACGACTGCTCCAAAAAGAAGAGCAGCGAGCTCAACAGCAGCTCAGTAATAAGTTATTACAACAACGGGAACAAATGTTCAGACGCTTTGAACAGGAAATGACGGTAAATAATACATTCCACAGTAAAATACATATATACAGTAAAGTACACATACACAGTCCAATATGTATTGAACAAACTCAAGATTAACTCCTAATTGAAATAATCCAAAACTGCCCAACCTCTTCTGTGTGTGTTTGCCTCCTATGAGCTAATTTACAGCCCCATTCTTGCTATCTTGATACGTATAAATTATTAAATAATAGTAGCTTTCAACAATACTAAATAATAGTTTATTTAGCAATTTAAAACAATTTACATAGAACTTTTGCATTGCCTCAGCTCAAATTCTGTGAATAACTGTAGCGAGATGAGGATGGCAGGTTTGATGGCATTCCCTCATTCTTCCAGATCTAGCTTAAAATAGCCACAAATGAATTGATACAAGGAAGGGTTGGCCAGTTGTCCTGGAAACATGACTGCATCTCCTTACATATTCTCTGTTTGCATATCTTGCACTGGTTTTAGAAAGTGATGCAAGTAATTTCCAGACTAGATCACTTCTCTTGTTTCAGCTCAGGAAAAATGTACAATAGCCTACTGGTTAAAATATATTCTGGAGGTGCAGACATGTTACACTCTTGTAGCAAATTCAACAGCTGTTCTGTTCTTTAATAAATAGAGAAAAGCATAGGAGTTTTTATGTAGGCACAGCATTATCATTCTGGTAAAATATCATTTCACATATTCTGGACAGAGCTCATTCATGACAATCTTTGATTGAACTCCATGATACTGCATATTAGTGTTATATGTTAGTGCTTGATGCCAATCATGATAGAGCAGTGAAGCCCAGCTGTTATTCTACAATGTCAGGTTGGTCTATTAGGCTTAAATAATACTGAAGTGTTTGGCAAGAGAGTCCATATCTACCTTCTGAAAACATACCTCCATTGTCAGCGGAGTGGCCTTCGACCACCTCTGACAGGTGCGGAGGCTGGCTCCCTACCTGTCCCGTCATGTCATAGCCACAGTGGTCCAAGCCACGGTCATCTCAAGGCTGGACTACTGTAATGCCCTCTACATCGGCCTTCCTTTGTCGGTGATCCGGAAGCTTAAGCTGGTGCAGAACGCTGCAGCGCGGCTGGTGGCAGGCCTTCCATCTCGCCGCCACATCACGCCTGTGCTGCGCGAACTGCACTGGCTTCCAATAGAGCACCGGATCACCTTCAAGGTGTTGGTTCTGACCTTTAAGGCCTTGAATGGTTTGGGGCCGGTGTACCTAAGGGACCGCCTCTCCCATTACAGCCCCCCTCGACCACTGCGATCAGAATCCCAGAACCTCCCTTCCTTCCACAATCCGAGCGCAGACTGATCTGCTAACATTCCGCAGGGCCTGCAAAACCCTCCTTTTCACCCAAGCGTTCGATGCATAGACATAGGAATGTGTAGACTGTGTTTGCATGCCTAATTGCTGCAATTTTAACTGACGATTTGTTTTTACTGTGTTTTATGGCTTTATGAATGTGAGTCGCCCTGAGCCTACGGGAAGGGTGACCAATAAATCGAAGAAATAAATAAATAAATATAAGATACATAATATGTGCATTATGCCCCAAGTAACTTACTTTCCAAATATATGAGTTTTGTTTGTATATGTTGCATCTGGACATTTCACTGTATTTATAGGATACTGTGCCATGTATTTCTGTATACGTGGATGATTGAAATGATTCTTTTTTAATACTGTGACAAATCGGTTTTCTAATAAGATGGCACACTGAAATAGGAACCTACCTCTCGATAAATGCTGAATTTAATGGAATTTCTTTCCAGAGTAAGAAGAGGCAGTATGACCAGGAGATTGAAAACCTAGAAAAACAGCAAAAGCAGACAATAGAGCGTTTGGAACAGGAGCATACAAATCGCTTACGTGATGAAGCAAAACGCATCAAAGGAGAACAAGAGAAAGAATTGTCCAAATTTCAGAACATGTTGAAAAACAAAAGAAAGGAGGTAAAATCAATTGATTTAGTTGAGAGGGGAACTATGGATGATTCTGCAAATTGGTCATATCTGTGTTATATAGTGAATTCTGATTTTGCTAAGAGAGAGGCAGCACATCCCAACTTTAGAATACAGACAAGTCCCCGAGTTACAAATATTTGACTTACCACTAAAATAGTATAATTTATGGTGAATTTGAAATGCTCAACTAGTTGGCTAGGCAGGAGAAAGAAAATTGGAAGAGAGAGCCAGGAGTCAACTGTATTCATGATTTAGGATATTGGAGGACTCCTGCTTGATCGGTTTGGCACAAGGGGATAACCCAGATGTGGTGGATTGCAACTTCAGCCTTACTAGAATGATTGTTCATGGTAGATATATTTCCATCACATTTGGAAATCTGCTGGGTCCTTTGTGGCCAAAATGATATTTTGATATTTTTTCAGATAAACTAAGTAAGTCCCCAAATTACCTCTAGAGCTTGTGGAGGTTATTTGCACCATGTTTGGAGCCTTCTTGGTCCAATGTTAGGTCCCAAAATATTTTTTTGAAACAGGAAATGACTTCCACTCATTTCATATAATTTTTTCAAGGCTTTTCCTGAGATTAATATGGTGCACCTTTGCTCCCCAGAGGACATTTAAGGACCAAAAATGTTTTGATTTGATTTTATGGAGATGGGGGTTGTAGTCCACCAAGGTCTCCTGGGGGACCAGTGCAGCCTCCTAGTCTTCACAGTTGCCCGGCATGGCTTAAACTTAAAGCAAGTACAACATAGATTAAAAAAGCATTCAGAAGATTGTTAACTATTTCAGCTGTAACAGAAAAAAAGTCTTAGCAAAGAAATCTAAAAGCAGTACAATCTCCATAAAATCTTGAAAGATTGTAGATGCAATCATTTCCCAAAAGCTATGCAGAACATAAAAAGTATTTGCCAGCTGATAGAAAGACTTCAATAAAATTTCCTTAGCGTGGCCATTCCAGTTAGGCAGTAGTCAACCCCTTAAAAGCCTGTTTGAGGCACGTTATTTATTTATTTATTTAAAACTTTTGTATGCTGATCTTCTCACCTCCGTAAAGGGACTCAGGCTGGGAGACAGCAAGAATTCAATGCTAACATTAAAATCTAAAATATAAATAACAATAAAATTACCAATACATATAAAATAAATTACATAAAAAGCCGTTCGCCAAGGTAAAATCATGTCCAACTCAGTCCATGTATTCAGTCCATATATTGTGGTCAATAACTTAGTCGATTAGCGATCTCCGCCCTCATTCTGCGAAGGCCTCATTCCACAGCCACATTTTCACTAGCTTCCTAAAGGTCAGGAGGGAGGGGGCAGATCTAATTTCCTTTGGGAGGGAGTTCCACAGCCGGGGGGCCACCACAGAAAAGGCCCTGTCTCTTGTCCCCACCAGACGCGCCTGCGAAGGTGGTGGGACCGAGAGCAGGGCCTCTCCAGATGATCTTAACACTTGATGGTTTATAGGGGAGAATACAATCGGACAAAGTTATAAAGTTACAAAATGTGGCGAGACATATAGTTACAACTTTCTAAAATCTTTCCCCAGTGGTTTTTTTTTTGAGTATTCAATCAGGATTTTTATGCAAAGCAATTATATTGATAGTGTAATATTCAGTTCTCTGATTCCTCAGTATTATGTTTTGTTTTTAACCTGTATTATATTGGCTTTTTTTTCTTGCTGGATTTCTTGCACTTTGAGTCTCTATTGGTGATTGGGTCTTGAAATGGGAACCTGGTGAAAAGATTGAATGCACTAAAAACAATCGTGTTCATAAGGACTAGCATGTGGTGATTTGGCTTTTTGACCTGTGGGCTTTTCCAAACTTAAACAACTCTTATTCGTTGATATTTTTGATGTGTTAATTCTTTTTGAATAAAAGGTATGGGATCTCTTTATGAGGGCGTCAACACATGCAATCAAGATTTTGATTTTTACACTAACAGAAGATTAGCTGATTCATTATAACATCTTTAAGGATCATTCTCACTTAAAAAAAACATTTTAAGCCAACTTTCTTTAAATGCCAATAGCTAGATAGGTTTTATAAAGCAGAATACTTGATTTACCTTTTCTTATTTTAAGTAAACATTATTTTAGAATCTATCATGGCTATTATGAATGGTGTCATTTAGACCATTGTGTTTCTCTTTGAATATGACATGGTTTCCATTGTAATTGTTCTCTTCTAGTAGTGATAAGCCAAACATTTTATTACTTTGAATCTTTCACCTTGGCAGTAAAACTCTTTCTCTTATCAGTACAGGCTAATTTGAGTTTTGAATGCACTTTTAACTCTTTACAGATATTGTACTTTAAGAATTTATTGTACAAAGCACCACATTGGTATTTGCATGCAAACAGAAACTAATTTATAAAATGCAGTCTGCACATGCACTTCTTTTGTTATGTAATCATCAATTGTTGTGTTCATGCCTGCTTCCTCCATCCATTTTCTACTAAGCAAACTATTCTGGCTTTGCATGCTCTTTTTGACCTCCCTATGCTTGACCAACTCTCATATTCACCATAAATGCTTGCTGTGGAGAAAAGGTTATTTTCCCCACCTTCTGCATGCTTGTGCACTGTAGGTTTTTAATGAAGTGGAGAAAGCACCAAAAGAGCTGAGAAAAGAGCTCATGAAACGCAAGAAAGAGGAGCTTACTCAGTCCCAGCATGCTCAGGTAACTGCAGCAGCTTCATGCATCTAAACTCCCCAAAGCAGCTTCATTTGCATAGCTTTAACCGTTATGTGGAGTGGTTTGTTTTTCCTTTGGAATGCATATTATTGTTTTGCAAAAATAAAACTTTTGTAAGGCTTTAGTTTTAAACTTTTGCACATAAAGAGAAGTGTAACACATGTTATGTTTAAGTATTATTTAGTTAATCATAGAAATACATGGAGAGTCAAAAAAGGTAGTTTATGGCCAGGATCTAAAGATGTCTTTGTGTTGTAAAAACTGTGAAACTAACTGATATGAATTTCTCTACCAGTGCTGCACATTGCTGTTAAATCCTTTAATTCAAGACATTGAAGTTAGTGTTAGTCCATTACTTAAAGATAACAGTGTCTTCTAGGTTGAGCAGAATATTCTGAAAAGAGAGGGACAGAAGTAATTCAAAGTATTACTGTAGACATGACTGCTTGCCCAGAGCAAGCTTCTCTCACGTATGGAGCTCAACTCTGCCTTTTTGTTGTTGTTGTTGTTGTGGGTTTAGAAGTTTGTTTTAGGCAAATTATTTTACAAAGCTCTGTGAATGCTGGAATGTGTGCTTCTCTTGTGATTTTGCACTTGTACCTTTAGCCTTTATTGTATTCCAAGAAGGTTTAATGCAATTTTATATTTGTAATCCTCAATTTGCTAAAACAAAACATTTTGTGGGAGAGTGAGTTGTGATGGACGTTAAATGGCAATAGGTTAGTAATATGTGCAAATACAGGGTATTTCAAAATGATGGATCTACCTTTTTGAAACATCCTGTATTGTAGCCACTAAGTCCTTGTTTTGTTTTGCAATTACTGTTTCCATGAATACAATTAACTTTGCTTCCCTAACTCCACTGCTTCATCAGTAACGTAGTAAGTATATTTGTAGGTTACTAGGTATATTCCATTTTGTATATTGTTTTCACTGTTTGGATTTCTTTTGTAGTTTGCATCATTGTAGATATAAATAACTTCAGAAGTATTACTATTTTCATGCAGAGATTGTGCCATTTATATCACCTCTTTTACTAATGCGGTTTCTGTAACTGGATCCTACAATAATTTTGCTGATATTCAGCATTTTAATGCATCATTTGTAGTTGCATTCTGACCTGGGAAGTGCTTTGTATTCTGCTCCACAGGGCGTTGCTCAGGTTATGATTCAGTCTTTTCAGTTGTCCTCATGTACTCTCTTCAATGCTGTAATGCAGGATGTAAGTGAACACAACAAAAATAGTTATTTCCTCTCTAGTGTTAGCTTGTTTTTCCTGCTTTTTCTAACACACACATGCTGGATAATCTCTCTTCTGCTTTAAATTGATTTATAATGCTGTATTCATATGCTTATGAAAGATAAGGTTATAGTAAACAAATTGGGCTGAGTTTATTTTCAGCATATGTGTGAAACTGAGTTCTGTGTTTGCATATTGTGTTTGCTGTGAAACTTAGACCTTTCCCAGAATACGTCATAATATATGATAAAGAATTTTCCCTGCTTCACATAATAAGAGGCACTGAGGCAGCAGCATAAGGCTTTATTCATGGCACAAGGAATACTATTGTAAAACTTCTCTGTGTTAAGCAACAATCACAGTCTTTTAAAGCCTCTTTATTATTTTTACTTTTCTGTTTTGTTCTTTCTAATTAAGGAGCTAGGGAGGTGGGTTAGAATCTTCTTACTCCAAGAAGACTGCAAACCTTATGGGAAAAAAACCTAGTTTATGGCTGTTGAATTAGCAATTTCAATTCATTTACTGGACTTTCTAATCTTGACTATCAGCACTACAGAGTTGCATTTTTAAAGTATCCGTATATACTTGAGTATAAGCCGACCTGAATATAAGCTGAGGCACCTAATTTTACCACAAAAAATGGGAAAACTTATTGACTTGAGTATAAGCCTAGGATGGGTAAAATTATATTAATTGAGGCATGTTTTTGAATATTTATTTCAAAGAAAAGCAGTAAACTAGCTCTGTAAGTGGAAGAGAGGGTCAACAAAACAACATGGTATCAGTAATAACTTTAAAAGTACAGCCATCAGTTCAACAATCAACTAAGAACCCAAAGTCCATGCATGATCATATTGAAGGGGGTAGGGATTTAAGCTGGATGACCATCTGCCAGGAGTGCTTTGACCTGGAAAAAGGGAGTTGTATAGGAGGGTACCCTTGAGAGTCTCTTCCAACTTTAGGATTCAATATTAGCCAGGAAGGGGCAGGGAATTCAAATGGTGCTGGAACTTGAAAAAGGAAGCGGAGGGAACCCAGTTTGCTAACAGCATCAGCAGCAGAGACTACTGCTTCACCTCTCTGCGTCACCCTTGTAAATCGCCTCCTCCCTTTCCCTTCTCCCTCCTTTGCGAGAGGCTTTTCGGGAGACTGGCGACACCTTGCAAAGTTTTCCTGGATGGAGAAGAAGGAGTAGTGCAGGAGGAGAGGTACATAGGAGGAGGGAAAGAAACCTAGTATGGAAGTGGAGGAAGCCCAGTTTGCAAACAGCATCAGTGGCAGAGCCTGTTGCTGCTTTGCCTCTCTGGGTCTCCCTTGCAAATTGCTTCCTCCTCCCCTTGCACCCTTCCCATCCTGCCTCTTGGTCTCTTCTGGGTAAATGTCTTGGTAGGGAGTTTTGCCAGCACAAAAACGTAGTAGAGCGATCCTGATCATGGGCCCTCATTCGAGTATAAGCCGGGGGGTCAGCATAAAAATTGGCTGAAAACCTCATACTCAAGTATATATGGTATCTCATCAATGTTGTTTTAAAAATAATTAAGTAGCAATATTAGGGATTACAAAGAAAATGCCTTTCCTTCACTATTCCAGCTGACAGTTTTAAAATAAAATTCTATGTAGGTTGTTAACTTCTTAAAAGTTTACTAAAACACACATAAACTCAAATTTCTGGCTTATTGTAATACTGATGTTAAATTAAGTTTTCTAAAAAGAGTAAATTGCTTTTTTAATTGACATAATAAGCGCTTTATAACAGAATTTTAGAGTTGGACCACTTACTCTAACCCCCTGCCATGCAGGAATGCACAAGTAAAGCACTCCTGAAGGATGCCTGTCCATCCTCTGTTTAAAGACCTTCAGAGACGGAGAGTCCAACACCTTCAATCTATTCCACTGTTGAACGGTTTTTTGCAGTAAGAAAAAGTTATTGCTAGCATTTAGATGGAATCTCTTGTCTTGTAGTTTGAATCAATCAGTTCATATTCTCATATATTTTCAGCCTATTCAGCTGGCATTCAGCCTCCATTCAGTCAATTGAAGTTCAGATACTAACACTTCTGGAGCTTAGTTCATTTGCTGTTTTACATTAATATTCTGAAGTTAGTTAATTACTTTGATGACATTTTAGTAAAACCTGTAATTTTGAGTATTTGTGAATTTAGTAGTATTTCATAATCTAGAACTTTTGTTATACAAATAAATTTCTAGGTGCAATTAAATAAATATGCCTACATGAAGATAAAGGCTGTACTGAAGACAGAAATCTGTCATTTTCAAGACAATATTAACATATATTGTACACTGTCTTATTCCACAGACTATAATAGTTCTGTGGAATAACCTGCCAAAATTAGATATGTCTAACTTACTCTTATTTTCATCCAGATAATGTTTAGTAAAATACAGTATTTATAAAAGATTGATCTTTGGCTAGATTGTGCTCTGTATTCAATGCCACATCTCTTATGTTCTTACTTAGAAGTGAAAACTTTCTACATATTTCACTAATTTCTGTTTCTTCTTCGTGTGGTCTGTGAAATGCACACAAATGGGTTTACTCCCGCGCATGCGCCAGAATCTCGGACATACTAGCTAAAATTAAAGATTTGCATAAGCCCCTCCCACCCACCCCCCCTCATCCTCGGATCTAGCTACCTCTGCAGTTCCTTTTCCGCCTAGCCAGCAAAAGGATCTCCGACTGCTAGCTCCTGCTAAGTCCACGGATTGCCTCGACTATCAGATAAGATGTCTTCCCTTTCTTTTAAAAAGTGCTCCGACTGTGGAGCAACTTTGCCCCAAGAGGACAAACATGCTAAATGTCTCCTCTGTTTGGGGGAATCTCATATTCCCCAGACCTGCAAAATCTGCAGGGCTTTCTCTAATAGAGCCCTGAAGAGCAGAGACTCTAGGCTCAAAGCTGCTCTTTTTGAGCAGGCCATTACTTCCACACGGACTGGGCTCTCTCATTCCATGAGCCAGCCCTCCCTGCCTTCTATCCCTCTAAATCCCACTCCTCTCAATGCCTCTAAAGATAGTGCCATTCGTGAGTTGGCCTCTGACTCTGCCATTGAGCCACTCCGAAAAAAGAAACAAAAAGCCTCTAAACCTACCCTCAGATCCAAAGAAAAATCAAAAGAGGCTGTGGCTCAAAAGCAACCAAGGCTCCTGGCCGGCCCTGCGCCTCCCAGTCCTTGCATGCCCCTGTTAGCAGGAGAGACGCTGCAACTCTTTGAGGGCGATGAAGATGAGGCTTTAGGAGTGGAAAATCCCCCCCAACTCCTTCCAATTCACCTCCTGTCCTCGGTCTCCGAGCCTGATCTTCCCTCACCTCCTTCTCCTCCACTTGCTCAGGCGCCCCCTCCACTCTCCCCTTCTCCGGAGACCGAAGCTTTGCTCCAGGAGGAGGCCAGCACCACGCGGCCTCCCTCTTCTCCCCGGCAACCGAGCGCTCCGCTTTTCCCGCCGTTGCGCGCAGACGCGCGCTCGTCCCCTCAGCGCCGTGCGGCGCTCTTCAATTGAATTTTCTCAGCGTTCCAGGTCCCGGAGACCGCTTAAGGAGGCGTCCGGTGACCGCGGCCATCCCTGGGACCCACCTTATGGGTACCCCTTTGGCTACCCTCCTCCTTACCCCCCCTCCCTTATTACCAGCACTATTACCCTCCTGAACCCTTCCATTCCCCGGATCCATACCGGTATCCGTGACCCCCCTCCTATCCCTCGCGATCCGTGGCACCTCCTCCTCCAGCCCCCACAGCCCCTCCCGCTCAAGCCCCTGCTCTTCCAGTTGCTCCTCCTGTCCAATCCCCCCCTCACCTCCCAGATAATGATGCAGATCTGGAGTCTTCTTCAGATGTGACTCCTATTCCTCTCTTGCCTGAGCCTGAGGCTGATCCTCAGCAGGCAGAAGAATACAAAAAGTTTTCTGCACTATTAATCAGGCTGGCCAGATCCCTTGGCATACAGCCCCCTCAATCTGAGGATGTGGTCCAAGACCCTTATTTTACTTCTGCTGAACAACAAACACAGCAGTCTACCATTTTGCCTACCATACCTTATTTGGTCAAACTTTAAAAAAATTTTGGGGTTGCCCCGGCTTCCGTCCCGAGCACGTCTAAACGGGCAGAAAACCTCTATCGAATTGACCTATCCACCACTCCCTGGTTGGCCAAACTTCCGAAAGTTAATTCGATTGTGACCGATGCTCAGCCTAAGCCAATTCAAAATAACCAAGCTGCTCCTTCTGATAAAGACGGTAGAAAGCTTGATGCTATGGCCAGAAAATTTTATGCCTCAGCATGCCTGTCAGGCAGAATGGCACATTATGGCGTTTATATGAGCGTCTATCAATCATACCTGTGGGGCAAGATAGGCCCGTACTTGGACCTACTTCCCACGTCTGATCAACCCATGGCTAAGGCCCTTCACCAAGAAGCCCTCACTCTGCCCACCCTACAAAAGGACTTGGCCAAACATGGGGCAGATACCTCAGGCAAACTGATCGCTGGGTCAGTTGCCCTTAGGAGACATGCTTGGTTGAGATCCGCAGCATTGTCGTCCAATCAACGCTCATTAATAGAAAATCTGCCAATGGATGAAGCTGGCCTGTTCAACCCTGAAACAGACTCTCAATTGGAACACTCTCACAAAATGAAACAAACGTTGAACAAATATGGCCAACAGTCCAATCAAACCTATCAACCCTATAGGCAGCGTTGGCGTCCCTACTACTACCATCAGTCCTTTCGCGGATACTACAACTCCGCTCCGTATAGAGGAGGACAGCGACCGCAGTTCCCTTCACAGGGATACAAGCGTCCGGGTGTTCCATTCAGGGGTCAGTATCGAGGTGGTAGATCCTCAGACAATAGAAAGCGCCGCTTCTAGCCTATTCCTCGATAGGCTTCGGCCTTTCATCTCAGTTTGGCAGTCCATCACCACTGATAAGTGGGTTTTGGACATTGTTCACCGAGGTTATGCTATAGAGTTCGATTCCCTTCCACCCCCAGGGAAACCTATCTCTACCCAGACTTCCCCTGCTTTACTAAAAGAAATTGACTCTCTCCTTCTTAAGGGAGCCATTTCCCCTACCCCATCCCACCAACTTCAATTTTGCTTTTTTCCCAGATATTTCCTAGTGGATAAAAGGGATGGTGGTCTCCGGCCCATATTGAACCTCCGGGAAATTAACCAATTCATCAAACCACGCAAATTTAGGATGGTCACTCTCCCCTCCATCCTCCCTTTCATCCCGAAGGGAGCTTGGATGGCTACTGTTGACCTTAAAGACGCCTACTTCCATATCTCAATTAGACAGTCCCACAGGAAGTACCTCACCTTTATGGTGGACGATACTCCATATTCTTTTAATGTCCTTCCCTTCGGCCTCTCCACAGCCCCAAGGACTTTTACTAAGTGTATGGCGGTCGTCGCCTCCCACCTTCGCCAGCAGGGCATCACCGTGTTCCCTTATCTGGATGACTGGCTTTTCTGCTCTGGGTCATGTGACCAATTGTCATCTGATATCAATTATACCTTATCTCTTCTACAGAGCCTGGGACTTGTTGTCAACCAAGAAAAATCTCACCTCTCACCTTCCCGGACGGTGCAGTTCATAGGTGCAGTGATAGACTCCGTATCCCAGAGGGCCTACCTCCCAGAGGATCGCTTCCTCAATTTATGCCACTCTATCCAGGTCATCCAAACCACCCACCGGTGTTCTGCCTGGACCGTTCAATCTATCCTTGGCCATATGGCTTCCACCACGAACGTTACCACGTTCGCCCGCCTCCGCCTCCGCCCCCTCCAAGCATGGTTCCTCTCTGTGTTCCAGCCAGGGCTGGACAGCCAGACCATGATCCTCCACCCCCCCACCCACGTCCTACAGTCCCTCTCATGGTGGACAAACAGGTCCAATGTGTGCTCGGGCCTTCCCTTCTCTCCTCCTCAGCCGTCTCTGTCTCTAACGACAGACGCGTCCTCCACGGGGTGGGGGGCTCACCTCCAAGACCTGACCATCAGCGGTCGCTGGTCTCCCTCCGAAAGGAGGCTCCACATCAACGCCCTAGAACTCATAGCGGTGGAGAAAGCCCTCCGGTCATTTGTGACCCTCGTCTCCAACCACGTTATCCAAGTCCTCACGGACAACACTTCAGTAAAATATTACATCAACAAACAGGGGGGCACCCGCTCCCCCACTCTCCTCTCAATATCCCTCCGGATATGGGACTGGTGCATTCACCACAACACATTCCTCCTCGCGATTCACCTTCCAGGCCTACAAAACACCCTAGCCGACTCACTGAGCAGGACTTCGTCCACCACTCACTAGTGGCAGCTCAGCCCCCGCCACTTCCTCTTACTGATCAGCTGTTGGGGCACTCCTCAGATAGACCTATTTGCCTCACACCTCAACACTCACTGCCTTATGTATTGCGCGAGACTCCACCCTCACGCATCCCCAGATTGTCTAGGAGACGCATTCCTCTACCAATGGTCCCCGCGCCTTTACGCCTTTCCTCCCCTCCCACTCCTACCCAGAGTGGTCGCAAAGCTGCTATCCGACAACTCGGACTGCATCCTGCTGGCCCCGTCAACCTTGGTTCACGCCCCTTCTCCAAGCCTCCCAGGGAGACTTCCTTCGTCTTCCCTTGGACACCGACCTCCTCTCCCTTCAACAGGGTCTCATTCTACACCCAGACCTCCAATCTCTCCACCTTACAGCGTGGAGGATCAGGCCTTGTCCCACCTCTCCGACCCTGTCCGTCTCATAATTCAGGCAGCCCAAAAGGTTTCCACCAGGAAGGCTTACACCTACAAGTGGGAGAAATTCCGTAAATTTGTTCAGCCACTGGGTCATTTGCCACAGTCGGCTCCTACTTCTGTGGTGCTAGATTTCCTTATTGACCTTTATTTTATTTATTATTTTATTTATTTCGGATTTTACCCCGCTTTTCTCAACCCCCAAGGGGACTCAGAGCGGCTTACAGTACGGCACACCCGATGCCCACATAATAACAATATAAACCCCAAAACACTTCAACAATTAAAATACATTAAAAATACATTAAAATACAACTACATTAGCACCATACACATTCACTCTGGATTAAAACAATGTTCAGTCCATAAAAACATTGGCCATAATCACCCACTTTCATTAAAACCAATCTAAAATGCTGCCTTGTGCTGGTGTACGAATGCCTGGTCCCACAGCCAGGATTTTACTTTTTCCTGAAGGCCAGGAGGGATGTGGTGGATCGTACATCAATAGGAAGCGCATTCCACAGGCGGGGAGCCACCACCGAGAAGGCCCTATCCTCGTCCCCACCAGCCTCATCTGAGACATAGTCGGGAGCGAGAGCAGGGCCTCCCGGATGATCTTAGATTACGAGGTGGGACATAGCGGCTGATGCGTTCGACAAGTAAGCTGGGCCAGAACCGTATAGAGCTTTAAAGGTCAAAACCAGCACTTTGAATTGAGCCCGGAATTGGACAGGCAGCCAGTGGAGCTGACACAACAGGGGGTGGTATGCTCCTGTATGTAGCTCCCGTTAGCAATCTGGCTGCCGCCCGCTGGACTAATTGCAATTTCGAACTGTCTTCAAAGGCAGCCCCACGTAGAGTGCGTTGCAGTAATCTCTTCGGGATGTGACCAGAGCGTGGACGACCGTAGCCAGATCAGACTTTCCAAGGTACGGGCGCAATTGGCGCACGAGTCTTAACTGTGCAAAAGCTCCTCGGCCACCGCTGAGACCTGGGGTTCCAGGCTCAGCGATGAATCCAGGATCACTCCCAAGCTGCGAACCTGCGCTTCAGGGGAGTGTAACCCCATCCAACACAGGCTGTAACCCTATGCCCTGTTCGGCCTTGCGACTGACCAGGAGGACCTCTGTCTTGTCTGGATTTAGTTTCAATTTGCTAGCCCTCATCCACTAAGGGTTTTTCCCTTTCTTCCATCAAATGCTACTTAGCATCCCTTTCCTGGTACAGGAAAAAAAATGGCGTCCCGTTCCTCTTTCAAGATCCCCTAGTGGGCATGTTTTTACAGGGATACAAAAAGTCTTTTCCTCCGGTTTCTCCTCCTCCGTCTTGGAGTTTGGAGCTGGTCCTCTCCCAACTTTCCAAGCCACCCTTTGAACCCATGTCAACATGTCATATTTCCCACCTGTCCTGGAAGACGGCCTTCCTCGTGGCTATTACCTCAGCCAGAAGGGCTAGTGAAATCACAGCACTCCGTTCTGATCCCCCGTTTATTCGTTTCCATGAAGACAAAGTGGTCCTCCGTACGGATGTCACTTTTCTTCCTAAAGTCGTTTCTCATTTCCATATGACCCAGGACATTGTCCTCCCAGCCTTTTTTCCCAACCCCTCATCTCCCCTGGAGATTGCCCTTCACTCCCTTGATGTTAAAAGGGCCTTGTCCTTTTATTTACATAGGACAGCCTCCTATAGAAAATCCCCTAAGTTGTTTCTCAAATACAGGGAAGATTCCCTTGGACTTCCCCTTACCTCTCAACGTTTGGCCTCTTGGATAGTCCTGGCAATCCGATTGGCCTATCAGTTAGCCCATAAGGAATTACCTGTTGGTGTTAAAGCCCATTCCACAAGGGCAGTTTCAACATCCCAAGCGTTTTTGTGGGGTGTTTCTGTTGATCAAATTTGCAAGGCTGCTACCTGGGTGAACCCCTCGACGTTTGCAGCCCATTACAAGCTCGACGTTCTCGCGAAGAAGGATGCATCCTTTGGCAGAGCCGTGCTGTTTTCCTGTGTGGCATGACCCACCTCCAAGGTACATAAGCTTGTTAAGTCACCCATTTGTGTGCATTTCATAGACCACACGAAGAAGAAGGTTAGGTTGCTTACCTGTAACCATGTTTCTTCGAGTGTAGGTCTGTGAAATTCACACGGAACCCACCCGTCCTCCCCTCTATGTCATGCCTCGTTCTGCTGCTGTCTGGCGGCAAGGAACTGCAGAGGTAGCTAGATCCGGGGATGAGGGGGGGGGTGGGGAGTGGGAGGGGCTTATGCAAATCTTTAATTTTAGCTAGTATGTCCGAGATTCTGGCGCATGCGCGGGAGTAAACCCATTTGTGTGAATTTCACAGACCTACACTCGAAGAAACACGGTTACAGGTAAGCAACCTAACCTTCTCATTTATCTGTCTGGAGCCTACATAGTGCAAGTGATGGGCAAATGCAGGCAGCTCATACGTCCCATCCTTGTGGCCTACTTTGATTGAGATCAACACTGAAATGTTACAGAAGTACTAATTATAGTTAGCTTTTTGGCCAGGATTTGACCATACAGTGAGAACCTCTACTTCAAACTGTGATCAAAGCAAACTATGGCTTGCCTAATTTAATGCTGCCCTGTAGTCAGTGGTAAAAAGTGGAAATTTGCAGCAACGGCAAGAAATCTGGTACACCAATAAAACATACTTAAAGGATTACTGACATTCTCTCTTATAATCTTTGATATATACTCAGTCATATCCATAAACACAACTGGAAAAATTAATTTTTAAATGATTTTTATTCTAAAAATGACAATGATCATTAAATGCACGTGAGCAGTGGGTGCTTCCTATTCTTGTTGTTTCCTATTTGATTAGAAGCTGCTTCATAATCTAACCTAGTTTTCAAAAGTGAGTCATCATGTAACTAATAAGAAAACTGGTAAACATTCTGGTACATATACAGATCTCATAACAGCTTTGGATTTGGTCTAGTGAAGTAAGCAGGTTCCCTGGAATGTTTTTTTTTTTTACTGACTTCATCCAGTGCACTTTGAATGACCACGAGAAGTTTGTAAAGAATTCTGATTGTGATTGATTTCTCTGCAACTTAGTTAATGTCAGATTTACAGATTTGCTCATTTACTTGTATCCCTAAACTAAATGACTTCCCATGTGTAGGCCAATGGGCCTATGTGATGAAATGCCAGTTCAGTAAAAGTGGACTACTAAAAGCTGTATCAGCATGAAGGATTAATGTTCTTTTCAACATCATGTGTAATTTTCCTACATGCGGCTGATTTTGTTGGGTTGGTTAGTCCTTTCTTCCTCATCTTTTGTGTCCTAGGCAAACTGTGCCTCTGGAAGTAGTTTGTGCTAGTTTCTGAGTTGGTGATCACATTTCATAGTAGCTAATTTTAAGTTACATAGCTGTTAAGTATGAAAATGCATTGAATGCCATTGTGGAAGATGGCATGTAAATTCTGCATTTTTGCAGTTGGAAATATTCTGCTGCTCTTTTATCATCTTTATGTATCATTCTCTAGTCTAGGTATCCAGAAATTATGGCTTTCTGAGTGTTTTGAGTCTAAAACCTTAATCAGCATGTTGTACCTCTGCTGCATTATTTCATTTCATAAAAGATTTTTTGAAAGCTTCTGTATTCAGTGTGATTTGTGTTTCATTTGTGTACTTAATTATGACAAAAATTTGTTTGGATCAGTCCTGGGTCATTTATATATTATGTAAGGCGATGTAAAACAATCAGAATAAAATACTGTAAAAACTTCAACAGCAATATACTTCTGAAACCTTATAATCCTGCATCTTTATACACAATCTACTTTTTAAAAAAACATTGGGGGGGGGATTCATCATAAGTTCATAGTCGGTAAAATAATAGGTGCTATTGTATCATGTAGCTGAAATCAATCTGCAATATGAAGATAAAGGTAGAGACTTAATTTTTTTCTTGGGTTATGCTAAACGTTCCTTCCCTTTTCTGATTGAAATGTATGATATAAACAGGGGGAAAGACAATGGTCTCTTCTCCCTTAAGACCACTAATGCTATCACATTCACAGTTGATTAGAAACATTTCTCTCTCTACTGCTCCCTTTGACCTCTGATTCTTTCTTCAATATGAGCCATTAGGGATTGCATTCTGTAGAGCATATGATGACATAACATTGTACAGTATAAACTCCTCATTGGTGGATATATATTCCAAGTACTCACCTCTTCCCATTGGATACCTGAAACTGCAGATATTAGCCAGCCCTATCTTTTGACTATATTTCAGTCAGAGGTATATAAAAAGGCATCTACCAGGAGCCGATTCTGAAGTTGCACTGGGCATAGCAGTGCCTAGAGAGGTCTCTTTTCTTGGAATTTCCTGAACTCTCCAGTGCAAATTTATGGTATGCTTCTGCCAGAAGTCATAGACCCAATTTCATGAGGTTTCCAATTACCTGCAGTTTCACATATCCACATGAAGTCTTGGAGAGTATCCTTGCAAATATGGAAGTCATACCCAAGAAATCCCTATAAAATTCATGGGGTTGCTATAAGTCAGCAAATAATTTGAAGGAACATATAATGATGTCAATACATGTAATGGGAAAAAATCACCATGGGGAAAAACTTTGTGTCAGTCCTAAAGTATCATAAATTGTAAAACAAAAAACTTGCAACTCTATTTGCAATGATTAAAAAAATACCCATAAAGTTGGAAAAGGGGATGTTTAAAATCTGATGCATTTTTTGTGAAGAACAATTTTTCACACATTAATTTGTAGTTTGTTGCTTCTTGTTCATTTAGAAATATAAATTAGCATAATTGGACATTATTTGTACAATGGAAATTAATGCAACCTTTTAATTT
This sequence comes from Anolis apletophallus, assembly GCA_030556195.1. Taxonomy (NCBI): domain Eukaryota; kingdom Metazoa; phylum Chordata; class Lepidosauria; order Squamata; family Anolidae; genus Anolis; species Anolis apletophallus. The sequence goes on from JARBWK010000010.1 coordinate 74,067,194, forward strand.
TAATTTCTTCACGAGAAATGAAGATTTTGTTTAGTTAGCCGTTTCTTTTATAGTTGTGCGTTTTTCCATCCTAATATACAACGTCCATAACTGGTTAGAGCTGTGTAGCTGGTCAACCGCTTCCAAATGGGAAAAAATATTTCTGCATACATTTGACTGTTTCTTGACTTTCACCCAAGCAATAGAAGGGGGGGGGGGTACTATGCAGAGAGTGAGAGAAATAAGTCATAGAGTGAATTTCAGTTCTCAACATGTGATCCCTGCTCTTCAAATATGCATGTTTCCCTGTCATCCTTCTTGGTATTAAATGCTGCAAATGTCATAATACATGCAGCAGATCTACTTGCTCTGTAAATTTGGTTTATCTGTGGAATGTTGGTTTTTAATCTGGAAGACACAGGTTCAGAGGCCTGTTGTTTCTGGATGGACTTTATGGAAAATCTGTGTTTTTATCTGCCAACACCTTATGATAAATGTGAGACATAGATGAATGCTGATCTGAGCTTTTTAGGAAATATAAAATAACATGTCTAGGAGTTGTGTATAATTGATTCAGTATTTACCAATTTCTAATAGGAGCAAGAATTTGTGCAGAAGCAACAACAAGAATTGGATGCCTCACTAAAGAAAATAATTCACCAGCAAAAAGCAGAGCTAGCCACAATTGAACGGGATTGTCTTAATAACAAGCAACAGCTCATGAGAGGTATTTCCCTCCTGTTTGTCCTGTTGGATTAAATCTTTATGAACTTAAAGTACTAGATGGCATTAAGGGCTCAGGCCACCTAGTACTGCTCACATGCAAACCCCATGAAAATGAATCAGAATAATTGTGGAATAATGTTCTACTTTTTTTCTGCAGCAGAAGCGGGAAAATCTATTTAATACTGTGACTGTACTTGAATGTCTTCATTAGTCAAGTAAAATTTAAAATGATTTCTTTGTTCAGGATCCTGTCAACTTCCCTTGCACCTACAGTTTTGTTCAGATATTTGTTTGATAGCTTAGCTGGAAATCGTTTTCTCTGTTATTTCACCCAAGATATTATCTAATAAAACTATTGTTTTATGAGTATTTGGGTTTGAGAAAGGACTTTTCTCAAAGATCTCAAAAAATGTTTTCCTTCTAGCTCGTGAAGCTGCAATATGGGAGCTAGAAGAGCGACACTTACAGGAAAAGCACCAACTTCTCAAACAGCAGCTGAAAGATCAGTACTTCATGCAGAGACACCAGCTGCTTAAACGGCATGAAAAAGTTAGTGGTATTTCGGTTTCTCAGCATTTTTTAATAACTTGGAATCATAGTTAAGCCAGGCACCCTTTCCTTTGGATTTGTTTTTATTATTATTAAATTCAGTGTTTTCCGGACATAGGTCAACTCATTACTATTTTTTTAGGAAACGGAACAAATGCAAAGATACAACCAACGGCTTATTGAGGAGTTAAAAAACAAGCAGACCCAGGAAAGAGCTCGATTGCCAAAAATCCAGCGCAGTGAAGCAAAAACGAGAATGGCGATGTTCAAAAAAAGCCTACGAATTAATTCTTCAAGTACTCCAGAACAGGATCGTGAAAAAATAAAGCAGGTAATGAACAGCTGCTTTACACAGTGAAAGCCTGCATTATTTCAGTGAAGGTTGTAGGTGTGGAAGTAGTAGATCTTTATACAGACATATAGTTAACAAAGCCTCTGACAATTCTATTTGCAAAGCCTTTTTACACCAGCCCAATTTTCTTTTCCTCCTCATCCTTTGTCTAGCAGCAAGGTTTTTTTTAAAAAAGCAACATAAGTACTAAGAAGATGGTGAAGAAGGGCTGGAGAAACACAGGCATTTTGGTACTAGGTTGCAGCAGTAACCTGCAGTAAACAATGCAGTAAAGAGAAAATGGGATTATGTACTATCAAATGCTATGTTACAGAAATCATACCCAGGAACATGTCTACACAGACATATTTCATAGATTAAATGAGATATACCTAAGTAGATACTGAAGTTCCATGACATTTATGAATTCAGTTCAGTTTGACTTTGGAAGTTGTATCTTCCTGCATAAACCATTAAGAGTTTATGGTGTTGTTTACTCTTAACACTCTTGAGAATTGAATTAGAACGAATGCATACTGTGGCTTAATACATACTGTGGCTTATGTTGTGTTCCTCAGTGCTTTTCAATTATCGGATGTGGAGGGCTGGCAATCACTTTTTTCACAATGAACCAGGAACCAGTGCCCTATTTGGTCCCATTGGGTTCAGCAGTTTCCTTTTTTCCCTGGAGAATGCAGCCAATTACTCAGGCTATTCCTTTGAGTAGCATTGTGTAGATTGTTTTGGAAAGAGGCAGTTAACACAGTATTGATAGGAATGGAACAAATGGTTATTGTGATATCATGCACATTACTTTCAGTCCTTCTTCACTTGTATAATGTTAGTAATTTCAGTATAATCTACTTTTCATGCATGTTGCGTAATCATTTAATTATATGGCGAAATTTAGAAACATGATTTTTTTTACTTACCTCCCTTTGTTTTTCTAAAAGTTTGCCATTCAAGAAGAAAAAAGACAAAAAAATGAAAGACTGGCTCAACATCAGAAGCATGAAAATCAGATGAGAGACCTTCAGCTGCAGTGTGAAGCCAATATTAGAGAGCTCCATCAACTACAGGTTAATGCATAATGGCATAATGTCGTTTAATGAACAGCATTAGTTTAAACCTGCTGTTACGATTTGTGGGAGTTGGAAGTCCAAAACACATGGAGGGCCGAAGTTTGACCATGCCTGGTCTAAAGTCTTAAACCAGGGGTGCCATTTTCCTCATGGGCCACATCAACCTTATGGTTGCCTTCAAAGGGCCGTTAAATCCATGAATAGAGAATCCATGGCTACAGAGGGCCATCTGTATTTTTTTACATAGTAATCAATGCTCTTCAGTTTTTATTTAGTTTGGGTGCCCAGATGTTATTGAACGACAACCCTATCTCTTTTGGTTGTCTGCCATAGAGACTGCGGATAATGGGAATTGCAATCCAACAGTGCTTGTGGCTCTGAGGTTGGGGAAAGGTTAAATGACATTTTGAAGTCAGAATTCCAGTCGAGAAGCCTAGTACCTAAATTCAGACCCCACTCTGCTGACTAAACAGAACAAACTGTAGCCTTCCAGATATTACTGTACCACAAATCCCATCAGGAATATAGAAGGTGTAAGCCAGCATCTGGAGGGCCACATAAAATGACATGGTGGACCGGATTTGGTCCCTGAGCCTTGAGTTTGATGCATGTTGTCTTAAACTGAATTATGCTCTTTAATAATAGCATTAATGCACAGGCCTGTCTCAATCATGATGATTTCTTGTTTATACATTACATTTACATGGAATGTTATGGATTCTCCAATGTATTAGGCATGCATGCACACATATTACGTATTGATGGTCATATCCATTTCTTTACATAGAGTTAACACACAACATGAAATATTCTCTATGATCGATATTTCTTACATAACAAATTGTAGAGGAAGATTGAAATAAATTAAAATTCAATATTAAAGCACTCATTTCAGTCCCTAATGGAAATAGGGTGGAATGCTACACTTATATTGTAGTCGTCTCAAGCCATAATTATGATGTGCTTAGGAAAATAATAGTATAAGAGAGATACAAAAAGCTAGTGCCAGTTGTGTAACAATTCAAAGAGTGTCACTAATGACACCAATCAAAGTGGTCCTGCAGCTGCTTGAGCTGGATAAATAAGCAGGTGTGAGGGCAGCAGGAGCTCAAGGAGCTGTGATATCAGGTTTTTCTTGCCTCATCTTTGAGTAATATCAGACCCACAATTCTCTTTCAGATTTTTCTTTCAAATGGAGAATAGCTTTGTATCCCTCACATAACCTGTCACTTTAAAAAGTTGCTGTATAGAGACATGTTTATTTCTATCAAATAAATTATAACAATGCTTTGAGTTATACTATGCTTTTTATCTGGATTTCGGTTGCTATGCTTTGTATAAGATCATTGACAAATCAGTCATAAGTGATTTGGTTCACATTTTGACCCATTTCAGTGGGTCTGTGCGGATTATGAATTAACTCTAGTTGATCCTTGTCATTGATTCCAAAGCACTCTTTTTTGGCAGAGGGAAAATTACGCTCCCTGAAAGGATTCTAAACTGGAAACATGTTCTTCAACCTTAAAACTGTAGTCTCTAACTTTGATATCACTTTTCATAGATAGAATTCTATGGATAAATGCTTCCTGTTGTCTGCTTGGAGGCAAAGCTTTTTTTGAAGAGTTTTATCCATCTTGAATCCCAATTTTGGAAGAAAGGGAGGATAGAAATAAATATTATATAATAATGCAATAATATTAAGATTTAAGTTATGGTTTACCCAGGTTCCTCAATATTTTTGTTATTGCTGTGGTGCCTGAAGTCACAACTTAAAACAAACAATATATTGTAATCAAAGTTTTCAGAGGCTTTTCTCTGAGGCAGTTATGTGTGAAGTTAGGTAAATAGTAACTGTAAAGTAGCCATTTTTTGTATGTAGAATACTACTCCCAAGGAGACTTGCCTGTCATTAAATATAACAGTTTGTTGTAAAGCAAATACTTCTTTGTTGAGGTAATCTGATATGTCTTGTAGCAGGTAAAATGGTCTGACTACAATATAGTAAAACAACCTGCCTATTTGTGGTATTAATCAAGACCAACATAAAGCTTTAGCTTTTTCTGAGAAAGTAGGGAATTATCTAAAATACACTTCTGGTGCCCTAACTGCACTGTTCAAGTCATACTTTCTGTTGTAAAGCTAACATGTTGATAGAGAGCATTGCTAAGGGTACCGGAATTATCTTTGTTACTATACAGAGTAAGCTAATTAATGAATTAGGTCAGCATATGCTGCTATACAAGTGAGTAATCGTCTAATCTGGTTTGGTTTTACTAAAAGATTATCTGTATCCATTTTCAGAATGAAAAATGCCATCTACTGGTTGAGCATGAAACTCAAAAACTAAAAGAGTTAGATGAAGAGCATAGCCAGGAACTGAAAGAATGGAGGGAGAAACTGAGACCAAGGAAAAAGGTAATGTATGTTTGAGAACACATCTTTACAAACTGGAGAAGGTAGAATTACTAATAAAATACTAGAAATTGGAAATAAGTTTTTATTATTTTCCCCCTTCTTTTCTAAAACTAAAATTTACTAGGGGAAGTTCAAATCTTTCCCCTGTTTTAGGTCTTTTTTTCAAACCAGGAAGTGAACAAAGCTTTAGTTGCTCAATAGTATATTTCCCTTAACATACATTCAGTTGCTGTAACATTTGTGCGTGTTTTTGCTTCTACTTTTCACAGAAGGCTTTGAGAAGTGGTTCACGTAAAAGGGAGAAGGGAGAGGGAGTTCAACAGGCTTTTCTTTTGATTCAATTTGTGAAAAGGGGCAATGTTTATAATAGTGTATGGGAATCAAGACCTGACTAGGAGCTGGCTGGATAGAAAGGTTTGGTGTAGTCATATTTGGTCTCCAGTTGTCCAAGCATAAGAAGTCTGGTTCTGTGAACATTTCTGAATCAAATGGCATTATCTTGTTTACATAGCATAGAAATCACATGGGTTCCTATATCACATTGGAGCTGCTTTCTCTTTACTCCTAAGCTTAACATTACTTTGTCTCCTAGAAATTAGGTTAAAAATGTTTAACCAATTTGGCTTTTATTTTTGTTAGACATTAGAAGAAGAATTTGCTCGGAAGCTTCAAGAGCAAGAAGTTTTCTTTAAAATGTCTGGAGAATCTGAATGCCTTAACCCATCAACACAAAGCCGGATTTCTAAATTCTACCCTATTCCTAGCATGCATTCCACTTGATCATGAGTCTGGTCCCTCTGTGAGGTGGCTTTGAGTGCGCTTTTGAAATGTTCATTTTTCCTATCTTCAGCTTCTGCCTCAATAAATCTACGTCATGCATTCAAGACCCTTAATGGAATTCCATCTGCTCTCTTTGGAGACAATCAATGATGTCGGAATTGCCCTGTTCTATGTCCATTATGGAAACAATTTCAAAGCACAGACATTGAGCTTAAGATTTGATTTCCCCTGTACTTTTCAAGAACAGATAGCCATTTCAATAATGATCTGGAAAAAGTAGTATCCAACTATGTTGGCACAAGGATATCGGCACATTCTGTTATTAATCATCTGCGATGCCCCGCAAATATTCTGAAACAAATATACTATTAATACACCAAATCTTCATTGTGATTCACCCATTATTTTGAAGAAATGAGTCTCTTGCTCATTTATTCAGTGCCTACAACTGTTACGTATGCAGAGTTATTGTTTTTTTATTTTGTTTCAGTTTTGGGGAGGTGGCAAAAGGGCCATTTTCCTTTTTTCTCTAAAGAAATCCTCCTTATTCTCTATGTTACCATAACAGAGATACTTGTTGTTGCTGCTGCCACAATTTTTGTCAAATCCTTGCACTGAAAATCCCAGTTCGACTTTGAAATGTACAGTTTGCTTCCCTGTTCCTTCCCCTTTGTTTCTGATTTGTAGTTTTTTCTACAGATATGTGCAGAATCTCAGTTGTGCATTAAAGAAATATGAACTGGTATTTCTCTCCCTACCAAAGTAGCAGTTTGGGACTCCAAAGCAGAAAATGGCTATGGCTGTCTCTGTACTTACAAACATTACTGATGCCTCTAGTCGGAAAAGTTTTTCTTTTAAATTTCAGGTGTTTGTTGATCTATAGAAGGGTTTAAGTTAAATATAAAGCAAACGGTTTAATGTGTTACATTGTTTCGTCATGAGTTACTAAAGTTAAAAGTTAGCCACAAGCAGGACTTTGGGGGTCCACACAGTCGGTTAGAGATTTCAGTTCTAAAATGCATTGTTGTATTATAACTTATTTTCTCTGTGGGTGGGATTGAAATATTTATGTTCGCAGGAGATGTGCCTGCAAAAAAAAGTTGTAGTTGTTTAAGGCTTTAGATTTGAGTCATATCAAAACAGTCTTGGAAACTGTCCTTTGGTATGCCCAAGTTAGGTTTGTAATATAAATGTTGATTGCTTCCTGTCCTCAACAGCCTAATCTTTTAGTAGATAACTTTGGATAATCAACTGTAAGTTTTCACATTTGCTATCTTTCATTAAATGAGAGAACAGTCACTTTCTGATAAATTTTATATTATGTCAATAGCATTCCTGCATGTGAAGGAAGAGGTTTATCACATTACTTTAATCAATACATTGGCTACCACACACAGATAAAGGGCTTGACCTTGTCTGGTTGTTTAATTGTGACAGTATAATGAGTATAGTTTGAAGATGCATGTTAAATTTTGTTCCTCTCAAATTATAATTTGCATTTAAAAATATTTCATAGTTAGCCTTAATATCCCACATTTTCTTTTATAAATATACATCATGTACCAGGTTGTAAATTAATGTATGCATCATTAGAATATTGAATTTTGCTGTATGCAAACTTAAATTTGTTTATTCTGAGTTGCTTAGGGTGAACAAGTATTCAAATGCCTTTACTTTTTTAAAGCTTCACCTTTATGAAATAACTAGCATTGATTATAACATTAAATACTGTTTAACTGTCTACTTTGTTTAAAAATCTTGTGTTCATTGACTCCACTGCAAGCTGTCTGTTTTCTTTCTGTTTGTTAGTTTCAGGAAGACCATTCAGTTGTGACACCATGGAAATTCATTAGACACTGTACACTTTATCTTGCAAGAAAATCACAAACTAAGGTTTAGAGATCAATTTAGTGCCTTCCTACATTAGTGGTTGATCATAATGCATGCTAAGCAATAGTCTTGAGCTTTCAGGGAAAATTTGCCCTTTTTGTGTCCTGGTTTTCATTGGGGCCCCTGATCCATTTTCAATACTCTCCAAAAATTGGGAGTTTTTAAAAAAAATCGGGTCCCTGAAATTTGAACCACTATTTTTTTTTGCCCGGGGGGGGACTTCACACACACACTGGCTTCCCTTCCTGGCGTTCTTACCTGGTACCTGCTGCTACTTCTCTGGAGTAAGAGGTACACAGCTGCAGGCATGCTGCAGGTCTGCCTGCACACCTCATCAGCTCGCTACACATGGGCCGCCACACTCTCTGAGTGTGTGCATGTGGTGGTAGGTAGGCCCGGAGCACTCCTGCAGGCCCCGCCAGCTGTCACACACGCCTTGCCATACAATCAGAGTGTGTGTGTGTGGCAGGGCCCTGCCTGCTGCCACACACGCCCCGCCACACTCTCGGTGGGTGGGTGGGTGGCAGGGCCTGCAGGCACGCCCAGAGCATGTCTGGATCATGTAAAAGCTAAGTATCCATATCAATTTTGAAGAATTTACATTTGTGAAAACCTAATCAATAGCACTAACTCATGCAATAAATGTATGTTTTAAGATGTGACCAGCAGGAAGGAACTATAAGATATGAAAAATATTTACAAGCTTATGGATAGTTGAGAAGAATTATTAAAAAAATTGTTGAAAGTACACATTTTCCCTCACACTTCATTAAAAGATGAAGACCAGTATTATAAACAAAACATAGTATTTGCTATGTGACACTACTATTTCACATCAAATACAAGATGCTCTCACAAGCAGATGTGTGTTCAACTATGCAGTTCATATGCATTACAGCAAAGTACTACAGAGTCCTGATGCTTGTAGTGTTGGATGGACTAAGACATGCTAGCTAAAGTATTGGGAGCAGAGGAATGATTTCAACTTTAAAACTTGCAAGTAGCCAATATTGATTCTTCTTGTATTTATAGTATAATGGCAAATTTGACAAATGACAAAATTATACTGAACACATATTGATTGTCAAAAAGGAGTAAAAAAAATAAACAACTAAATTACCTAATGCTAGCTTACATAGCATAGAAATCAGATCACATCTGAAACTGCATTGGAAACGTTTCTCAAATTGTAAATCATCTCCGTTGCAGTTTGATTTTCATTGCAGTCTTTAAGAACTCTTCTGGTGAATATGCTAGGGAGGGAACTTTTAGAAAAACAAGTTATACATTCTGGAAAATGATATAAATATTATTTTTAAAACATGGGTTTCTTTCATGTCTAAGAAGAGATGCATTAAAAATTCAGTAAACAGAATTTCATTTCAGTTAATGCTCTGCTTAAAGTCGTTGCCTGCTTGTCTGCTGCCTATCTTCTTCCTTTGCTATATCTCTTCTTCTGTTTTCTTTCTTTGAGTTGCTGTTAATCCCTATCAACCCTTCTCCTCCAAACAAGCTTTGGAAATTCATTTTAATTTCAAAGGATGGATAATGTGTGCATGTTTGCAATAGAAGAATTGCCACATTTCAGGTAGGATCCCTATAGAGACCTTTCTGACCAGCTATTACAGAGATCCCACCAAGTGCCAGCAAATATGGCCTACTGTCCTTAACAATGACCACCTAGGCAGGGACAGTAGTTAGGATTTACCTCTGGCACACTCACACACTGGATGGAGGACGAAAAGGCAACCCCAAGCAAAACGGTGAGGGAATTTAGAGCACACACACACCATCACTCATACACCACCAATCGGCGGGTGAAGCTGCCACTGAAAATTATATACTGTCTTTGCTCCTTCCAAATTATCTTATTACAGATTACCTTTGCTGCCACCAGTCTACGATCTTTACAGGCCATCTTTATTGGACTGTTTTAAAAGCCACACAGAGACTTCAGTTTGATTAAACAGAAAATTGTAGTTTATTTATCAACCGTTGGTAAGCATAGTGGTTGCAGTTATTTTATCAGGTGTATCTGGTTACAGAGAATAGTATATTAAACATAAGTTTCTTTAGAACAGGTTCCACACTCAAAACATTCAAACCGGAATCTTTTTAAACCCTTTTGTCAACTCCCTTCTTTCCTTTGCAGCTCTCTAAGCACTTTAGAGGCCTATTAACATTTAATCCTCAAAGAGGTAACTTTTAAACCATCAGAAGTTCCCACTTCTCTTCCTTCCTCCCCTTTCTTCCTCCCCTTCACTACTCCACATCCTTCTTCTTCACTTCCCACTCTCTAACTCCTCTTAAAAATGGCCGCTGTCTTCTATAGATCAGTAAATAATCTTTATTAGTTGTGTTTTAACTTTTTCTTTTCAATGTTATTACTCTTCTTTTAGCATATGTCATTTAGCATTCTCCTGCATCATTGGAGGGAGCAGATTTTGAGAAAAGCCAATTTGGAGGCCACGAAATCCAAACTACAGATGAGAAAGGAACTCAGCATAGATGCTTGAAAATACAAGACATCTATTCTAGGGGATGCCACAATCAGAATGCCACCTCTGTTGGTTCTGATAAGGCTAATTTGAAAGTGCTGATACACCATTAGAAACACTTTTTTCTACTTGCCCAATACACAATGAATACAAAATGTTGGGAAGAGTTGACAAGCAATGGAAAGCCATTGTGATGAGCCTCTACAGTCACCACTTCCTAGGGGAGACAACGTGATACTTCTATTGGGAGATTCATGCATAATCCATTGCTATGGGCAGCAAGAGAAAAATGAACTGAGCTGCAGCTTATTTGGACACACTCTTTTTCTGATCTGTTTGGTTTCAAAGACTTGGAACTCTGGTGGTAATACCACAAATCATAATGCTATTCCTTCTTTAAAAATTGCTTATGTAAATCTCAACTGAATAGGTCTATTGCAGTTGAATATATACGTTAGATTTAAACAGATGTACAATAACTCGACAGCTGAATTACTGCATTTTTAGAAGTTGTCTAGTAAATTGGGATCAATTATTGGTAGAGGATCTGCATGGTTTAGTGACTTGAACATTGGACTGATTCTGGAGACAGTGGTTCAGATCTCCACTCAGCCAAAGTCGCACACTCAGCTGTAGAAGAAGGCAAGGTAAGTGGAAAAAATGCTAGCTATAGTGGGGGAAATATTCAGGAGTAAACCAGGTCACCATAAGTAAAAAAAATGAATTGAAGGTACACAATATGCACACAATTCTTGATGTATGTTTTGGATTTAATTTGCAACCATTTCCAAACAACGTTTAATATATTGATTTTCCCCTGTAATGCTTAGGTTAGCAGAGTTTATTTAATATCGTTTCATATCCTGCAGCAGTGCTACCTATTCTTAATGTTGTGTTTGGAAATAGATAATTAAGACACAGAACGGCCAGAAGTGACATTCCTGGATAATTTCGTCTTGGAAACCAAAAAGAAAATTTTCTGGGATAACTTTCAATCATCAAATTATTTAGTTAATGCTTTCAGGAGAGAGAGATGTGTTGACACAGCTACTGCTATTATTCCGGGGTAGAGATGCTTTGGGCTCAACCTATGCTTCATTGTCACCAACTATGTATAATTGAAGTTTTGAGTTGCATTCCAAATGTTATAGTTGAGTACTGGTGCTCAAGGGTACTATTTCCCTGTTCTGCTCTTTTTCTTCATATTGCACAAATGTTTCATATATGCCTAGTAGGCTTGTTTGATCAAGGAAAAAAACTGGTTCAAAACCCGTTTCAGATGTAGGGGGCGCTGGCGATTCGATTCGGAAGTGATTTCTGAAGTTAGTTTTTCTTAAAGTCAGAATTTTCCGAATAGCTTCATTAATGGCAGGCGTGATTGCGCAATACGTGAAAAACTGCAAACGGGACAGGCAAAACTTGGCGAATTCCCTTTCCCTCATTGTTAGACCGCTACTGACAAAACTTGCCACAGTGGTAGAAAACATTCTCCTCTGTCAGCATACTAACTATCAACATGTTTAGAAGATCCCTGGGTCTTTGACAATTTTTAAAGTAATCACAGTAACCTAATAAGGAATATTACAAGAAGAAGAAATGTGCTGCCTCCAGGATTCTTTTGGAAAATTTAAATCTCTCTGTTTTGCATATTTATCTAGGGCACACCTCTCTGAATATGAGAAAATAGAATTTATCTCATAACATTAAATTATTACATTTGCTTGTTTCCAAGATAAGCTGAGGCCAGGCCACTGTTCAATCCTGCCCCATCCCCCCAGGTCAGGAGGGAGGAATCCCCAGAGGACCGATTCCTTGACCGCCCTGTGGACAGCAGCGTCCCATCCTGGCCCTCCAAGTTGTGGCTGCCCACCGTTGGCCAGTGTTTCCAAAAGTACAATGTGAAACCCAAAGTAGACAAAGGGGTGTCCAAAGTTGTATTTTGTGCTTCCCCAAGGAAATTATGAGATTAGGAGTTTACTAGTTTCCAAAAGAGTGTGTAACCCAAAGCAGACTAAGGGGGCTCCAAAGTGGTATTTTGTGTTTTCCCAAGGATATTATTAGCAGATTATAGGAGATTTCTTGTTCCCAAAAGTACAACGTGTAATCCCAAACAGAGAAAGGGGGCTCCAAAGTTGTATGGTATGGTCTCCCAAGGAAATTATTAGCAGAAAATGGGCTTTCCAAAGTCCAAAGGGACTTTCTGGGATTCCAAAATCTAAAGTGTAACACAAAGGGGATTGAGGTCTGTTGAAAGTTAAAATCACTGCTTCAAAAAGGAAAATTGGCAGTGGCAGGAAAGAGAACACTTCTCCCAGCTGCCCTGCCCTTCTTCCTCCCCCCACACAAGGAAGCCTCGCAGGCAAGGGGCCTGCTTCCAGCCGGTTTCCCCAATTTGTTCCCAACCCTGTTGTTCCCTTGCAAAGCGGTGGCGTGGCACCTTTCCCACCCAAGCTGCCTAGTCTCTTTCTGTTTGCGTCCCCGGCTCGCAATGAGCCCACAAGGCATGCCCTTTAAAGGGCAATGGCTGCCGTGCCTAACCCTCCCCCACTCCCCACATAGTTTCCCCTCATTGGCTGGAGGCAAACATCCCAGCATGCAAGCAGCTGCTAGCCTTCAAATGCTGGGTCTTTTCCGATTAATATCCTGAGTCGGAACAAATATGGTGACAGTTGCTTTGAAAGGGCAAGGATACTTCCGGGTGCCCAAATCGCTTCAAAAAGGAATTTGATCTGAATTTAATCCAAATTACAAAGATTCTGACTGGACCTAACCATGCCTAATGCCTAGAGATTTGTAAGGTGTGTCCAGATAGTCTTCCTGTGCCATTAGCATATCATTTTTAGCTAAAGAAGTGCCATCATTAGCTAATTCAAGCACAAATAGACATAAAGCATTATTGGTGTTATCGCATACTGGTTTTATTGTCTGCATGCATTGGGTAGTCTTCTACATAAAGCCTCCAAAACAAAATAGAGAATTACTTTGTTCTAAGGCTGCTATGTATATGTTTACCTTCTGAAATCAATGGAGCATACTTCTGAATTGACAGAAGAGGTGTGCAATTCACCCAAAAGGCATGCAGTTCTGTGTTCCATAGTCGGCTAGCCCCTCATTTTATTTACCAGGAAGTTACTCGAACTGATTAGGATGTTGCTGTTTTCATGCCCGGATTACCCATAAGGCCAACAAAGCCATGGCCTAGGGGCGCAAGCCATGGGGGGGGGGGTGCAGATCACGGACCAAAAAAACCTGGTCTGCGCCCCTTTCCCCCTTTCTCATGCCCCTCCTCGCTCCTTATCCTGGCAGTCTCTGCTCCGTCCCCTCCGTCTCTCGCGCACACACCTTTTGGAGCGAGTTTGCACCCGCTGCGCTCTCCCCAAGCCTCCCGACTCCCTAGATCTTTAGAGCACAGCGGAGCTTTCCAGCCGGTGGGAATAGGGAACTTGGAGGTGGTGGGAGGTTGGCTTAAAGGGGGCGTAATTCCAAAGTGTGGCCTAGGGCGCAAAAAAGTGTTAATCCGGGCCTGGCTGTTTTCATTCAGGAAAGATTTGTCCGAACGCATCTGCCGCTACGTCCCACCTCGTACTTTAAGATCATCCGGGGAGGCCCTGCTCTCGCTCCCAGGTGCGGCTGGTGGGGACGAGGGAGAGGGCCTTCTTGGTGGTGGCTCCTCGTCTGTGGAATGCGCTGCCTAGTGACATACGATCAATTCCATCCCTCCTGACATTTAGGAAAAAACTGAAGGCTTGGATGTGGGACCAGGCGTTCGCATAGTAGCACAGGACAGCACTTTAGACTAGTTTTTAATGGAAAGCTGGTGAATAGGGCTCAATGCTTTTACAGACAGAACACTGTTTTACATAGGTGAATACATAGGCTGTATGAATGTAATTGTATTTTAATGTATTTTAGTCTCAATGTTTGAGGGCTTTTATACTGTTTTTATACTGTGTTGTTATGAGGGCATCGAATTGTGCCTTTTGGAAGCCGCTCTGAGTCCCCCTCCGGGGGTTGAGAAGAGCGGGGTAAACTGCCGAAATAAATAAAATAAGATTCGGCCCATTGGCAACAATGGTAAATTTTAAAACCTCAATCCTTAGTCATTTTAAGGCCTTCCTGCATGAAACCTAGCTCAGTTTTAGACCCCATTTACAACTACAGTTTTAGACTTCATTTACAACTGCAAGTTTCAAAACAATTCACCAATCTACTGATTTTTTATAATTATTTTAAGTTTTAACCATATTTTTTTTAACTAAGACAAACCGCAAGAGAGGGCTCTTTGAATTGTAGTCACCAGTTGTGTCTATTCTTAGCCAGTCAGAGCATGGGCACAACCACACTTTTTATTGGCTGAGAAACAGAGAAACTTCAACTCCCATCATGCTCCAATGGGAACTCGGAGACTTTTCAATGCCTGCCCCATGCAAGTGCTGCTGGGAAAGCTAGTTCCCAACAAGGCCCTCTCTGGAGTGGGAGCCTAGGAAACTTTCAAAAAAGAAATGGATGGACGGTACTGCTGCCAGGGAGGGAGGAAAGATTCTGCAGGTCATCCCATCTTCTCCAGAAGCCCTAAGGCTGGCCCTGCCTCAGATATATTGCAAACTTAACTCTTTCCTCTCCAGGAACCGATAAAATCTGGCTCCCTTAATCCGTTTTGCCAGGCTTTGTGGCTCTTTTCTCCCCGTTCTGTTTTTTCAGATTACATAAAATGGACCACCGAATACTAGAAATCATTTTCGTTCAAACTGATTAGTGCCCAAACATACTATACGAACCGACAAACTATAGCACTTCAAATTTTAAATAATAGGGAATCTGGTGCAATATTTTGAATTTGTGTGAATTCCTTCAACTTCTCATCCTCCACTAAGTGACAGTCAGCTGTGCTTGTTGGATAAGAATCCAATGAATTATCTGAATCTACATGGTAATTGTGAGAAAGAGAAAGAAACCAAAAGCTTCAAAAGCATCTTTATTTTGTAAAAAGCAAATGTCTCATTAACAAATACAGCCACTTTACATGTTGAAAGACCATGTCCTGCTCAATAGGATGTTCATTCCAGTATCAGAAAATCCATATGTCAATCACAGAATATTCATCTTATCTAGCCTGTGCTAGAATCCTATTTCCATAGCTCTTGACACTGTTTGCAGGCTCAAAAATACACCTTTGTATGCATTCAAAGGTTTGCATGCAGTATAGGTTGTTTAGCTTTTTTAGTTACATCAGCAGGACACCCTGGTTCCAATAATGCCATATCATAAACTGCTTTTCAAACTTACATGCCCAGGAAGCAAAAGTGTGTGTAGGCCACTGTTGTTAAAGGAAAGGCATTCAAAGCCTCGGTGAATGCGTGGAGTTAATTGTTTTTTGTATTGTGGCCTCAGTCTAGCACTTCCAATAGCTACTCTGTATTAGGTAAAGGTAGTTGAGCGATTTCCTCTAGCAATAGCCAGTTTGTTATCAGATCCAAAATGTGTCCTCCCACCTCTTGGTAGTGATCTCTCTAATGGTGAATAGCTTGTTTGTCATTATTGTTAAATGTCAGATGTGACACCCATTTTAAAATTTCAGTTTCATAACATTTTGAGATGTATATCAGGTTATACAGGACCTAAGAGAGAGTATCTCAATTCTGTTCCACTGATTGTATTTAAACTGTTTTGTTATATTTATTATGTTTATAACTTAGCAAGAGATTGCTATACAATCAAATCCAAGTATTTTAAATGACTGCTCATACCAAAATGTTTTATAGGTGTTGGCATGAAGGTTATTCAGTCTTTTAGAGAATTCATACCATGCATAATTGAGACAGCTTTGTCTACAAAGTCCCTTTAGTCATCGTATACAGTGCTAAAGCTATTGGTGATTGTATATACTTATTAAACACTAGCCGTCCCCTGCCACGCGTTGCTGTGGCCCAGTCTGTGTATATGTGTTTTGTGTGTGTATATGTGTGTGTATGTGTATATATGTATATGTATATATACATACATGTGTGTGTGTACATATGTGTTTGTGTATATATGTGGTTTTATGCATTCGTTGTAAGGCATTTTTTTTGTTTTTTGGCTTTTTCAGTGTTTTTATGAGTGATGGTCACTTGTTGGCCTGATAGGTGTATTGTGTCCAAATATGGTCTCAATTTGTCCAGTGGTTTTTGAGTTATGTTAATCCTAAAAACAAACATTACATTTTTATTTATATAGCTGGAAGGCTGTTGAGAAAGACCTTTCTAAAGAGGCAGGAGAGGGAAGAATGGATGCATGTTTAAACTCCTTGCTTTTAGAGATGCAGTCACTCAACTTAACATGGGAATATGCCACTGTATCTCTAAGCCTATCATTATATAATACTTTAATATCTGGTTTCCATTCAGTGAGACCAGAGTGTAAACAAGCTCTAATTTGGAAGATTTATATTAAATTGGCACTTTTAAAATCACAAAAACCAAAGAAAACATCTCTTTTTTAAAAAAAAAAAGTTCTAAAAAAAGTGCTTTAAATACTAACAGCCCCCAAATCCTTCACAATTTTGCAATGCAACTAATAACAGGAGTTTAAAGGGGTTAAAATCAGCCTATTGTTATACATCCCACTGGCATATATTTGCATGCTTTGCTTTGTCTGATCCGGCTTTAAAAGGGTCAGACAAAGCAAAATATGCTAATAATGTTGAATACATTGTGTACTACAGTAAGCTGTTACATGACCTCTGGTTCTCATCTCACTTTGTTTTCAGTTTTTGTAGAAGTCTCCTCATTATAATCTTCTGGAGAAGCCAAGTTGTTTGGATCTTAGACAGTAAACTACGTTTCAGAAGCTGTGTCATATAACATCAGATTAAGCTTATACTCAGTTCTAATTCATATGTGATAAGAAACAAATGAGCAATTAGTTCAATATGAAGTAATAGTGGAAGCCAGCCAAGTTCTTACAAATTAAGGAAGTCATTCATTCCCCAAATAGCAAGTGTTAGTGGCATCTGGGTGGAGGTCACTTGTTGGAAGCCACTGGAATTTGGGGTTTTTATGTTGACCGGGATAAAACAATTACTAGAAACGACTTAGAAATCTTCTGCTTTAATTTTGGTTCTCAGATTAGACTCCAATGCTTCTCCTTTTCCTTCGACCCACATATACTTGTTCACCTAAGAGGGAGAGAATGAGATCAATAAAAAGAATTTTATAAAGCAATAGCAATTTCTCCTTCGTGTGGTCTGTGAAATGCACACAAGTGGGTTTACTCCCGCGCAAGCGTAGAATCTCGGACATACTAGCTAAAATCAAAGATTTACATATGCCCCCCCCACTCCCCGCCCTCCCTCATCCCCCACTGTAGCTACCTAGTCAGTCCTTTTCCGCCTTGACAGCGAAAGGATCTCCGACTACTAGCTCCTGTTAGAAGTCCACGGATTGCCTCGACTAATCAGATAAGATTAGATAAAATGTCTTCTCTGTCTTTTAAGAGGTGCTCTGACTGTGGAGCAACCTTGCCCCAAGAGGATCGACATGCTAAATGTCTCCTCTGTTTGGGAGATTCCATATTCCTCAGTCCTGCAAAATATGCAGGACCTTTTCCAATAGAACCCTGAAAAGCAGGGATTCTAAATTGAAGGCCTCCTTTTGAACAGGCCTTGTTTCCCTCAGAGACCGGGCTCTCCCGTTCTGTGAGTCAGCCCTCTTGATCCCGGGGTCTGGAGATCCCAGCCCGTGAGTGCTGTGTCTGATGGTGCCATCCGTGAGTTGTCCTCTGGCCCAGCCATGGAGTCACTCCGGAAGTCAAACTGAAATCTGACAAGCCTAAAGCTGCCAAAATTGGCAAGCAGAAGGATAAGGCTAAGGAGCCTCTGGCTCAAAAGAATCCAGGGCAACTGGTTGGTCTGCGGCCCTCCAGCCCCTTGGTAATGGCACAAAGTATGGTGAGGCAACTGGCTGGCCCTGCGCCCCCCAGCCCTCCCTTGATTCTGAGTGAAGCAGACACATTGCAGCTTCTCAATGAGGACAGCACTCATTTTTCAGGGGGGGAAATACCCCCCCAACTTCTTTCCAGCCTCCTGCTTTCTCCGGGCCTGAGCCTGGCCTTCCAACTCCCCTCACTCCTTACCTCAGCTCCCGGTAACCGAGGCCAGCCACGTGGCGGCCAGCGCCACGCGGCCTCTCCTCTCTCCAACCTGCTGCTGCTGCTTCTTTTTTTTGTCCCGCACCGCGCAGCGCGCTCCTTGCCTTCCCCTCAGCCTTCGGTTACCGAAGACAGCCACGCGGCGCCTAGCGCCACGTGGCCTGCCCCTTCCCTGCTTACTGCCTCAGCTGATGCTTCTCCTCATCCTTCGGAGACCGCGCGTGTGCCTTTCCAGCACCACGCTGCCACGTGGAGGCACCCTGGGGATTTGGGCATTCATTTGGATGAATTCTCCCATCCTCGGTCACGGAGCCCTCTGAGGGAGGGCTCCGGTGACCGAGCTCATTATTGGGATTTTCCCTATGGGTCTCCTTCTGGATACCCTCCTCCTTATCCCCCTTCCCTCATTACCCCTTTTATCCACCTGAGCCTTACCCTACAGAAGGCTTCAGGTACTCCTGGCCACCTGCCTATGCTCCGCAATCCGTGGCACCCACTCATCTGTCTCAAGCCCCTTCACCCCCTCCAGCCCCCCCCAGCCCCTCCCACTCATGCCCCCCCTCCCTGCTACTGCTCCTCCTCAGTCCCCCCCTCGCCTCCCTACTGATGTTAATGAAGCGGATATGGAGTCCACTTCTGGTGAGACCCCAATCCCTCCATTGCCTGAACCTGAAGTGGATCCTCAGCAGGCAGAGGAATACAAAAAATTCTCTGCTTTGCTAATAAGGCTGGCTAGATCTCTGGGCATACAGCCGCCTCAATCTGATGATGTGGTTCAAGACCCATACTTTACATCTGCTGAGCAACAGCAGACTCAACAATCCACTATGCTGCCGACCATCCCTTATTTGGTCAAACTCCTGAAGGTCACTGGTGTTGCCCCTTCGTCTGTCCCCAGCACTTCCAGACGAGCGGAAAACTTATATCGGATTGACCTGTCCACCACGCCGTGGCTGGCAAGGCTTCCGAAGGTGAATTCGATTGTCACCGATGCTCAACCGAAACCAAACCAGAGCAATCAGACCATTCCTTCGGACAAAGAAGGACGTAAGCTTGACGTGATGGCCAAAAAGTTTTACTCCTCAGCGTGCCTGTCAGGCAGAATGGCACATTACGGAGTATATATGAGTGTCTACCAATCTTATTTGTTAAATAAGATTGGCTCCTACTTGACCTCCTCCCAGTGTCTGAACAGCCTATGGCAAAAGCCTTCCACCAGGAGGCCCTCACCCTGGCCACCCTCCAGAAGGACCTGGCCAAGCATGGAGCGGATACCTCGGGCAAGCTTATTGCTGGCTGGGTTGCTCTTCGAGACATGCATGGTTACGGTCCGCTGCGTTGTCTCCCAACCAACGCGCATTGATTGAGAACCTTCCTATGGATGAGGCTGGTCTCTTCAATCCTGAGACGGACTCTCAATTAGAGCACAGCCATAAAATGAAGCAGACACTGAGTAAATACAGCCATCACCCCAACTCTTCCTATCAGCCATACAGACAACGCTGGTGCCCGTATTACCATCAGCCCTTTTGTGGGTACTACAACCCCACGTCTTTCAGAGGAGGTCCACGCCCGCAGTTCCCTCGCAGGGATACAAGCGTTCAGGTACTCCGTTCAGGGGTCAATACCGAGGGGTAGAGCCTCCAACAGTAGGGCATGACGCTTCTAATCTGTTTCTCGACAGATTAGCACCTTTTTCTCAGTGTGGCAGTCCATAACCACCGATAGGTGGGTCTTGGATATTATTTACCGAGGTTATGCCATAGAATTTGAATCTTTTCCACCTCCTGGCAAACCTGTCTCCACACAAGCTTCCCCGGCACTGCTACAAGAAATTGACGCTCTCCTGCTCAAGGGAGCCATTTCCCCGACCCCATCCCACCAACTCCAATTTTGCTTTTTTTCTAGGTATTTTTTAGTGGATAAGAGGGATGGTGGTCTTCAACCCATTTTGGACCTTCGAGAGATTAATCAATTCATCAGGCCATGGAAATTCAGGATGGTCACTCTCCCCTCCATCCTTCCTTTCATCCCGAAGGGAGCATGGATGGCCACTGTTGACCTTAAGGACGCCTATTTCCACATAAGAACATAAGAACATAAGAAGAGCCATGCTGAATCGGGCCTCAGCCCATCTAGTCCAGCATTCTGTGTCACACAGTGGCCCACTAGTTGTACACAGGGATCTCTAGCAGAAAGGAGGGCAAAACTCTCACCTGCTCCCGACCCCCCACAACCAGTACCCGGGAAATCCTGCCTGCCTCCATCAACACAGAGGTGGCACTTGGATGTCCATTTCAGTAACTACTGATTCCCTTGGTATCCATGAATCTGTCTAATCCTGCCT
Source organism: Anolis apletophallus (assembly GCA_030556195.1). Taxonomy (NCBI): domain Eukaryota; kingdom Metazoa; phylum Chordata; class Lepidosauria; order Squamata; family Anolidae; genus Anolis; species Anolis apletophallus. The sequence goes on from JARBWK010000010.1 coordinate 74,087,918, forward strand.
TGAAGCTGTCCAGGCTGACCGCTGTCACAACCTCCTCTGGAAGTGAGTTCCATAACCCAATGACCCTCTGGGTGAAGAAATATTTCCCTTTATTAGTCCTAACTTTCCTACCTTGGAGCTTTAGGGAGTGCCCCCTAGTCCTAGTATTGTGTGACAGAGAAAATATTTTTTCTCTATTCACCTTTTCTATCCCATGCATGATTTTATACACTTCGATCAAGTCACCTCTTAAACGCCGTCTTTCAAGGCTGAAAAGACCAAGGCGTTGCAACCTGATTTCGTAAGGGAGCTGCTCCATCCCTTGGATCATTCTTGTTGCCCTTTTCTGTACCTTTTCCAGTTCCGTTATATCCTTCTTGAGGTGCGGTGACCAGAATTGTACACAGTACTCCAAATGTGGCCTTACCATAGATTTGTAGAGAGGTAATACAACATTTGGCGACCTATTTTCGATTCCCTTCCTGATCATGCCAAGCATAGAATTTGCTTTTTTTTACTGCTGCTGCGCACTGGGTTGACATCTTCATTGAGCTGTCCACCAAAACCCCGAGATCCCTTTCCTGGTTTGTCTCGGAAAGCTTTGACCCCATCAATTGGTAGGTGTAGTTGGGGTTCTTTGCCCCGATGTGCATGACTTTACACTTGTTTAGGTTAAAATGCATTTGCCACTTTGTTGCCCATTCACTCAATTTCGAGAGATCTTTCTGGAGCTCTTTACAATCATTTCATTTTTAACTACCCTGAACAATTTAGTGTCGTCTGCAAACTTTGCTACCTCACAATTTACTCCTACATCCAGGTCATTAATGAATAAATTAAAAAGTAATGGACCCAAAACTGAACCTTGGGGTACGCCACTTCTCACCTCTTTCCACCCAGAGAAATGTCCGTTTATTACCACCCTTTGTTTCCTACAGTTTAGCCAGGTTCCAATCCAGGACAAGACCTGTCCTCTGATTCCATGGCTGAAGAGCTTATTTAGGAGCCTTTGGTGAGGGACTTTGTCAAAAGCCTTTTGAAAGTCAAGGTAAACAATGTCGACTGGGTCCCCTTTATCTATGTGTTTATTTACACCCTCAAAGAATTCTATCAAGTTAGTAAGACATGATTTGCAGAAACCATGTTGATTTTCCTTCAGCAATGCCTGTTCTTCTATGTGCTTGGTAATTTTTTCTTTAATAATGGTTTCCATCACTTTGCCTGGAACTGAGGTTAGACTAACTGGCCTATAATTTCCTGGATCACCCCTGGATCCTTTCTTGAAGATCGGAGTTACATTTGCCTCCCTCCAGTCCTCGGGTACAGTGCCTGATCTTAGAGAAAGGTTATATATTTTGGCTAGAATTTCAGCAATTTCACACTTGAGTTCCTTAAGAACTCTGGGGTGGATGCCATCTGGCCCTGGTGATTAGTTGACATTTAGTTTAGTAAGGCATGTGAGAACATCTTCCTTGTTTATCTCTATCTGGTTTAATTCATTTAATTCCCTCCCTGAAAAAACTGACTCAGCTGCAGGCATATGTTGTCTGTCCTCCTGTGTGAAAACGGAGGCAAAGAAGTCGTTTAGCCGCTCGGCAATCTCCTTGTCTTCACTTATTGTCCCTTTCTTACCATTTTCGTCAAGTGGCCCAACTGCTTTTCTAGTTGGGTTTCTACTTGATGTACTTAAAGAAGTTTTTGCTATTTTTTTAATATTCTTAGCTATATGTGCCTCAAAATCTCTTTGGCTTTCCTGACGGTTGCTTTGCATTTAGTTTGCCAGAGCTTGTGTTCCTTTCTGTTCTCCTCAGTAGGAAGAGCCTTCCATTTCTTAAATGAGTTTTTCTTCTTTCCAATCACATCTTTTACTTCATTTGTAAGCCATGCCGATGTCCTCTTGGACTTTCCCGGCCTCTTTCTTATTTTAGGAATGCATTTTAGTTCGGCTTGTTTTAAAGTATTTTTAAACAGTTTCCAAGCATTTTGGAGGGATTTGATTTTTTTTACTGTTCCTTTTAGTTTGTTCTTTACTATTTTTTCTCATTTTGGTGAAATTCCCTTTTTGAAAATTTAAGGTCTCTGTGTTAGTTTTCACTGACAGTTTGCTATCCAAGCTTAAGTTGAAGGTTATTGTGTTGTGGTCACTGGTACCTATGGGCTCAGTTACAAGGACATCTTGAACGAGATCTTGTTCATTAGTTCGCACCACGTCCAGGATCCCCTTTCCCTGGTTGGTTCCATGACCATCTGCTCAAGGGAATAATCAGCTAGCATGTCGAGGAACCTTGTCTCTCTTTCATGCGTAGAACAAGAATTTAGCCAATCTATTCGGGGATAGTTGAAGTCCCCGATTATGACTAATTTATTGCTTTTTGAGGCCTGTTTAATTTCATTTTCCAGATAGCAGTCTGCCTCTGGAGTTTGGTTGGGAGGGCGATAGCAGATCCCTAATGCTAGATTAGTTTTTTGTCCTGGGATTTTTACCCACAATGTTTCTGTAGGTGAGTTTGAATTTTCTTGAAGTTCTAATTCATGAGATTCTAGCTCTTCATTTATGTACAAGGCCAAACCGCCACCGTTTTTCCCTCTCCTGTCTTTCCTGTACAGTTTATAACCTGGAATTTTTGTGTCCCAATTGTTTTCCTCTGTCCACCAGGTTTCTGTTATGCCAATAATATCAATATTTTTTTCTTTTGCCAAACATTCCAACTCTCCTATTTTTGTTCGAAGGCTTCTAGCATTTGCGTACAGACATTTATATTTATTGCTCTGTTGCCCTTTCAACTTTGGCTGTTTATGAGAATTTGTAGAAGGCCTACCATGTCCTACCTCTTGACTACTTTCTATCTTTTCTGTTGACTCGGCCATTTGTGCGTAAATTTCATCCTCCATACTTGGCGTTTCACCCTCTCGAACCGGAAGCTGCCCAGCTCCTGTCGACTTTCCCCTAGGAATCAGTTTAAAAGCTGCTCTGAAGCCTTTTTAATATTAATTGCCAGCAGTCTGGTTCCATTTTCGTTCAGGTGTAACCCGTCCCTTTTGTAAAGGTTTGGTTTTCCCGAAAATATTCCCCAGTTCCTAACAAATCTAAAGCCTTCCTCTCGACACCACTGCCTCATCCACGCATTGAAGCTCCAGAGGCAGTCCTATAGAAAATCTCGATTAGGCAGTCCTATAGAAAATACCTCACCTTTATGGTGGACGGGACCCCTTATAATTTTAATGTCCTGCCTTTCGGCCTTTCCACGGCACCAAGGACTTTCACAAAATGTATGGCGGTCGTCGCGTCTCACCTGCGCCAGCAGGGGGTCACCGTTTTTCCTTATTTGGACGACTGGCTTTTTTGCGCTGGGTCACGTGACCAGCTGTCATCTGATGTTGGTTATGCTTTATCTCTCCTACAGAGCCTGGGACTGGTTGTCAACCGAAAGAAATCTCACCTCTCTCCTGCCCAAACAGTGCAATTTATAGGTGCGGTCCTAGATTCAGTGTCCCAAAGGGCCTACCTCCCGGAGGATCGTTTCCTCAACCTCTGCCGCTCCATCCAGACCATCCGGGCCACACACCGGTGTTCCGCATGGACTGTCCAGTCTATCCTTGGCCATATGGCGTCCACCACGAACGTCACGGCCTTTGCCCGCCTCCGCCCCCTCCAATCATGGTTCCTCTCTGTGTTTCAGCCAGGACTGGACAGCCAGAACATGCTTCTCCACCCCCCCCGCCCATGTCCTACAGTCCCTGTCATGGTGGACAGACAGATCCAATGTGTGCTCGGGCCTCCCTTTCTCCCCCCCACAGCCATCCCTGTCCCTGACGACAGATGCATCTTCCACGGGGTGGGGAGCTCACATCCAGGACCTAACCATCAGCGGTCACTGGTCCCCTCTAGAAAGGAAACTCCACATAAACGCCCTGGAGCTCACGGCAGTGGAGAAGGCCCTTCGGTCATTCGTGACCGTAGTCTCCAACCAGGTAGTTCAAGTCCTCACGGACAATCCCTCGGTGAAGTGCTACATCAACAGGCAGGGGGCACCCGCTCACCCACTCTCCTCTCCATATCTCTCCGGATATGGGAGTGGTGCATACTCACGACACGTTCCTCCAAGCCTTACACCTCCCAGGCCTACAGAACACCTTGGCCGACTCACTGAGCAGGACATCGTCCACCACGCACGAGTGGCAGCTCAGCCCCCACCGCTTCCAGTCACTGGTCAGACGCTGGGGATCCCCCCAAATAGACCTATTTGCATCACACCTCAACACCCACTGCCCCAGGTATTGCGCGAGACTCCAGCCTCACGCATCCCCAGACTGTCTAGGAGACGCGTTCCTGCACCATTGGTCTCCGGATCTGCTGTACGCATTCCCTCCACTCCCACTTCTCTCAGGGTGATAGCGAAGTTGCTGTCCGACAATTCGGACTGTATTCTGGTAGCCCCTTGGTGGCCCCGTCAGCCGTGGTTCACGCCCCTTCTTCAGGCCTCCCAGGGAGATTTCCTCCATCTCCCACTAGACCCCGATCTCCTCTCCATTCAGCAGGGTCTTGTCCTGCATCCGGACCTTACATCTCTCCATCTTACAGCGTGGAGGATCAGGCTTTGTCCCGTCTCTCCGACCCTGTCCGCTTGATAATTCAAGCGGCTCAAAAAGTTTCCACCAGGAGGGCGTACACATACAAGTGGAACAAGTTCCGCGAATTTGTCCAGCCACTGGGCCATTTGCCTCAGTCGGCTCCCGTCTCTGTTGTCCTAGATTTTCTTGTCCACCTTTCCACGAAGGGATTTACCTTCTCTTCCGTTAAATGCTATTTGGCATCCCTGTCCTGGTACAGGAAGAAATTTGGCCTCCCGTCCCTGTTTAAGGACCCATTGGTAGGCATGTTTTTACAAGGTTATAAGAAGTCCTTCCCTCCCGTCTCCCCCACCTCCGTCCTGGAGCTTGGAACTCGTCCTTTCACAACTTTCCAAGCCTCCCTTTGAGCCAATGGCTACCTGCCATATCTCCCATCTCTCTTGGAAGACTGCCTTCCTTGTGGCCATTACCTCAGCCAGAAGAGCCAGTGAGATCACGGCGCTCCGAGCTGATCCTCCCTTCATTCGGTTCCAAGAAGACAAGGTGGTTCTCCGGACGGATGTCACCTTTCTTCCCAAAGTTGTGTCCTATTTTCACATGACTGAGGACATTGTCCTTCCTACCTTTTTTCCCAAGCCTTCATCTCCTCTGGAGGTTGCCCTCCATTCCCTAGACGTTAAGAGGGCCTTGTCCTTTTATTTGCATAGGACAGCTCCCCACAGGAAATCCCCCAAGTTGTTCCTTAAGTATAGGAAAGATTCCCTGGGACATCCCATTTCCTCCCAGCGTTTAGCCTCCTGGATAGTCCTGGCAATCCGGCTGGCTTACCAGTTAGCCCATAGGGAATTGCCCGTTGGCATTAAAGCCCATTCTACAAGGGCTGTTTCTACATCCCAGGCGTTTTTAAGTGGGTGTTTCTGTTGACCGGATTTGCAAGGCTGCTACATGGGTGACCCCATCAACGTTTGCAGCCCACTACAAGCTCGACGTTCTCGCGAAGAAGGATGCATCCTTTGGCAGAGCCGTCCTGTTCTCCTGTGTGGCATGACCCACCTCCAAGGTACATAAGCTTGTTAAGTCACCCACTTGTGTGCATTTCACAGACCACACGAAGGAGAAGGATAGGTTGCTTACCTGTAACCGTGTTTCTCCGAGTGTAAGGTCTGTGAAATTCACACAGAACCCACCCGTCCTCCCCTCTGATGTCATGCCTAGGTTCCTGCCGCTGTCTGGCGGTAAAGGACTGACTAGGTAGCTACAGTGGGGGATGAGGGAGGGCGGGGAGTGGGAGGGGCATATGTAAATCTTTGATTTTAGCTAGTATGTCCGAGATTCTACGCTTGCGCGGGAGTAAACCCACTTGTGTGAATTTCACAGACCTTACACTCGGAGAAACACGGTTACAGGTAAGCAACCTATCCATCTGTCGCTTTCCTAATATGACTGTCATACTGTGCTTTCTGTAAATATGCAGAAAATAAGTATATTTTCCACTTGTTTGACCTTCTCTATATAGAACTACTGTATATACAGAAATGTTTGTTCACCACAACCCTTGCTTTATCCCAAGCTATGAAATTAGTAATACTGTATATTCCTTTCATATTAGTAGTTCACACACCCCTGTGGCCAATGTCTATGATATTACTGGCAGAGAAGAGCAACTTATACAAGAATGTACAAGTTGCTCCTTGATTTCTCATGAAATCACAAGAAAACTTGTTTCCTTGTGGTTCATCCTACCCCATCCTACAGTAAGTAAAATCCATCCCTTTTGTATTGGAATGTATAAATACCTTTTTCGCCCTTTTCACCTTTTGGTCCTCTTGGCCCTTGGCGACCTGGTGGGCCCGTTGGTCCAGTGTCACCTGGAAAAGTGAAGAAACCTTTAATGTTATTATGACCACTTGGCTGCTAATGTGAAAACAAGTTGAAAAAATGCATACTTCCTGAAAAGCCTGTCTTCCAAATTCAGACATTTTTTTCAGTGAGAGAACACTCTGGAACACCATTTTAGATCATCAATTGCTTTAGTGCCAAACTCAAAAGTCTAATTAGATCACTCTTGGAAATATAACATGCAAATCATTTAAAGTTGATGCCACAATCATCTCACATGATACCCTCATCTGGGATAAACAGTTATTCTGATTTGTATACATCAGAAGTTGGAGCACATTTTAAAACTTGTGTCACCCAAACACTAAGGGTAATGACAGGCTTATTTTGGCAACAACTCAGCGTGCAGAAATTGTGACCCTCCAGTTCAACTCCAATTCCTACCATGTTTTACAGCCAGAATGATGGGCATTAGAATCCTAGAATCATAGAGTTGGGAGAGACCTCGTGGGCCATCCAGTCCAACCCCTTGCCAATAAACAGGAAAATCGCATTTAAAGCATCCCCGAGAGATAGAGATCCAGCCTACCCTTAAAAGCCTCCACTACACTTCAGGGCAGAGAGTTCCACTGTTGAAAAGCTATCACAGGAAGTTCTTCTTAATGTTCAGGTAGAATCTTTCCTGTAGTTTGAAGCCAGTGTTCTGCGTCTTAGTCTCCAGGACAGCAGAAAACAAGCTTTCTCCTTCCTCCCTATGACTTCCCCTCACATATTTACACATGGCCATCATGTCTCTTCTCAGCCTTTTATTCTGAAGGCTAAACATCTCCAGCTTTTAAGCCGCTACTCATAGGGCTTGTTCTCCAGAGCCTTGATTGTTTTAGTGTCCTTCTCTGGACACATTCCAGCCTGTCAATATCTTCCTTCAATTGCGGTGCTCAGAATTGGACACAGTATTCCAAGTGAGGTCTGACAAAGACAGAATAGAGAGGTAGCATGACTTCCCTGGATCTAGACACTATACTCCTATTTATGCTGGCCAATACCCATTGGCTTTTTCAGCCGCCACATCACATTGTTGGATCATGTTTAACTTGTCCACGAGGACTCCAATATCTTTTTCACATGTACTGCTATCGAGCCAGGCATTGTCCCTCATTCTGTATCTTTGCATTTCGTTTTTTTATGCCTAAGTATAGTGCCTTGCATTTGTCCCTGTTGAACTTCATTTTGTTAGTTTTGGCCCATCTCTCTAATCTGTTCAGATCGTTTTTGAATTCTGCTCCTGTCTTGCTATCCCTCCCAATTCGGTGTTGTTTGCAAATTTGATGATCATGCCTTCCCCCTCGTGGTCAGCTGTGAATCGCACCAATTGTATAACCCTTCCTGCGCATGCGCAGGCAGCCGGATGAAGAGAAGGAAGGGTTATACAATTGGTGCGATTCACAGCCGACCACTGGGGGAACTACGGTTACAGGTAAGCAACCCATATTTCTAACCCTTCATCTAATTCAATGTTTTTCTACCTTTCTTGAGCCGCGGCACATTTTTTATATTTTCAAAATCCTGGGGCACACCACTGACCAAAATGACACAAAATGACACTCTACATATAGTTTATATGTTTTAAAATGTATTTATACACTCAGTGTGAAACCTGGGCCTGTTTCGGTGAACACAACATAGATATCCTGGCAGGAATGGCAGAAAGACACACACGAAGGTCTTGCTCAACAGCTGTCAGTCTCTCTCTGTTTTTAGTTTTTATCGCAGTCAAGCTAGAGAAGCTCATCTCACACAGATATGTGGTTGAAAACGGGAGCAATGTCAAAATAGCTTTGTTGGCCAGAATGGGGAACTCCCTGGCAACAGATAACCAAAAACTGTCCAAAGGAAGATCAGCAAATTTTAGCTTTAAACTATGATCTTGTTTCAGTTCAATTTAAAGTGAGGCAAAGCGAGCAGAGCGAGGCTGGGAAGAAGGGAGCCCGAGTGGATAAGAAAAAGTGTTCAGCAGGAGGGGGGGAAAGGTTATTGGAGGTTCCAATTTCCCACAGCACACCTGATGATCGTTCACGGCACACTAGTGGGCCTGGCACACTGGTTGGGAAACACTGATATAAGTCATTAATAAAGATAGACATTGAAGTCAAACAAACTTGCCAAACAAACCCTATGACAGAGTGCCCTAAGGTCTCCATAACTCAGAAATTACTCGAAGGTAGAGAACAACAGCAATAATCAGAAGAAGCTAAGACAGCAAAGTTCTGTTGTCATTCTAGGGCAGTGTTGGGAATTGTAGTCCAAGAATATCAAGAGACAAGACTTTGCCCAACTTTGCATTAATATAGTCCAGTGGTTCTCAACTCCCAGAAATCCCAGCCAGTTTACATCTGGGGACCCACATGTTGAGACCCACTGTTCTAGGGTCCTGAATGTCATTTATAAAATACAGATGTTTCATTTTAAAGAGGAAGCTATAACTGACTGCCCTTAGTAGTTGGCTTGGGAACGTTTGGATTACAACTCTCGCACTCCCCTTAGCACTGGCCATAGTGATTCAGGCCCCTGGGAGTTGTAGACCAAAATGTATCCTATTATTAGCTTGGGTGGAAATACCAGGAAGGTATCAATGCCGAAATTCCAGTGTCATTAATTCAGGCCATTTAAAGGAGGTAAAGGAAAAGAACCTGACCCAGCCCCTTTCAAGCTTGATTTTGCTAAGAATATGCTTGTTTCCTGAACCTCCCAATTAAATCAAGATCAACCAGAAATTACCCCATGCACAAGAACTGAGTAACCACACCTTTTGGGCTACGAATGCTTCAGCATTTCAATTAGTACCTCCTGCCTGAGAACAGGCAGAGAGCCAGAATGATAATCTCACTCCCAATCAGTGACAAACGGAGCCAAACAAAAGGAAATTAAATAGACATACACCCACTTCAGTAAAGTCAGCTGCTTTTGCAAACTTACAAAATGGAGTTTTGTGCTTTTAAAATCAGCAAAGCCAGCAATGGCACACCTGCCAGACTTCAAAAAATTCAAGGCATGAGATCATCACACCAAGTCTTTGAAGGGATTATAAAGCTAGAACAAGTAACTGGAAGTATTTAACACTGGAGGGAACCATGGATAATTGAATAAATATGGGGTGCATCTATACTGTAGAATTATTGCAGTTTAAAACCATTTGAATGGCCATGGCTTAATGCTATGAAATCATGGGAGCTGTAATTTTATAATTCTTTATCCTTCTCTGCCAAAGAGAACTGATGCTTCAGCAGATGACCAATCGCAGAATTGCATAGTGCAGACATGGCAGTTCAAGAGGTGTAGATGCATCTATGGCCAAGAATGGTTTAATTAGGAAACAGCTCATCGCCTTGCAAATATTTAATACTCTTTAGTACCATAAAAATCTTGATCTTTTAAATTAAAGGGCTGTTGAACTTGCTGACTGAAAGGTCACTGGTTCAAATCTGGGGAGTGGCGTGAGCTCCCACTGTTAACCTCAGTTTCTGCCAACCTACCCATTTGAAAAGCAAATGTGAGTAGATCAATAGGTACCACTCCAGCGGAAGGTAACTGCTCCATGCAGTCATGCTGGCCACATGACCTTGGAGGTGTCTGCTGACAACTCTGGCTCTTTGGCTTAGAAATGGAGATGAGCACCAACCCCCAGAGTAAACCTTTACCATTACTAAAATTTATTTTTCTGTCATTCAGTGCTCAGGTGAATTGGACATCTAAGCCTAAATCAGGCATGTAGCCGGGGGGGGGGGGAGCTTAGGGGGCTTCAGCCCCCCCCCCCCGAAATTCTCAGGGTGGTCCGCGAGAAGGCCTTACTGGTACATTATTTAAACTTATGTTTATTCATATAATGATCTGATCACCATGCTCATTATATCCCACATTCATAGGGTTATTGGGATAACAATACAAAAGGTTTGGTAGGGTAGTCCCTCTCTTACTCAGACTCAGCCCCTCCCGAATCAAAACTCTGCCCTCCTGGCTACGGCCCTGGCCTAAATCATTCTGCCAGCTTAATGGCTGTAAATCTATTGAATCTATGGGATTTACCTTTGTGTTGATTCACCATCCTATTGTTGATTCAATGGGTTTAGTTTAGTTTATACGACCAATATGAATAAGGCCCTGGATATAAAAGATGAGGCTAAACAGTGCCCACAAATTTGCCATTTCCCAATTCTTTATTTTGTCTTTTATTCCCTAGTTGTCGTAGTGGGGTGAGCCAGAATGGATCAAAAAGTGAGTAGTGTTCATAGCCATTTCACTACCATATTGTACTTAAATGCTCCGCCAATCAGAATTCTTTGTATTCGGCATGTCAGGTTGTTCATACAAATCTGGAGTAAGGAAAGCGATATCCAATGACTGCAAATCAGGCCTTATCTGTGGCTCTCCCCCACTCCAGATTCCCTAGGCTTTCTTTTTTCAGTTTTCTCCATACCCCCCCCTATGAGAATTACTCTGAAAGTTTGTAGGAGCAATTATTCATCTTTCAAACAGGTTACTAAGGCCCTCTGCTGGATATTTTTTCATAACTGGAGATGTACTTCTGCTCCTAATTTTGTTTTTGTAGTGTTTTTCATGTTGAGAAACCTAGAGGAAAAGAAAATTGTCCTCCAGATGGCCTGCCATTCTCCACTCCTGACACTAACATTACTAAGAGGGATTATACTCCAAGAAAAGGAATGGATGTTGTTCTATATCACTATGCTCTGGCATAGGCTGGTCCATGAGGACACAAAGAGTCGGAAGCAACTGAACGAATAAACAATTGCAATATCGCTATGAAATAGAGGCACTATATGCTGAACATGGGGAAAGCCTTTGGGATGGTATATAGCAGTGTTTCCCAAACACTAGTGTGCCATGACGGACCTTCTGCTGTGCCACGAGAAAAGCTCTCTGTCCCCCTTCCTTTCCCCCCTCCTTCTGCTGAACTCCTGCTGCTTGGGGGAGGAGGAGGAAGGGCTGGGCAGCAGCGAAGAAAAAGATGAAGGGGCCAGGGCGCTGCCTCCTTCGGCCGTTTCCCCAGCCAGCCTCCAATCCGCCATGACTCTCGCCCCTCGCTCGCTGAAGCTGGGTGGAGGAGCCCCGCCCACTGAAGCCCGTCCACCGCTCATGCTCCTCCTCCGTGGGAGAGCTGAAGCTGGGGGGATTGTGCTGGCTCTGCCACCACTGGCTTGGCACTGCCCCCTCAAGGCTGGAGCAGCTGTTGGGAGCCCAGCTTTGGCACTCCCAGCAGCTGCTCCTAGCAGGCCACCATCCCCCAGCTGTTCTTCCCCCAGGTGTTAGAGTGTCATTTTGTGTCATTTTGGTTGGTGGTGTGCCCCCGGATTTTTTTTATGTTAAAAGTGTGCTGCGGCTCAAAAAAAGGTTGGGAAACACTGGAATATAGGATAAAAGTTATTGGAAATTCAGTGCGAAGTGCATCATAACCATTTGTGTATGGAAATTCTGTAAACATAGGCCCCTTCCATAAAGCCAAACAAAATCCTTCATTTTCTGCTTTGAACTGGAATATATGGCAGTGTGGACTCAGATAACCCAGTTCAGAGCAGATATTGTGGGATTTTTTGCCTTGATAGTCTGGGTTATATGGCTATGTGGAAGGGCCCTTTATTGAAATGAAAGACACTGGAAGGGTGCAGACAGCAGTGGGCACCACTGGGAACAGAAATGGGATCTGCACGCTTTCTTAGGTTTCAGAAGGAAAGTACAACTTGAGAAGAGGGATAGTTCTCCTCCCTTGGGTTCTACAGACTACATAAGAATGACATTCACATATTTACCTTTTGGTCCTGGGAATCCCATCTCTCCTTTTGGCCCAGGAATTGTTCCATAAGCTGCAGAAAAATGAACAAGTTATAGGATGTCATGAGATCTGCTTATTACAAATTTATTTTTGTTATTATAAACAGTGTGGTGGCTTCAAAAAAAGAGTCTTCCTACAGGAGATCAATGACCTTAATGCTGAGCACTAGGGTTTATACTCTTTCAACAGACACCCAAAACCAAAGGTTTCTGCATCTAGGATTTTTTTAATAATGTCAGAAGCACCATCTGCAAATCAAACTGCAATTTTCATCTAGTGGCTTCTGGTGGCTTCTGGAGAGAATTGGCCGTCTGCAGAGACGTTGTCCAGGGGACGTCCTGGTGTGTTACCATCCTGTGGGAGGCTTCTTTCATGAGAAGCTGGAGCTGACAGATGGGAGCTCACCCCCATATTGCAGATTTGAACCGCTGACTTTCAGGTCAGCAGTTCAGCTGGCACAAGGGTTTAACCCAGGGGTGCTCACACATTTTCAGCATGCGAGCTACTTATAAAACAACCAAGTCAAAATGATCTACCTACCCACTACAAAAATGTGAAACATATAACACAATATCTGCTTTGAACTGGGTTTTCTGAGTCCACACTGCCATATAATCTGATTCAAAGCAGATAACACGGGATTTTATTCAACTGTGTGGAAAGGACCTCAGATAACCCAGGGCCGGGAGCACTTGGGCAGCGTCGGGAGCCTGCGGGGCGGGACTGAGCCTTCCTCCCACCCTGGCTGTGATCTACCAGGACGCCCTACGCGATCTACCAGTAGATCGCAATCTACCTAATGAGCACCCCTGGTTTAACCCATTGCATCACTGCAGCTCTGCATCTGACAATGGGAGATTCTGTCTGAAATCCGGTATCTTAAAAGGATTTATTCTACTGTTCACAGCTCGACTTCTGTTTACCCATAAAACTATAGGAGGGATGTACAGTATGATAAAGGATATGTCAAAGATCACTTACTTCTGAAGAAATCCATGAGATCTGCAGTGACATTGCCATAGGATGCAAAAACCCTGCTGATACCTGGTGGTCCTGGAGGCCCAGGTGGCCCTTGCATAGCATAAGTCATCATGTCCTGGAGGAGACCTCGGCCTGGGAAGGGTAAATACAATATTGAATTGGAAAACACAAAGCAAAGGTGACAATCATTTCCCTCTTATTAACTGAAAAAATGTATTCTGGCTGTCAAAAATACAATTACATTATAAAAAAGAATAAGCATAAAATGATATTTTTCACTTTTGGGGTTGTGGCATTTTCCTTCTCTGCTGATTTAAGGCGTCTATAAAACTCTAGGAGAAAAATATTCAACACAAAGTACTGAATATTAGCATATATACAAGCAGATATCTAATCTGGGACATGAGTTTGATATAAGTAAGATTTGGCACTTATGTAGTGACTATTTGAAATGTTCTCACTGACGACATAACTTACATCAAATTGGACTGATACTTTGCAATAACGACAATAGATCTAAAGCATCTCACATCCTGGTGTTGGGATTGCCTCTGACTCAAGGAAACTTTGAACGTCTGTGCACATCTGAAGTCTTTAAAGAAAGCTTTCCCAAGAATGCTAATTGTTAACAACCCTCAGATGTACACAGCACACATGCAGTACTCTGAGGCATTCGGTGAAATTCCGTCAGTGATGCCGCTATAAAACATACAAAGGAGTGGAATTTCTCTCCCATGCTCCCTTTAAAAATAAGCAATCTATAATCATGTATAATGCATGTATTGAAGCTGTTCATTTTTCACCTCTTCTTAGTGAGGCTCCCAAAGTAACATACAGCAGATAAAAGCATTATAGTTGACCCTCTTTATCCACAGGTTCTGCATCCATGAATGCAAGTATCCACAGCTCGAAAGTATTTTTAAAAATCCAAATAGCATTTTTACTACACCATTGTGTATAATGGCACTTGGACATCCACAGATTTTGGTATTCATGGTGAGGAGTGTGTGTCCCAGATCGAAATTCAAGCAAATACCAAGACATTCAAGAATAGATTTTAAAGACTAAAACCCGCTTTTACAAAACAAAAGTTCCAATCAGGTAAAACTATAATATGTATTCTCTCTTCCAAGAGGTCTCAGAGGATGCCTTCCTCATTTTGTATCTGGTTATAGGAACATAGTCAAAAATGCCTCCAATATCCACATATTGTTCTCTGGCTGATAAATGGCTAAGGAAGCCTCATGCCCCCATAGAAAAAAGATGCAGGATTTACACATTGTATGAGGGAAGCAGTGCACTCCTCTGTCTAAAGCAATCCAACATGTTTAATACATCACCATAATATTAAGCATATGGGATTCCAGACCATGTTTTGTTCTATGCTGCAGCTGTTCAGGTGGCATGAGAGAAATATGGTCCTACTTACTCTGCATATTTTCAGACACTCTGGTTGCCAACTCATTATAATCCAGTGATCCAGCAAGTGATCCAGTATAGGAGCCTCCTGCACCTTCTGATCTCAACCGTGATCCATCTGCTCCGAGTGAGCCACCATAAGATCCACCTGCTCCGAATGAGCCATCATAAATTCCACCTGCTCCAAGTGAACCTCCATAGCTTCCACCAGCTCCAAGCGATCCATCAAGTTCTCCATTGCCTCCCAATGAACTGCTGTAGGATTCCCTTCTGGCTAAGGATGCATCATAAGACATGCCAGAACTTGAAGACCTGCTATATGACCCGTCTGAATTTGCAGACCCTCTGTAAGATTCTGCCATCAAGTTCCCAGGTGGCCCTGGAGGTCCAGGAGGTCCTCTGATGAAGCCACGTACATCCTCACCTATAAAACATATTAGTGGGTTTTAGGACAGACCCAGATAATAGACTTAGACTGATTTGCAGAGTATTGTAAAGGATATATTATTGTAAAGCAACAGAGAAGATCACAAACTATCCGCAATGTATAGGTACAATCGTATATTGATTGAGACTCCAATTGGGATTATTGAGAAATGCCTTGTAGAGATCTGCAATGGTTGGATCAACTGCCTTGCCTTTTGCTCTGGGAAGGATGTGCTATAGAAAAAAATCACTCTACACCCCAAGTGCTTATCAAAATAGGCCATGTTGCAATTAATGCAAAGTACAGAAATAGTCTGGGAAATAAATATTTGCATATGAAGGAAGATTATTTGTACCCCTCACTAGACTGTCTCTAGTTATTAATGATTGTATTCTGCAGTTTCAACATACAAATATTAACTTCTTATTGAATTTGGTTAGATGTACATTGCACTGTAAATTATAATTTGTGAAGGGTAGCACTCAAAAAGGCTGAACAAAAAAATAAAAATGAACCAATTGATTAGATCTACATTTTTAACCATTTGGTAGTTAAAACAATTAGACTTCATGGTAACTATTTTTATTCTTCTCCTCTCCTGCTGTTTGTCCTTCAGTGCTTTAATTTGTAACTTGATCCCCGTTGCAATAATTCGTTGCACATCACTTTTAGCATAACAAAGAATAAAGCAATTTAGTGTGACAGACACCATAATGAAATCTGGGTTGCACACTTCATTTAAAAAAAGCAAGACAAGGAAACAGAAAGAATACTCTACCAGCAGAGGTGACATCCTAATCTGTCACAGTTCCTACAAAAGGACAGATGAGAGAAATGCCTTTTCCATAGATTAAGGAGGCCAAAGAAAACAAAACTGGGGAAAACTATGGCTCCATATTGAAATAAAACCATAATAAACACTTTTATTTTCCCAAGGGGCCTGTCAGTCCAGCTTAACAGCTGCTATATGGATTTATCAGCTGCTATGAATGGGCTATGAGATCAGTCCTAGGCAGGGAGCCAGGATGAGGCCCAGACTTGAAATTGCAAGATGAGCAAGAGCTAGTTATAACAAGGAGAATTGCAGAAGTGTTCGTGTGTGTATATAATATGTGACTTACTAGTAAGGTATTGGATCAAATCACTCCTGAACTCGTCAGTCCAGACACCATCACCTTGAGAAACATAGCCAGATCCTGAAAGACCAGGTGGCCCTGGGGGCCCGGGTGGCCCAGGGGGTCCAGAAAGTGAGGAATACCCCACACCTTAGAGAGAAAAGACAACAATGTTCTGGTTTACAAAGAAACATCCACTCAAGATGATGCTGGTTTAGGATGAGCAATGAGGATTTTGATTTTGTTTGTTCCCATTTAGGTTTTCCAGCTGTAACAACACAACCCTACACTTGTTTAATAAGCAATGATCCCTATGTTTAGCAAGCCATCTTTATTTACCCTATTTATTTATTTACTCTATTTTTACCCCACTCTATCTCACTCCGTAGGGGACATAAGAAGAGCCATGCTGAATCGGACCTCAGCCCATCTAGTCCAGCATTCTGTATCACACAGTGGCCCACCAGTTGTACACGGGATCTCAAGCAGAAGGGAGGGCAAAACCCCTGACCTGCTCCCGACCCCCACAACCAGTACCCAGGGAAATCCTGCCTACCTCAACCAACTCCGAGGTGGCACTTGAATGTCCTTTTCAGTAACTACCGATACACTTGGTATCCATGAATCTGTCTAATCCTGCCTTGAAGTTGTTCAGGCTGACAGCTGTCACAACCTCTTCTGGAAGTGAGTTCCATAACCCAATGACCCTCTGGGTGAAGAAATATTTCCCTTTATTAGTCCTAATTTTCCTTCCTTGGAGCTTCAGGGAGTGCCCTCTAGTCCTAGTGTTTTGTGACAAAGAAAATAATTTTTCTTTATTCACCTTTTCTATCCCATGCATGATTTTATACACTTCGATCAAGTCACCTCTTAAACGCCGTCTTTCAAGGCTGAAAAGACCAAGGCGTTGCAACCTGGTTTCATAAGGGAGCCGCTCCATCCCTTGGATCATTCTTGTTGCCCTTTTCTGTACCTTTTCCACTCAGAGGACTCAGAGGGGCTTTCAAATTGGCTATTTCAATGCCATACAAACATAAACATACAAACATAATATATACAATACATTAAAATCAGTTTTTTAAAAAAGAATCATAGCATATTAATACATTAAAATCAACTATCAAAAGCCATACAAGATCCGATCTTCTCTGGTAAATGCATCTACAAGAACCACTTCTGGATATAATCCAGTTGGTGATTTAATAGCAGCATCACAGCTTGTTTTTTGAATGGTGTGTAGGAGGAAAATGGGTCTTTGTCTTGAGTCAGCTCCAGAAAACAAAGTGATAAGGTCATCTTAGGGTTGCCATAAATCG
Source organism: Anolis apletophallus (assembly GCA_030556195.1). Lineage (NCBI taxonomy): Eukaryota > Metazoa > Chordata > Lepidosauria > Squamata > Anolidae > Anolis > Anolis apletophallus. The sequence goes on from JARBWK010000010.1 coordinate 74,105,411, forward strand.
GAGACAACTTGAAGGCATGCAACAAATTTTTAATTTGCCCTCCCCCTTGTTCCTGCAGCTGTGAAATACCAAGAGAGGCCACTACTAATGCTGCTGCTGACTGGTGAGCATAAGAGAATAAAAATCAGCTGGTCTCAGCTGGAATGGAGGAAAGAGCCAAGAGTACACTCAGAGATGGATACCAGCCCTTCTTTTCCTTTCCCATAGAACTCAAAGCAGCTATGTCTTCACTGTCTGAATTGCTTCCACCCTTTCATTCCAGTGGTAAGTAATAGGAAGTTTGCCCATATGTTGGCAGTTGGGAAGTTCTGGTTCAAAGCAGTAGGCAGTGGTTCTCAACGTATGAGTCTCCAGTTGTTTTGGCCTAAAATTCCCAGAAATCCCAGCCAGCTATTAGGATTTCTGGGAGTTGAAGGCCAAAACATCTGGGGACCCATAGGTTGAGAATCGCTGGGCTATATAATAACTCTCTTCAATTTGCTAAAGAGTCATATGCACATGGAGGTCATACTTACTTGCACATATGTCACTAACAAGATGGACCCTGTCTCTCTCCCTCACACCCATATTCTCAAATACTACAAAAGGGGTCACTTATTTCACCATGATTCACTGAGTGTGTATGTATAGTTTTCAAGGCACCTACATCTGCCAGCCATGTTGTGAGCAGCTTCAGTTCAATTCAAATCAATAATGTGAAACAGTTCTCAGTAATGAAATTTATCACCAATCAGTTCCAATGGTCTGGAGTGAAATTAAAAAAGCAAAAACAAAACAGCTACAGTGCGGTTATTCAAGCAAGTTGTCATCTTCAAAACATTTTGGCTCAGTTGATTGGTTCACTGGCCCACTAAAACCACTTGGATTATTTTGATCATTGGATTATCCTGCATTTAACTGTATAGGACAAGATGTCCTTATTCTGCCCTGGACGGCCATAGTCTCTCAGTTCTCTGCCCACCCCACCTCCTAGAAACCACAGAATCCTACTAGCTCCCCAAATACAGAGTCTGGCAGACGTTCTTACTTTGCAGGTATGTCAAGGTTTCCTCTCTGGTGAGGCCGGAAAGAGCGCTGCCTGGTATCCCGGGTGGGCCTGGCGGACCAGGTGGTCCCACAATGCCACTAAATTCAGAGTCTGAAAAAGCAAAGGAAGTGGGTTTATTTATTGTGTCAGAAGAGAACCAAGCATATGGTTGTAATGTATTTAAAAACACAAAGTTAAAAACTTGGCATTATATTAAATGTCCTTTGACCAGAAGCTGGCCACTTGAAGTGCCTCTGGTGTTGTTATAAGAAGGTCCCCCATTGTGTATGTGGCAGGGCTCAGACTGCATTGCAATAGGTGGTCTGTGGTTTGCTCTTCTCCGCACTCTCATGTTGTGGACTCCACTTTGTGGCCCTATTTCTTAAAGTTGGCTCTGCATTTCATGGTGCCAGAGCGCAACCAGAAGCAACTTGAAGGAAGTGGATAAAGCCCCAATACATGATTAAATCCCTTTCCCCCTATGCAAGCAAGGGGGAGTTATTTCTTCACTATTTGCCTGAACAGAATCACACAATAAGCAGGATGATTTTTCTGTCTCACTGTAGGCGAGCGACAATAAGAGCCTCCCACCTCTTAGTAAATGAATGAGGACCATTCAGCCTTTACTCCTGCATTTCACCATAGAACTTAATGTAGCATAGCTAAATAAACCTGCAAAGTAAGTATAACCTTGACAACGATCACACAGCTTATTCATACATCACTAAATCAAGATTCGCCTATGTTTCCTAATCCTAAATGAAGAAGAAATGAGTCCACTAAGCTTAATCTCTAACTATCCACCTCCCGGTTGCTACCTGGCTCACTGAATAAAATGCATGGACTCAATTTCCAACCCTAGGATTTAGACATGACAAATTGGGTGTCAATGAACTTTCGAGCTACACCCAAAAGTTAGTCTTACCTAAAGCAGGCCCACTGAATAAATGGGACTTATTAGTCAGAATAAACTAATAATTATTTTTGTATTTATCCCATTAGCTATCACAGGCACAACATGAGAAACACTTCTATACAGATCCTAAAGTTGTCAGCCAGTACACATTGTCTTCCAAAATGGCTTGATAGAATTACAAGACTTACTTCGGAGCAGAGCTAGGATGTCTCCATAGGATGTTCCAGGCAAACCAGGAGGACCTGGTGGGCCAGAAAGGCCAATACTAATACCAGAACCTAATAGAGATTTAGAAATGAAAAAGATGTAATAAAATGTCATAGTTTGAAAAAACTAGTAATAGAAAGAAGTTATTTGCGACACATCTAGTTCACTTTAACTGATTACTAGTCTGGATAGAACCCTAGAAATATGAAGTAATGATTCAACCTTATGGAAACCCTCAAGATGGTGCATGTGAGGCGCTCATTGTGTCTTTATTATGCAACTACACTGCCTCATTCTTGGAATTTTACAGGGGCAAGGCTGCCCAAGTAACACACCACTCCACCTGGTTTCCCACAATGTCTTCCAGCTTCTTCTCACCAGAGAAAATCCATTAAGGGTACACAGATAAAATATTACCAAAATGTCCTTTTGATTTAGTAGTCCCCAACAACCTCTGTCTGGCCACTGTAACACAATGGCAGATTTGACCTTGGTCTGCCTTATGAGAAGAATGTCTTAGATTCTTTGTGTTACACAGAAACTTAGACAAGTTGGCAGTTAGGGGTACTTAAAATACAATTTGTTTTACATTTTATAGCTGATGGAAGACAGGGTTGTTATGTCTTTATGGCACATTTTGTTGAATAATGTTCAGGTTGCTTGTCAAGAGCTTCTAATAATGTCTGCAAGATTATTTCACAAAATATACACCAATTAATGTGTTGAAGACAATGTATATAGCTTCCTGAAAACATTCGAAATATGCCTTTACTTTAAAAGCAGCCTTATGTACAATGGCTATTCATATAAATAGATTTTCTGAGTGTCTCCTAAAATTACAGAATTTTACCACCTTAATTATCTGAAAACCTGAAAATGTTCTCTGGTTAAAATATGCGACCTCCAGATGTGAACTGCAACTTCCAGCATTCCTCACCATTCCCTATGCTGGCTAGGAAATTGCACTACAACAAAGAGTAGGGGTTCAACAAACTACACTAACACATGAAGTCAGCAAAAACGAAACCAAGAGGGCTGACTGTACCTCATCAATTGTATCCAATTTCACATACATAATAACAGCATTGTAGCATTAGAAAGAGTACCAAATATACAATACCAAACTCTAGCAGTATCGTCCATCCATAAGGTCGAAGTTCTGTCCATGGATTATATTCTTGGCTGTATTTGACGGTATACTGTGAATATAATCCATAGACAGAACTTCGACCTTATGGATGGACGATACTGCTAGAGTTTGGTATTGTATATTGTGTGTTTTTGGTATGTAATATGTATATGTAATATGAAACTGTAATATGTATTTTGACCTAATTGGTTGAACTGAATGTTTGTATTTTCACTTGTTATGAAATCTGAGACATGATAGTGTTTAAATAATAACTATTTTTGATACTGACTCTATTGATTTAATTGCAACCCTAGTTGCTTCATTGCTGTAGAATATCATTTCCCAAGGAATCTTGTGAATTAACTGTCATGGCCTGATCACAATAAATGGATAATTTGTGTATTTTTTCATCTTTTGATGGCAATCATACCACATGCAAACACAACTGAGTATAACTCTGTCATCTTAATTGTAGAGAAACAAAAATAGTGAAAAATAAAAACATTGGGTTGGACTCAGTGGCCCTTGTGGTTTCTTCCAACTATGATTCTATGACTCAGAGTAATCCCACTGAAATCAATGGATCTCAATCAGGTGGGACTTGTTCGTCCTTTCATCCTTGTTGGACTACAACTCTACTCAGGATAACGAATGTGAAGAATACTGGCAGTTTCAGTCCAACAACATCTGGAGGGCCGAATGATTCCCACCAGTGGACAAAATTACGATTGCTTTAAGTTTCATTGATTATTCTGTAAATAATGATGTTAAATTCAGTCCTTAAAATATGGTATGCTGATTGCTGGGGCAATACAGCATCATGACTAATAGCACTGCGTTTATGGTTCAGACCACTTTCAAATGACAACAAAGTAGCATAGGCCAAGGAGCTAATACCATAGTCACATAGAACAAAGTAGTAGGAAACAGCCATAAGGATACAATAGATTTTTCTAATGGGATAGAAGCAGCAGGTAGTATGGAAAGCTAAATTTGCTCCTCATGGGATAATACTGAGGAAATAACTCTGACCAGTATGACCGTTATGCAAAAAGATGGGGCTGGTTAACAAAAAAAAAGGAACCATTACTTGTCATATAGTTGATAACCCGTCTTGTCATTTCATCATAGTCGAATGATGCAAATGAGCCATCTCCTCCCAGTCCAGGCCCAGGTGGACCTGGGGGACCTTGGGGTCCAATGAGATATGGCCGGATTTCCTCTCCTAAAAGAAAGAAAATTGGTACAAGAGAGTAAATGACTTGCCCCATAGGAGCTCAGATAATTCTACTAAATTCTTCAACAATTTTGTCATGTTTGCCCTCCTGTTTTTATCAATGTCTTCTTCATTGATTCTAGTTTTCCATGCTTACTGATTGCTGCATTGGCAGTAATTGCAATAACTCATTTACAATTTCAGTCACATACAACAACTTCCTATTGCATCTTTCTGTTAAAATTACAAGAACATGAGAGAACATGGGTGAGAAATGTATGCTTCCCAGATGTTTTGCTCAATTCCCACATTCTCAATCCAGTGATGATTAAAATTGCACCTCAATAACATCTGAAGTACTACACTTTCCTCAACTGTCTTCTAAGACTTCCAGCCAGAGACTTTGCAGTATAAATACATGCATTGGAGAACCATCACATGAATGTAACAAAATTAAAATCTTAATTTGTTTGAGGCTATTTTGGAGTCTTCACTTTTAATTGTTTTAATATTAATATTTTCTAGTCATAAAATGAAAAGAATCCAGAGAAACAGAAAATTACGGAAAGGATTTCCTTATTCTTTGTTGTTTAGGACACTAAATGAAGCAAATCAACCTGGTTTCCTTTGGTTGTTGACCATTCTAGTACTTTTACACTAATTGGCCAACATGTTTGGAAGTAGAACCAGATTTGCAGAGTACTCAAAAACACTGCTAGCAATCCTATTGTATAAATATACTTTCCCCTTGTATTTCCATAAGTACTGAATGATACTGATTATTTGCAGTATTTGGACTGCATCAACTTACTCTGCAACAAGGCAAGAAGATCTTCATAAGAAAGTGTGGTTGAGGAAGAAGAGATAGAAGAGGATGAAAGGCCAAATGAGGAACCTGAAGCTGGTTTGGAAGGAGACACAAAAACATATCATATAAGTACAGAGGAAACTAAAGACTGGAAGGCAAGTTCTCGATTTACCAAAAAGACGAAAGTGAACAATAGTGGAGGGAAATGGATTAAAAGACTGCACATCGCAGTGGTGAGACAATGTGTTCTGGCAGATGAATACACTACCCTCTAACATTGTTCTAAGAACATGGTGAAAGGTCTGTATGAGGAATTAATGGCATTGAGGTATCCTCCTTTTGGTAATGTTTGTAAATGAGCATTGCTTACCTGTAACCATGTTTCTTCGAGTGGTCATCTTTGAATTCGCACATATGGTAATCGATGCACCATATGTGCACATTTCACAGAGACCATGAATGATGGTTGTTACCTTTTTTATCCATGTCAGGAGTGACTTGAGAAACCACAAGTTACTTCTGGTGTGAGAGAATAGGCCGTCTGCAAGGATGTTGCCCAGGGGATGCCTGGATATTTGATGTTTTACCATCCTTGTGGGAGGCTTCTCTCATGTCCCCACATGGGGAGCTGGAGCTGACAGAGGGAGCTCAACCCACTCCCTCTGGATTCGAACCGCTGACCTGTCAGTCATATGTGAAATCTGCACGTATGATGCATCAACTAACATATGTGTGCATTTCACAGATACCATGAAGGAGAACAACACTTGCACAAACAACATGACTCCTTTGATCTGGGGTGATAAAAATGTATATTGGAATTTATTGGTATGCATTGATGTGGTCTGCAATTGATCTTTAAGAGTTTCTCACTCAACTATTCAACAACAAAAAGCCATGCACACAGCCAATTAAAATCAAGCTGCTAAAACAAAGAAAAAAATAAAAAATTAGGGGTTTGTGTAAGAATTGTAAGTTCAGTTTTAATACCGAGCCACACACTTCAGATCTATTAAGTGGCTGTCTTCTTTAAATACGTTTTGCACCTGAGTCCACTTGAAGAACCCTGAAATTCTAGTAAAAAAGAAAATAGCCCACCACAGACTACAAATAAAACACTCCTGGCATACCTGGCCCAACTCTTTCTAAAACATGCCAATATGAGGTTATAGGGTGTTTAAGGGGCCTCAATGGTAGGTTGGATTTTATTTAAGGTAAAAGTGATAAAAGGAACTCAGCTTTCAATGCTTATTCTCCCATTAATCATGGACAAGCCACTTTCATGGTCAACATGTTAGTTGCTCTTATTAAGTTTTCAGTAGGTGATATAATTTTGGGAGGTGACTCCAACTGTATCTTTGACCCAAATTTGGCAATACAACTAAAAATGAAGTTATAAAGGGTAAAATCCCACAAAAATGAATTGCTATGCAAATTTCATTGAGAGTTGTAGAACTGAAGAGTGCCATTAAACACTGCACTACAATTCAGTATCACTTTTATTGCCACGTGTTTTTAATTAAATTTATTAGGAATCCACCCTGCCTGGAACCAAACAGTATATATCCCATCAGTTTCAATGGGGCTTATTCCAAATGAACTGGAATCTGGTTTTATATAAAATAGCTCGAAAGAAACTTTCTATGTTGAATTTTGCTTTAATTCAACAAATTTACTGAAAAAGCCACAGTGGCTTCAGAAACAGGAAAACAGAAGTGCTAAAGAACCTGGAAGGCTGGTAAGATGTTGCAGAGAGAGCGAAAAAAGACCTGATAAAAACCAACGCCTTGCCAAGGGATTAGAAACAGTTGTCTGTTGTGGAATGAGACAAACAGAAATACACTTTTTTGAGATGACAACTACAAACATCCTTGTGGGAGGCTTCTCTCATGTCCCTGCATGGGGAGCTGGAGCTGACAGAGGGAGCTCAACCCACTCGCTCTGGTTTCAAACCTCTGACCTGTCAGTCATATGTGAAATTCGCACGTATGATGCATCAACTACCATATGTGTGCATTTCACAGAGACCATGAAGGAGAACAACAAGTGGCAGTGCCCAAAAAAACTCATATATTCCTGACAAACAAGAAAGGAGTAAATCTGAATCTTATTTGTATTGTAGTTGCACATGTAAAAAGCTAGATTGACTGACAGGAATGCAAACTGGAATACTGTGCTTACTGGACATGTAGTTCATAACACGGCGGGCCAATTCATCATAGTCCAAAGATGAGCCACCAATGGAGATTCCTGGCGGTCCTGGAGGACCAGGTGGACCTTGAGGTGCAATGAGATAACGTCCAGAGTCGCCTAATGAAACAGAAGAATAAAGCTGCTATAAAATTCAACAAGATTTGAGGAGCATTGTTATTTGGGGACTTTTAAAATCTAATCTTATGGTTTTATCAGGATCACTTTAAGAATGCATTCTGGAGGGTCTTCATTTTTCCCGTGTATCTAATGAATAGATCTTGCTAGCTCTTAAGGAAAGCATTGGAAAGGAGGATTTGGAATGAGTGACAAACATGCAGGGCCTACGTAATATGTTTAATGCTTAGTTGACATGAAATGTATGCACAGCCTTTTCCAAAGATAGTGTGTTGCATTGTTCTTATATCCCAGGATCTGGTTCCAGGTTATATGCTTTGAACTGGATTATGACTCTCCACTGCCATATAATCTGGGATAATCAGATAACCTGGGATCAGATCCTGGCATATAAGAGCAGTGTAGAAGGGGCCTCATATTATACTGGTAATTACTAATACCTGGTCAGGCTGGTGAGAATTAAACATCTGGCACCATGTTGGAGAAAACTTGTTCCCTCCTTCCTTAGGCAAGAATTTGGCCTATACTAATTAACTAGTCCCATTCTTTCCCAACTTGCTGTCTTAGTCATGCTGTTTAATGGGTGTTGTAGTCTAACAGCTGGAGGATGGCTATGGAAGAGAAGCACGGCTGACGGAGATTTGGATAGTGGCTACTTTGGAAATGCAATGTCTACTCTGACTTTATAGAGATTAGCAGGATCTTAATTGCATCCTTTCCACATGTGAGATGGAGCAGAAATGTCTCTGTTTGAAATTCTGAGCAAACCACTGCAAGTCAGTGTAGTTAGGAAACTATGGTGGTGGGGACACATCTCCTCTCCCTGTGCTGACAATGGATCAGGCCAATGGATCAGACCTGATCCAGCTATCAAGACTACTTCAGGATTTTCAGGAGTTTCGAGCAAACTTTGAAGTATCTGCTGACTTTGCTTAAAGCAGTGCAAAGTCAGAATACAGTGTTCCCTCGCTACTTCGCGGTTCACTTATTGAGGACTCGCTGTTTCGCAGATTTTAAAAAAAACTAATTCAAAATATATATCATGGTATTTTTGCTGTTTTGTGGGTTTTTGCCACTGCCGCTCTCCGAGGAGCTTTCCCTCCTCAGTCCTCCCTCCTTCCAGCCTTGAATGGCCTTTCCTTTATTTCCTTCACTTTATTTTAAGTTTATACTTAAAATAGTGTATAACTACTAAAATAATGTATAAATATTAAAATAAATAGAGCATCCCTACATTGCGGTTTTTCACTTATTGCGGGAGATCCTGGAACCTAACCCCAGCAATAAGTGAGGGAACACTGTAGAGCTGAAAGATCAGAAGCTGCTGTACATCATGAAGACAGCCAGTAGTCTATTCACAATGAATCTAGATTTTTGACCCAGTGTAGACAAACTCTGAGTTTAAGACAAGAACATGTACATGATCTTGGAAATGACAGAGAAGACTTTTGTGGGTACTTACTCTGCAGATACTGGGAGACGTACTGCTGAATCTCTCGCATGGAGCTCATTCCTGAGCCTGGTGGTCCAGGAGGGCCTGGTGGACCTGGAGGACCCTGAGAAGCTCTAGATCCAGCTGTAGAAGCAAAATTGGTTCTATTATTAACTGAGCAAGGCACAAGCTGATAAAACAAAAACTCTTTTCAATTCAGTGAAATGAAACAGACCAAATGCGTGTTTGTCTTAAAAAGGGAAGAAAGGAGTCTTGTGGTGCCTTTATGACTAACAGATTTATTTTTGCATGAACTTTCATGGATTACACTCCAGAAGCCTAGAGTGCAATCTTCAAGGCTCAGGTATAGATAGTTACATGATTATGGGGGTATACCATGAATGACATGAAGAAGACTGCCACAGAGATGGCACCTACTACACTCTTAGTTCTCTTGCAAGTTTCTCCCTGGAATTGTTTTAGGCTCTGTGTACGTGGGTGTAATTTTTTCTCAGCACTGCCTCTTGCCCACTGAATTTCCCCCCCTCTGCCATAATGCTGTTACCTGGCATGTTCAGGAAAGAGATTTGCCAGTATATTGTGTAATTGTGTCCTTTTCTATTTCCTCATTTTTATTTGCCCCTGATTTTCAAATTACATCTCAATAAGGGATATTTTGATGTGTCTTACAATCTTTGCATATTGGCTCTCCTAATGGGTTTGTGCAAGAACTACACAATGATTCATAAATTGACGGCGGGAGGTGTCAGGGTCAGGCAAAGAGATGCTACTTGTTCATTGTATGTAACTTAGTTAACTATAAGTTAAGCATATTTAACTTATTAGCTGGTGTAATTATAGTTTAAATAATAAATAATTCCATTTATTATTTTTAAACTATAACTGAAGATATGTTTCTATTGGTGACAAGAGTTTTGGAAAACTTGTTTCACACAACTTTGCCCTTAAATGTTTTAGGGGTAGCCATGATGGTCAAATTATAAACAAATAAACAAGAAACAAAATCCATTCTATGGGCTATCCAAAAGGCATAAAAATAATATAAGCTGGGTTCCCATTTTTGAGGGAGGCCCTCACTTTGTATCTACATACGCTTCATCTTATGACTAAAATGTAGATCCAAAATTTCAGATATCAACACAGAATAGATTTTGTACAGATCTGCTCTGTGAGCTACAAGTGCTTAATTTTCGTGCCTATGATGTATGCTAGCAGCACCTAAGTATGCTTTAGCATGAGGACTTCTGCAACAGATGACATCAGAGATGGGCAACGTGATGGGCAACTTTGCTATTAGCTATGCCAGTTAAGATTGATTAGAGTTGCATTTGGAGGGCCACACATTGCCCACCTAAGTGTACATCATATGCAACTATGTAAATTCTTTATGCAAACAAAGTGTGATTCTTTTACCTCCTCCAGGAATGCCAGGGGCTCCTGGTACACCTGCATCACCTAATGGAAAAAAGAGGGGAAAGGTTTGTTAATTGACTCCATAGAGCAAGACTGCCTGCCAAGACCTATTCTGGAGGTCTTGGCAGAATATCTCATTGTCCTGCATCTGGCTACTGAGACACAGTCAAACACTTCTTAAATGCTCCCTTGCTCTTCACTAAATATTATGGGGAGATGTCAAGGAGGAAAAATGGTGGGGGGGGGGAGTGTTGAGGAATTTTAATAATTATGCAAGATCAGTAGAGAAATCCAATTTCTGCAACCACCAAAAATGTCATGGCCTAAGTTGGACTCCTACCATTCAAAGTCAATAACACATTGCCAGCTTTAGTTGTATCATTTCCAGAGATTAGGGAGTCAAAGTCACTATAGAGAATCCAATTTATCTCTTTGGAAGAAATAAGAAGGAGATAACAAGTTATTCTCAAAAAGAGAACACATTATTATCATTATTTTAAAAATCCAATGCTCCATTCATCCACTTGACTGCTTCTACAAGTTAACACAGTGACAAGCTTTTCAGCTAAGGATGCCAGAAGCACACAGTCCCACACCATCTGGCTTTTGTGAGATACAAAAGTTGTTTTGTGGAAGGACGAGCTGTTGAATGCTCACAAACCTTTGTCTCCTTTTGGTCCTGGTGGTCCTTGAATGGCAACTCCAGCACCTGCTAATAGAGATGGCAAAATACTCAGAAAGATGTTGAAGTGGAAATGGAATAGAGCAGTGTTTCTCAACCAGTGTGCCGTGGCACACTAGTGTGCCGTGACAGACCTCCTGCTGTGCTGCGAGAAAAGCTCTCTGCCCCCCTTCCTCCCCCCCCTCCTGCTGAACTTCTGCTGCTTGGGGGAAGAGGAGGAAGGGCCGGGCGGCAGTGAAGAAAAAGAAGAAGGGGCCGGGGCACCGCCTCCTTCAGCTGTTTCCCCAGCCAGTCTCCAATCCACCATGACTCCACGTGGAGGAGCCCCGCCCACTGAAGCCTGTCCACCGCTCATGCTCCTCCTCTGTGGGAGAGCTGAAGCTGGGGGGAGGGGGCAGGGCATGGCGCGGCCTGGCTCCGCCCCCTCCCCGGCTTCGGCACTCCCAGCAGCTGCTCCCAGCAGGCCACCATCCCCCAGTCATTCTTTACTGTGTTAGAGTGTCATTTTGTGTCTTTTTGGTTGGTGGTGTGCCCCCGGATTTTTTTAATGTTAAAAGTGTGCCGCGGCTCAAAAAAGGTTGGGAAACACTGGAATAGAGGACAGAAGTGCTATGACACACATGGCATTGCATTATTAAAATGTGCATCGAGAAGGTTAGGTTGCTTACCTGTAACCGTGTTTCTCCGAGTGTAAGGTCTGTGAAATTCACACAAATGGGTTTACTCCAGCGCATGCGTAGAATCTCGGACATACTAGCTAAAATTAAAGATTTACATATGCCCCTCCCACTCCCCGCCCCCCTCATCCCCCAATGCAGCTACCTAGTTAGTTCCTTACCGCCAGACAGCAGCAGGAATCTAGGCATGACATCAGAGGGGAGGACGGGTGGGTTCTGTGTGAATTTCACAGACCTTACACTCGGAGAAACACGGTTACAGGTAAGCAACCTAACCTTCTCCTTCGTGTGGTCTGTGAAATGCACACAAATGGGTGACTTAACAAGCTTATGTACCTTGGAGGTGGGTCATGCCACACAGGAGAACAGGACGGCTCTGCCAAAGGATGCATCCTTCTTCGCGAGAACGTCGAGCTTGTAGTGGGCTGCAAACGTAAAGGGGGTCACCCAGGTAGCAGCCTTGCAGATTTGGTCAACAGAAACACCCCGTAAAAACGCTTGGGATGTGGAAACGGCCCTTGTGGAATGGGCTTTAACACCAACGGGTAATTCCTTATGGGCTAACTGATAAGCCAGTCGGATTGCCAAGACTATCCAAGAGGCTAAACGTTGAGTAGAAATGGGAAGTCCCAGGGAATCTTCCCTATATTTGAGAAACAACTTGGGGGATTTTCTGCTGTGATCTCACTGGCTCTTCTGGCCGAAGTAATGGCCACAAGGAAAGCTGTTTTCCAGGACAGATGGGAGATATGGCATGTTGCCATAGGTTCGAAAGGAGGCTTGGAAAGTTGGGAAAGGACGAGTTCCAAACTCCAAGACGGTGGTGGAGGAGAAACAGGGGGGAAAGACTTTTTATAACCCTGTAGAAACATGCCTACCATGGGGTCCTGAAAGAGGGACGGGAGGCCAATTTTTTTCCTGTACCAGGAGAGGGATGCCAAATAACATTTAATGGAGGAAAGGGAGAAACCTTTCGTGGAGAGGTGGACAAGGAAGTCTAAAACAACTGATACAGGAGCCGACTGAGGTAAATGACCCAATGGTTGCACAAACGCCCGGAACTTGTCCCACTTATAAGTGTAGGCCTTCCTAGTGGAACCTTTTGCGCCGCCTGGATTATCAGGCGGACAGGGTCGGAGAGGTGGGACAGGGCCTGATCCTCCACGCTGTAAGGTGGAGAGATGGAAGGTCCGGATGTAGGACGAGACCTTGTTGAAGGGAGAGGAGGTCGGGGTCTAACGGCAGATGGAGGAAGTCTCCCTGAGAGGCCTGGAGAAGGGGTGTGAACCATGGCTGACGAGGCCACCAAGGGGCTATGAGGACACAGTCCGAGTTGTCGGACAGTAACTTTGCGACCACCCTGGACAGAAGTGGAAGTGGAGGGAATGCATATAGGAGACCCGGGGACCAGTGATATAGGAATGCGTCTCCTAGACAGTCTGGGGATGCGTGAGGTTGGAGTCTCGCGCAATACCTGCGGCAATGGGTGTTGAGATGTGATGCAAATAGATCTATTTGGGGTGTGTCCCAATGCCTGATTAGTGAGAGGAAGTGACGAGGACTGAGCTGCCACTCGTGAGTGGTGGACGACGTCCTGCTCAGTGAGTCGGCTAAAGTGTTCTGAAGGCCCGGGAGGTGGATGGCCTGGAGAAATGTGTTGTGGAGAATGCACCACTCCCATATCTGAAGAGAAATGGAGAGGAGAGTGGGAGAGCGGGTGCCCCCTTGTCTGTTGATGTAGCATTTCACCGAGGTGTTGTCCGTGAGGACTTGAATCACCTGGTTGGAGACTACGGTCACAAACGACCGGAGTGCCTTCTCCACTGCCGTGAGCTCTAGGGCATTTATGTGAAGTCTCTTTTCGTGGAGAGACCAGTGACCGCTGATGGTCAGGTCCTGGAGGTGAGCACCCCACCCCGTGGATGACGCGTCTGTCGTCAGGGACAGGGACGGCTGGGGGGGGGGGGGAGAAGGGCAGGCCCGAGCACACATTGGATCTGTCTGTCCACCATGACAGGGACTGTAGGACATGGACGGGGGGATGGAGAATCATGTTTTGGCTGTCCAGTCCTGGCTGGAACACAGAGAGGAACCAAGCCTGGAGGGGGCGGAGGCGGAGGCGGGCGAACGCGGTAACGTTCGTGGTGGAAGCCATATGACCAAGGATAGATTGGACGGTCCAGGCGGAGCACCGGTGGGTGGTTTGGATGGCCTGGATAGAACGGCATAGATTGAGGAAGCGATCCTCCGGAAGGTAGGCCCTCTGGGACACAGAATCTAGGACAGCACCTATGAATTGCACCGTCCGGGCAGGTGAGAGGTGAGATTTTTCGTGGTTGATAATCAGTCCCAGGCTCTGCAAAAGAGATAAGGCATAACCAATATCAGATGACAGCTGGTCACATGACCCAGCGCAGAAAAGCCAGTCATCCAGGTAAGGAAAAACGGTGACGCCCTGCTGACGTAGATGGGAGGCGACGACCGCCATACATTTAGTAAAAGTCCTTGGGGCCGTGGAGAGGCCGAAGGGAAGGACGTTAAAAGAATATGGGGTACCGTCCACCATAAAGGTGAGGTATTTCCTGTGGGACTGCCGAATTGAAATGTGGAAGTAGGCATCTTTATGGTCAACAGTAGCCATCCATGCTCCCTTCGGAATGAAAGGGAGGATGGAGGGGAGAGTGACCATCCTAAATTTGCGTGGCCTGATGAATTGGTTGACTTCCCGGAGGTCCAAAATGGGCCGGAGACCACCATCTCTTTTGTCTACCAGGAAATATCTAGAAAAAAAGCAAAATTGGAGTAGGTGGGATGGGGTTGGAGAAATGGCTCCTTTAAGAAGGAGGGATTCAACTTCTTGTAGCAGGGCAGGAGAAGCCTGAGTAGATACAGGCTTCACGGGGGGTGGGAGTGATTCAAACTCTATGGCGTAACCTCGGAAAACAATGTCCAAAACCCACCTATCTGTGGTGATGGACTGCCAAACTGAAAAGAAGGGTCGTAGTCTATTAAAAAACAGGTTAGAAATGACGTGTCTTGTTATTTGAGGACCTACCACCTCGGTACTGACCCCTGAATGGAGCGCCTGGACGCTTGTATCCTTGCGAGGGGAACTGCGGCCGCTGTCCTCCTCTGTATGGGGCGGTATTGTAGTAGCCACGAAAGGGCTGGTGGTAATAAGGGCGCCAACGCTGTCTGTAGGACTGGTAGGTAGGGTTAGATTGGTGGCCATACTTATTTAGCGTCTGTTTCATTTTGTGGGAATGCTCCAACTGAGAGTCTGTCTCAGGATTGAAGAGACCCGCCTCATCCACGGAAAGATTCTCGATCAAAGAGCGTTGGTTAGAAGACAACGCTGCGGATCGTAGCCAGGCATGTCTCCGAAAGAGCAACCGAACCAGCTATAAGTTTGCCTGAGGTATCTCCCCATGTTTGGCAAGGTCCTTTTGGAGGGTGGCCAGAGTGAGCGCTTCCTGGTGGAAGGCTTTAGCCATAGGCTGGTCAGACACTGGAAGGAGATCCAAATAAGGACCTATCTTATTCCAGAGATAGGATTGGTAGACGCTCATATAGACGCCATAATGTGCCATTCTGCCCGACAAACATGCAGAAGAGTAAAAAATTTTGGCCATAGCGTCAAGCTTTCTCCCTTCTTTGTCAGAAGGGGCTGCCTGGTTGTTCTGGGCTGGCTTAGGCTGGGCATCAGTAACAATAGAATTCACTTTCGGAAGTCTGGCCAACCACGGGGTGGTGGACAGGTCAATCCGATATAGAGTCTCCGCCCGTCTGGATGTACTGGGAACGGAGGCCGGGGCAACACCCGTGACCTTTAGTAATTTGACCAAGTAAGGAATGGTCGGTAACATGGTGGATTGCTGAGTCTGTTGTTGCTCAGCAGAGGTAAAATAAGGGTCTTGAACTACGTCCTCAGATTGAGGGGGTTGAATGCCCAGAGATCTGGACAGCCTTATTAGCAAAGCGGAAAACTTTTTGTATTCTTCTGCCTGTTGAGGATCAGCCTCAGGTTCAGGCAGTGTAGGAATGGGAGTCACATCAGAAGATGACTCTATATCCGCGTCATTGTCATCAATTGGGGGGTGGGGATTGAGGAGGAGCAGGAGCAGGGAGAGGGGGAACCTGAGTGGGAGGAGTTGGTGGTGGAGGAGGAGGAGGAGGGGGTGCCACGGATTGCGGGGCATAGGAAGCAGGAGACCACGGATGGCGGTAGAAATCAGATGAGTAAGGATCAGGGGGGTAATAACCATAGTGAGGGAAAGGAGGAAGGTAAAGGGGGGGTATCCAAAAGGATACCCATAAGGGGGATCCCAGTAGTGAGCTCGGTCACCGGAGCCCTCTTTCAGAGGGCTCCGTGACCGAGGACGATTGAGATCTTCAATTGGGAAGTGAAGCGGAGAGCGCCGCGCAACTGCGCGGCACTGCAGGGGCGAGCGCGCGTCCCCGCGCCTCGGCGGGAGGGAGGCAGCAGCTGATAAAGAGGAAGAGAGGGAAGGCCGCGTGGCGCCAGTCTCCACGTGGCGCGGCTCGGTCTCCGACGAGCCGCGCCACTGAGGGAAAGAAGCAGCAGCTGAGGGGAATGGAGAGGAGGAATGAAGGCAGCTCAGGCTCGGTGACCGAGGCAAGGAGAAGGCTTGGGAGAAGCTGGGGGGGAATCTCTTCCCCTAGAAACGGAGTGCTTTCTTCTGTGAAGAGTTGCAGCGTCTCAGCTGCACACAGAGCAACAGGAGGACTGGGGGGCACAGAGCCAGCCAGGAGCCTCACATTTTCTTGTGCCAAAGCATCACAAGGACTGGAGGGCCCAGGACCAACCAGGAGCCTTGGAGTTTTCTGAGCCAGGGGCTCTTTTGATTTTTCTTTAGGCTTGCTAGTTTTAGCAGCCTTTTGTTCCGGAGTGGCTCAGTGACTGAGTCAGAGGCCAACTCACGGATGGCACTATCAGTTTTAGCACTCAGGGGGCTGGGATTCTGAGTCCCAGAAGGCAGAGAGGGCTGGCTCATGAAAGGAGAGAGCCCAGTCTCTGAAGAGAGCAAAGCCTGCTCAAACAAGGTGGCCTTTAGCTTAGAATCCCTGTTCTTCAGGGTTCTATTGGAAAAAGTCCTGCATATCTTGCAGGACTGGGGAATGTGGGACTCTCCCAAGCAGAGGAGACATTTAGGATGTCTATCCTCTTGGGGCAAGGTTGCTCCACAATCAGAGCACCTTTTAAAAGAAAGAGAAGACATCTTAACTGAATAGTCGAGGCAATCCGTGGACTTCTATCAGGAGCTAGTAGTTGGAGATCCTTTCGCTGGCTAGGCGGAAAAGGAACTGACTAGGTAGCTGCATTGGGGGATGAGGGGGGCGGGGAGTGGGAGGGGCATATGTAAATCTTTAATTTTAGCTAGTATGTCCGAGATTCTACGCATGCGCGGGAGTAAACCCATTTGTGTGCATTTCACAGACCACACGAAGGAGAATGGATTATGTAATAGTATTGGAATGTTCTCAGCATTAGCCATCATGGACACTTCTAACTGGAGCTACTTGGAATTTCATTCCAGAAACAATTGGAGGGCTGCATGAGTGCCACCCTGACGTAAAATAACCAATGTAAATAGTTAATGCAACACATACACATAGATACACTCCGCTCTTAAAGGAAGTAGAAATACCCAGATCTCTCTGTCAGTGGCACCTAACCTATCAACCAAGGTCTGCAACTGCATAATGTACAAGGATAATATTATACCTATCTCCCTATGAGTAATTCCCATTCAAATCAAAAGATTGTGCTGAAAGGCTCCAGTTAAAAGGAGGTACGTTTTTAGAGTTACCTGCAGAAAGTCCTGGGAGGCCTGGTTGGCCTGGTTCTCCTGCAAAAAAAGAGAGGTGCCAAGTCATATAACTTGAGTATTACAATGCCTTAAGTGCTCTTACTCCTTACAGCAGGGGTAGGGAACCTATGGCTCAGGAGCCAGATGTGGCTCTTTTCATGATTGCATCTGGCTCTCCAGAGCAGCCCGGGCCTCAGTTTCCCAGCATGCAGCGGGGAGGAGTGACGCAAATGCGCTCCGACTGCCGCTTCCATGCCGCCATAGCCGCCTCTTCCTCATCCCCCACTGCTCTCGGGGCCCTCTCTCCCCTTCCTTCTTTCCTCCATTCTCCCTCTTCCTTCCTTTCTTTCTCCCCCTTCTACTTCTCTACTTCCTTTTCCCTCCCTCTCTCCCCTTCCTTCTTTCCTTCATTCTCCCTCTTCCTCCCTCCCTCCCTCCCTCTTCCTTCCTTCCTCTTCACTCTTTCCTTCCTCTTCTATTTTTCCCCAAGTCTTCCTTTCCTTCTCCTTCCTTTCTTTTCACTTCCCTCTCTCCCCCTTCTTTCTTTTCTTCTTTTCCCTTCATTATTTTACTTTTCCTCGCTCCCTTCCCTTTCTTTTCCCCACCCTTTCCTTTCCTCTCTTCCCATTTCCTTCTTTCTTTCCCCCTCCCTATCTCTCTCCTGCTTTCCTTTTCTTCCTTTTCCATAGTTCTTTTTTTTTCTTCCTCTCCCCCTCCTTCCTTCATTTTCTCTGCCAGGGGAATCCTTTTCTCATAGTATGTACGTATATACTCACATTTAGTTAAATTCAGTCTTAAAATATATTATATATATTATATGGCTCTCACTGAAATAAATTTCCAAATATTTTGCTTTCATGGCTCTCTGAGTCAAAAAGATTCCCGACCCTTGCCTTACAGAGATGAAACAGTAATAATTACCTGTGAATCCTCGTGGGCCAGGTGTACCTGCAAAAAAAAAAGAGGAGCCATCAGATCAGTGATCCTTATAGAGTCAGGGATTTAGTATTTCCTGTCCCCTGGCCAAGACCAACATCATTACTGGTAGACATGCTAGAGCTATTTTTATCTTCATTATTTCTATGAAAGGCAAAACTACAGGGGGATGAATACATAAAAACGTTCCATTACATGCAATCACATACCATGATTCAGTAGCATGCACTAAATCTCCTTATGCAAAGCTAAGGCTACTCCTCTCTAACAATGTAGCGCTCTAATAATACCTAAAGTAGAATACAATTTCTGAGCCAGATATAATATTTTTCACTTTGGAGTCTGCTTCATGCTCTTGAGAAACCTTGCAATGGTTTCTGAAAGAAGGAGGAAGTGCAACTTCTTTACTGTATTGCTGAAGGCTTTCACATCCAGAATCACTGCAATCTTCAAAGGATCTCTGAAGATGCCAGCCACAGATGCAGGTGAAACATTAGGAGAAAATGCTGCCAGAACACAGCCATACAACCCGGAAACCACACAACACTCCAACTTTCTCTCTGGCAGTATGGATTGAATACATTTATTGGCTGAAGGCTCCTGCCCTGGAAGACTTCCTGCAAACTATCCCAGGTATACACACCAAAAATCAACAGGCACCAAAAAAGTATATCTTCTTGAAGTTTAGCATCTAGAATATATTTCTTAGGATGAAATGGATCAACAAAGTAATGAGGGCAACCCCCCAATGTGTCAATGACTGTTTCTGAGCTCAATCCCATTGATAGCCCCAATGAGTTCAAGCAAGAGTTCAAGCAAGATGTATGCAAAACCTATGGATTCATCAGGTCTATTTTAATTGTCAGTTTCTTGTGATCAGATCTCTTTTTGTCACTATTTTGAAATTATATAATAATGTAACTTTTACTTTTCACTATATTGAGATTACATTCAAGAAAGTATCTTATTCTTTACTATATCATTGCAACTCAGAACAATAAAGAGATAGTCAAGTGGCAAGGATCTGTGCAATAATTGTGTGTGTGTGTGTGTGTGTGTGTTTGTGGGTTTCACTGTTCTCCTCTTTTATGGCTTTTCAATGGTTCCATATACTCCAGGCTGTAAATCAGGTCTTCACATACCTATTCACTGGATCCCAATGAGAAGATTTTGAGAAACTCACCTTGTTCTCCCCTTTGCCCTGGAGGACCAGGTGGACCTGGTGGACCAGCAAAGAAAGTTTCTGTATTGGGAGGAAAAAAGAACCCAAACAATATCAAAGATATTCATATGAATAGGAGACACGTGCTGGCCATGCTTTCTAATGACATCTAGTGACTCTTTGGTTGAGATCCTGCATTGAGAATATAGAATGTAGCTAAGTCCCCAAATGCTACATTCACTAAACTCGTCTTATAAGTAGTGCAGCCCTCACTCCACCCCCTTTGACCATAATCAAGGATGCATCCAGCTATGTTCCGTAGTTGGACATTCTTTGATGGGTATCTGCAGGACTTTGTGAGTAAGACCTCTAGAAATGAAGTCATTGCAACACAGTGAATTGCAATAATATAGCTGAATACGTCCTTGGTCATCTCTCCACTTTCTGACAACATACAAATTATTGTGAGATTTGATCATTACATGGTCAGAACAAAATTCTGATCTCTGCAACAACAAAAAAAACCCCATAATATAGCATGCTGCTATGCCCAACATCCCTGAATTCACAGAACATCTTCTATACTCCTAATTTTGATACAAAATGGAGTTTACAAAACAAATGGAAAACACCTACCTGATGTGGGCACAAAGGATCCTGGTCTTCCTGGTGGGCCTGGAGGACCTGGAAGACCTTCTCCTTAATAACAAAATCATAAACATAATCAATATCTTTAAGTATTTGCTAATTAATACAATGATTTAGAAGAAACATCAAAGACGACCATGCAGAAAGCACCATATAAATATGCCTAATTGGTCTCTTCTTGGTTAGGTTGTAAAATCTATCCTCTTTCTCTTCCTTCTCTTCCTTCTCTTCTTCCTCCTCTCTCTCTCTCTCTCTCTCTCTCTCTCTCTCTTTCGCAAATCAAAATAACACTTCCCCAACACAACAGGGCAATTTGAGCTCTCATGAATGTGATTTACCTGGTGGGCCACGGGGTCCTCGAGGGCCTTCAACGGATACACCTGAAAAAAATGAAAAGTTTAAATGAAAGAAAGGTGACAATTATATTCCACTTATCCCTCCTTTAAAAATAGAAATGGGTTTCGGGAACATGGTAACAACAGGAAAGGGCTCAGATATCTTCATCATGCTGCCTTCCACCTCTGGCTAACTTATAATATAGTACATGTACATGAATTGACTTTATTCATGTACAATATTAGCTTTCTCAAGCAGCTCAAGTAGGAATCGTATGCAGATTCTCTGTACTGTTCCTTTTTCTCTGCCTTTGACTTAAGATCTCTGACACACCACCCAACTCAAATAATATTATCTAGGCCTTACCAAATGCTAAAACTGCCATGGTTTCAAAGATCTATATTCCATATGCTCCAATGGTTCCAGTTTGGCAGAAACAGTTCCAATCAATTCTCTGTCATACTGGCCCCTTCCCCCAGATGCTTAAAAAAGTCCCAGTTTCTTTTTCCTCACCCCACCTTCTCTCTTTGTCGTCAACTTATTTCAGTTGAA
Source organism: Anolis apletophallus (assembly GCA_030556195.1). Classification (NCBI taxonomy): domain Eukaryota; kingdom Metazoa; phylum Chordata; class Lepidosauria; order Squamata; family Anolidae; genus Anolis; species Anolis apletophallus. Next base: position 74,126,735 of record JARBWK010000010.1, read on the forward strand.
GCAAAGAGAGTTCAAGGTGTAAAAGTAGTTTGCACTCAATTAACTGAGCAGGAAGGAGAGGATACATTTTGTCCTTCCCAGTAGGCCCAGACAAAAGCAAACTGCTGCAGCATCTCCTAGGTTGTGTGGTCTTTCATATCAATAAATGTTGTATCTTAGGCACGCATCTGTGAAATGTTGAAGCACCTGAAATCTCATTGCTAGTCTTTATTAAAATAAAAGCACTGAATTAGTTGCTGAATTGTAAATCTGCCTACAGTTGTCCCTCCACGTTTGTAGTTTTGATATTTGCAGATTATTGATGAGTTTGATTTAAAATGTTCTCTCTTGGATTCTCTAGGCTTTATGGTGAACTTCCTTTAGTCATGCTGGAGGACACAGAGATTTATAGAGAAAACATCTCTCTTGGAATCTGTAGATCATCCAATAAGATTCTGTGTTCAGCTTTCAGGGGAAGTTGACTAAAGAGTTATGCTGAAAAACCTAAAAATTCTTAGAGAGATCTTTGCTCAATTAAAAATATGGCAATTTCTTTATTCATGCTTTCACTTTCACGGGAGAGTCCAATGCTCCTAATCTCTGTGAATAGGGAAGACTGTATATATAAATCTCCATTGAGTTAATGGATTTAATATCACTTGAATCTAGTCTTTTATCTCTTTTAATTTTTACTCTGTCGGAATAGTCACAAAGGCCTGTGGTATAACAGCAATTTGTCTTGTGCATCTGTATAGAATCGCTATTTGTTTGTTTGTTACATTTGTGCACTTAGATCATTCCCCAATTTTTAGGGAACCTTTTTTTTTCTAGAAATAAAATCTCCTTTAAAACATTCAATCTCCCCCCCCACTGGCCCCATCCCCATACTTCTCCAGCAGCAGCAGACATGGATCTCACAATGAGGGCTCTGAGGCTGGTCACTCAAATAAATACAATGACCAATGTGTGCCTATGTGATGACGTTCTTATCCTCCAATTGTCCCAACAGGCAGGGCTCAGAGGTAAATACTAGAATACAGCAATTCTCCATGGGTGAAGAGTGCCACGTGGCCCAAAAATCAGGCAAGTTACTTTTGTTTTCAGGCTTATTTTTGTATCGGAGGGAGAGTTACAGTTTTGTGCCCCCCGAATAAAACAAACGGAACAAAAACATGAATTAAACAGCACAAACAGGTACTGAGCACATGACTAACAGCAATGTTTTTTTTCTTCTTCCCTCAGTGTTGGAAAATAATTATTCCCTTCACATTACATCAGTGTTTCCTAACGCAGTGCTTTCCAGATGTGTTGAACTACAACTGATTCAGTCTACAGCCAATGTTGATCAAACTGCTTGAGGATAATAAGAGCTGTAGTGCAACACGTCTGGACGGAACTGGGTTGGGGTTATATCTGCAGTTTATGGCAATCCCCTATAAAATGGTTTAAAACAGTGGATCAAAACAGCAGCAAGAAAACTGATTTTCCAGCAATGATATGAAGGAGGCAGGTGCTCGTCTCTGAGGTTTACTATTATAAGATGCCAAAAATTCTCAGAAAGAAATGAGCGTATGAATATATATGGTAAAGTGGTGTGTATATCTCCTTCCCACTCTTCTCACTCTAAGTGGTTTTTTTAATGGATACAAAAGATGGTAGCATGTATACCTGGTAGTCCTGGTGGACCTGGTGGTCCTGGTGGTCCTTGCATGCTTGCTGAAGGGGGAAGAAAAGGAAATGCAGACAGATTTCAATTTAGAGACAATACCTGGAGCTTGGAGATATTTTTGAGATGGAAACATGGCATTTAAAAAAATAAAATGAAAGCCATCCGATTTTTAAAAAGTAGGTGAAAATCTGTTTCTTGTATATGGAGATCAGAAGACCAGGGTGAGGACTGGTGGATTAAAAACAATATTAACTCCAAATGTAATTAAGGAAGAATCCGGTTTGGGGTAAAAGTCTTGGAAGACCTATTCCTCCTTCACGACCAAATCCTTTCAGTATAATCCAATGGAGCTTTACTGATTGGCACGTGGGTTTAAGAATTTTGACTCAGTGGGATATTTGGCAAAACATTTTCTAGCATACATGCTTGCAAGACATCTGTGGGCTAAATCAGTCACAGCTGCCTTTACTTATATTTAAACACCACACAATATTAAATATGTAATATGTGTCCATCAGGTTTTTTGCCCTAAAGAAAACACATGCCGCCTCCATCCAATTTGGACCATAGCAAATGAAAGGTTAACTCTCTCCTGGTCCAATTGGTATTTTCCCCAATCGATCTCGTGATTTTCTTTAAAAGCATGGGAATTTAAAAAAGGACAGGGTAAAAATCTTATTGTTGCCAATGGAGGCTTATCCTTCTCCTTTAGATTTCTGCTTTGTTGAGATTTTGCAACATGGGAGCTCTGTGGGAGGCAGTATAAAACTTCATTACCAACATCTGATAGTCCCAGAATAGATCTGATCTGTATGGTCTTATTTGAATGTTAAATCAAAATGTTCCTAAATTGCATAGTATTCCAAGATCTTGGGACCTGACCATCTTCTCTAGCACTCAAGGTAAGGGGAGGAATCTCAGCACAAGAATGCTTCATTAGGAAGTGCTTACAGTACATACATTTTCCTCACTTGCTAGACTTGCTACTTTTAATTCAATGGCACAGAATGTGAAAATGTAGTTAACACTTAAGTCGGTAGTTCTAGTGGTTCTCAACTTGTGGGTCCCCAGATGTTTTGGCCTTCAACTCCCAGAAACCCCAACAGCTAGTAAACTGGTTGGGATTTCTGGGAGTTGTAAGCCAAAACACCTGGGGACCCACAGGTTGAGAACCATTCACTTAAGGTAATTTAAAATGACATTACCAGGGCGAGACATTGTGACATCACATGGACATATCGCTAAGGATTTGACACTGAAATCTCAAGGTCCTGGATAGTTGTTATCTATCAACTATTTGCATTTATGTGCATTTACCATAAAATATAGCTTAGCTTTAAACACAACAATCTATGTCATATAATCAATGGAGTGTACATACTGTTGTACTGAATATGAGCTGAGTTTTTTGCCCATGTAGTCAACCTCTAAGGTAGAGCTTGGATTACCCTTGGATGTAAATATTTTCACACTTCCCCAAAAGTTTTTCTTTCATTTTTTGAGGGGTGGGAGGGTCAGAATGTCCAAAAATGAAATTATAGTAGTGAAAAAACCTGAACGATTCAATTCATAAATTTGATAAGAGATCGGTTCTGCACTGAGCTACTGATTATCATGAGAAGGAAGACAGGAGCAGAATTCAAAACGATCCGAACAGATTAGAGAGATGGGCCAAAACTAACAAAATGAAGTTCAACAGGGACAAATGCAAGACACTCCACTTAGGCAGAAAAAAATGAAATGCAAAGATACAGAATGGGGGGTGCCTGACTCAATAGCAGTAGGTGTGATTTTGGGAGCCCCCGTGGACAACAAGGTAAACATGAGCCAACAATGCAATGTGGCAGCTAAAAAGCCAAAGGGATTTTTCCTGCATAAATAGGAGACACAACTGAAATACTGTGTCCAATTCTGAGCACCACAATTGAAGGGAGATGTGGACAAGCTGGAATGTGTCCAGAGGAGGGTGTCTAAAATGATCTAGGGTCTGGAAACAAGCTCTATGAGGAGCGGCTTAAAGAGCTGGGCATGTTTAGCCTGCAGAAGAAAAGGCTGAGAGGAGACATGATGGCCATATATAAATATGTGAGGGAAAGTCCCAGGGAGGAGGGAGCAGGCTTGTTTTCTGCTGCCCTGGAGACTAGGACGCAGAACAATGGCTTCAAACTACAGGAAAGGAGACTCCACCTGAACATGAGGAAGAACTTCCTGACTGTGAGAGCTGTTCAGCAGTGGAACTCTCTGCCCTGGAGTGTGGTGGAGGCTCTGTCTTTGGAGGCTTTTAAACAGAAACTGGATGGCCATATGTTGGTGGTGCTAGAGGTTTCAAGGATTATTACACCCACCCAGAAATCTACTTTCTTTAAACGAACAATCAGAAAAATACAGTGACAAATTTGTATGCCTTTAAGTATCTATATTTTTACCTATGTCCTACAATATAGTAACAATGTTGTAATCTCTCTCTTTTTGCGATAGTTGTGTTATTAGAATAGCACCCACAACATTTGGCATACAGCGATTATCGTATAATACAGCAAAAGACAAACAAACTAAAATACTAATGAAACTAATAAACTTGGTTTTGAAGATCACATTTTCCTGCTTGATGCCTGCTGGATTCCCAACAATGCATGACATGCTCCTTACCAATACTTGTTTGTTAAGATCTGATGACAGACCTAACCACTGATTGGTTACAACTTACATTTTGTGTGTTCATTTGGAAAATAAAGAAATCACTATGACTTTAACTCCATGTTACAGAACAGAAAAAAATGTACAAAACAATCTTTCAAAATTCCCTTCTCTTATTTATTCATGTTTCCGCTGCTTCCTTTTTTTTTATTCAACACGCCAGGTAACCACCACTCCCTCCAACCTTCCAGTGCCCCCAAAGGGGCAATATTGCTAACTTTGGGAAGCACTGCTTTAGAACAACTATAAAGTTGCTTACACAAAGACCATATCCTACCTCCAAGAGGAGCAGCCTCTACCATTCTGCTAGTTTCAACCGTAATTGATTCACCGGGTATACCCCTCTCACCACGAGGACCTACATCAGAATGCAAATATGCCAGATTATTTAAAAGACAGGGCTCAAATCCAACATTTCATTGAAAATTCAAGATGCTAGATTCCAATTTCTACCTAAGCTGAAAGGAGGCCATCAAAAAGAAAAGAAAACCCACAAGTCATTCTGCTTAGGTTTTGAGAGTTACATTTCTTTTCAAGATCTGGCATACATACAACACATGCCAATCTCTGGCATATGTTTTGAAATACTGCTTTATAATATTGCAATGTTATTAACGTCTATCCATTATACTCTGCCTTTTTCCTTTAAAAAATTTAACAAATACTTAAAGAATATAGGCCATTACCCATCAAGCCCTAAATGGTTCAGGTCCTGCTTATCTTTGCGACTGTATCTTCCTCTATGAACTGGCACGACTGCTAAGATCTACGGGGGAGACCCTTCTCTTGCTCTCACCTGTGTCACAAGCATGGTTGGTGGGCCCGAGAGAGGGGGCCTTCTCGGTGGTGTCCCCCCGGATCTGGAACTCTCTCCCCAGGGAGATTAGATTAGCCCCCAAGTTGTCTACTTTCCAGAAGGACTTGAAGACTTGGATGTTCCAATGTGCTTTTGAATAATGGTTTAGCTACCATCTAGCCCTAATCTTTTGATTGGATCTCTAGCACTTTATTCCTACAGTTTTGCATTACCAAAAGCCCTTGTCCTGCCCTATAAATTACAGGTATACATAACAAAGCATCAGAAAAAGAGCAGGTGGCCTTCCACATTTGCAGGTTTAGGTCTTGCATATTTGATGAGTATTTTCTATCTAGGAATCTCCTCTAATGTTATTCTGTGGGCAACTTCTGGCAAATGCTGATTATAGAGTTCTGTTAACAGGCATTAGTTCAAATAAAATAATTGTGGGTTATTTTAAAAATAAAGAATCATAGGTCCTGTCCCCCCTTTTCTGTGGCTCCTGGGCCCCAAACCCCTGCTAAAATGAAGACCTATTGTACAATCAGGAGTAAAAGGAAGTTATTCCTCAAGCTCCAAATCCTCTCATGTAGAAAAGAACCATAGCACTTAAAGTGGAATTGAACTCGTATATTGACGCATTATAGATACACTTCAAACAGATCAAAGGAGATGCTTGGCGGTGGGGTGGAACTGCTTGAAGTTCCTAATCCAGACTATAGTAGAAGCTCCACAAATACTCATCTTTGCAGTTCCCCTTCCCCTTCCTCCTAGAAGTGAGAAGATTTCTCACTATCACTGATCAAGACTGCAGATACAGTAAAGTCTGGTTTATCCAACCTTCACTCATCCAATGTTCTGTATTATCCAACCAGTCTGCTTTCAGCCCGGATCCACAGCTGTTTCAATACATTGCAATGTTTTGATGCTATATTCGTAAATACAGCAATTACTACATAACGTTATCGTGTATTGAACTGCTTTTTCTATCGATTTGTTGGAAAACATGTTTTGGTGCTTAATGTGTAAAATCATAATGTAATTTGTCATTTCATAAGTTTTTCCTTAATCCCGCCTTATTATCCAACATTTTCACTTATTCAACATTCTGTCAGCCCGTTTTATGTTGGATAAGCGAGACTCTACTGTACTAGGTGTTGGGATTTGTAGAAATCCAAATAAAGAAAATAAATGAGTGTTTGATTGCTCAGGTATACTCATGAGTAAATGGGGTTTGTGTGGCTGTATACTCAAGTGTAAGGAAGTCCTAGCCTGTGTAGTTTTACAGTTAGTTGCAAGGTCTGAGTACAGCTAATTAACCAGGCTCACCTGGGCTAACTGAGTGGGTGGAGTTTTGGGGCTATAATTTTCCCCATGTTGCTCACTGTGTTTGTTACTGTCTGTGTAGGGGGAACAGCTGCATGTTTCCAATCTACTGTAATATACAAAGTCCATCTACATATAACTTCTGCTGTGCAGAAAACTACAACTGACACCATTCTCTGCTACAGCACTCTGCTCCGACATTAGGGAACCCACTCTCTATTGCACATTCAGTCAGTGCTCCCAAGAGTCAGCTGAGATGACTTCAGAGAATTGACAAATAAAGGAAACAGAAGCTGGGATTGCATTGCATCAATTACCTTGAGCTCCAGGAAGACCAGCAGGGCCAATTGGACCTGAATTTAAAGAATAAAATAAAAATTCAGTGATATTTTTAATAGATAAATCAATCTCCTGCCCTCAAGAAGAGCTGAAGACATCAAATAATATACTTGCCTACAAAATGGAATATTCACAGAGATTTCTATAGCCATGGCAGGCCACAAAGTCCAAATGGTAAATAATTAAAATGGGTTTTTACCTGGGACACCTGGTGGGCCTGGTTGTCCAACAGCCCCTGGTGGGCCTGGAGGTCCAGGAAGAGCAATAGTGGATCCACCATCTGAAATATAGAAGAGTTGGAATGATAAATCACCTGGAAAGCTTACACTACAGCAGTATGATTGCTATTGATATGAGACCCTTTCAGCTATTTCCTGTGTGGGGATACGTGCCTGATGAAGTAACTCTGCCTGATGGTCCAGGTTCACCTGTGGAAAGAGGAAGAATGGCTATAAGAACATAAGAAGAGCCATGCTGAATCGGACCTCAGCCCATCTAGTCCAGCATTCTGTATCACACAGTGGCCCACCAGTTGTACACGGGGATCTCGAGCAGAAGGGAGGGCAAAACCTAACCTGCTCCCGACCCCCCCACAACCAGTACCCAGGGAAATCCTGCCTACCTCAACCAACTCCGAGGTGGCACTTGAATGTCCTTTTCAGTAACTACCGATACACTTGGTATCCATGAATCTGTCTAATCCTGCCTTGAAGTTGTTCAGGCTGACAGCTGTCACAACCTCTTCTGGAAGTAAATTCCATAACCCAATGACCCTCTGGCTATTTCAGATGTCAATTATGTAATATCCCCTCTCACATTGGTAGTTAAAAATTCACACACAGAGACACACACACAGACACACACACATATATATATATCACAGAATTTGATATTCTAATCAAGGATTTTATTTTGGATGGTTTGATTTTAATATAACTGTTTTTAAATCGTGTTATTTATCGGTGGGTTTTAATATAAATTGTATTGTATTATCAATGTTTAATTTTCAATGTTTTATGATTAAATATGATTTTATGTTTATGTTTTAATTTGAGTAGGTTAATTTGTAGTTATATGTTATTGTCTTGCTTTTATCTTTCAGTTTTCACATGTATGTGCAGCATTAATTTTGACTTTATCATGTTGGAAACTGCTTTGAGTTTCCTTTGGGGGAAGAAAAGTGGTATATAAATGTAGTAAGTAAATAAATAAATATTTAAATCTATTATTCTACAGGAATATTCAATACTTTTAATGTATTTGTAACTCTCTAGCTGTTTTTGCTAATCTCACAGTATGAATGCATAATCACATGAACACTTTAGTTTATTAAAATTGCTACATACTGTATATCCATATTAGTACTAGTATATGCATACTAGTATCAGTATTAATACTTGAAATATTTAATATGAATGTTTTCCTGAACTTTATTATTTCATTGATTTGGGCATTTGTGGCTTACAAAAATGTGAAATAATTGTTATGATGCTTTCATTGGATATCTTCACAAAGACGCTGAGCATTTACTTGCTGTGATGCTTTAGCTGGAGATCCTGCACTGATTAGCAATTGGACTCAATGATCCATTTAGCCCCTTCTAACTCTGTGATTCTATAGTCTTGTTTATACATTTCAACTGCAGCAGCACTATTACAACTACATTGCTGGGTAGCGTTTTCCACCTAGTGGTGAATCTCCGCTGGATTTTAGTGAGAATATTGAAGGAGATGTCCAAGTGCATGACTTAATTGGAGAATAGTGTTCCAATCTTCACTCAGACTCACCTTTAAGTCCTGGTCGACCTGGACTACCTGTAAGTCCTGAAGAGACAATTCAGAATGAACAATGGTGTGCCATACAATATACATTTCTTTCTCATAAGTATGATAAAGTAAACCATACAGGATCATGTGCCAAGAGTTTCTTCATTACAGAGGAAGCTGAGCCAGAATCTCAGCTCTATTGTTAATACTATTTGAGCTAAGGCCAGTATTGATAACTGCATTTGCCTAGAACAGATCAATAACCAATCATCAATACTGACTAGGATTTCTAGGAAGGATCTTCTCTAGACATACCTAAAAGCATCAAGGGTCAACTGGAGCTTCTGCATGTAAAGTATGTATTCCCTCACAGAAGTGAAGCCCCTTCTCTCACTTTTTAGAAAGTATACCTTTTATTATTCTTCCCCACCCACAGGATATTCAAATATGAACCCACAATTATTATTTTTATCTGTTTTCATTGCTAAGGTGAACCAGATTCTTTCCTACCTGTTTATACCTATTGGTCTTCTCTGTCCTTCGGTACATGAAATGCAATCTATATCCAAAGTCTCAGAGATTTTGAATAAATTTGGCACGCCCCTTTTAAGCTTGCCTAGTGTGATTTCAGCTAAAGCATGAACATAGCACATCAGCTTTAGATCAATCCATTTGCATTTTCTTAACAAGGAACAAAAATGTTCATGCAACATTATAAAGTATTTCTCTGTTGCTCATTAAACTTTTGCATCTCTCTTACCTGGGGGTCCTTGAGGTCCTGTGAGACCTAAGTAAAGAATGATAAATGTGAGAAGAGGTTAGGACATCTTATTTGGGGTCAGGCAGGTAGATTAAAAGACTTATCACCCATTAATTTGGCTTTTTTTACCATGCTCATTCATTTCAGAAAATGAAGGGTTGGTTGATAAATTGGTTGACACGTTTTTTTTCCTGTTTTAGTGACCTATTTTACTTCTTTCCCTATATCAAGGCATCTTCAAGCGTTTTCCAGCATCTTGAAGGGCTATACTTTCCTTGTTGTCTTTGTAGTTACCTGAATATCTATCATTCCTTTGTGATATTTATCCTGCTAATTGTCCTCTCCACTGACCTTCCTTTGTTGTGCCCGCCTCATCTACCAAGCCTCTCTCTTAGGAGGGACCCCCTTCCTCTGAATACAGAATGTGACCATCCCTCAGGACCAAATAGAAATCACACCGACAACCTTTCTGAAATAGTAAATACAATAACATCAAAAGTGAATGCCACCACAACACCACTCTATATTGGGAAGGGTGCAGAGGTTGAGTGGGCATTTGAAAAAACTAGGACCAACCAGCTATGAAACCATGGTCATTAGATCATGTTGACATCAGGGGAACTTCCTCTTTTGATAAAGATGGGTGTTGTTGTCATTCATTCCCACTGTTAACGTCAAAGCACATTTTTCCTGCTGCCACATGACCCCCTATACCACTGCTACAACTTACACCAACATAATTATACTAGATGACAAGATCATGGCCAATACAAATTTTTGGTGCATCCTGCATTACCTGGTTGCCCTGCATCTCCAGAAGGACCAGGTGGACCTCGTGGGCCTGGTGTTCCCATAAGGCCTTGCTCTCCTTCGAAATAAACCAAATCAAAGAGGGCTATTAGTATTTGTACTTTATGCAACACTATGCTGAAATTGAGGGTCTTTCAGAACAATGGAAACAACTGAAGCCCAACTCACACCACGTAACCAGTGCCAGCAAAAAAGATAAGCAGTTATAATGTATCCCACTGATTGCTGGTATAGGATTCCTCTTTCTATCTCCTAGGTATTTGATAGTTTTGAGTTGAAGGCATTAAAAGATTATGTCAATGAGCCATAAGACAAGTATTTGTTCATTGTACATCAATACTCATGTCTATATGGTATTATCTGCCATGGTTTATTTTATCTATTATGGTACTGGCCAAGTTCCATCAACATCACAAGCACAATTGGTGGGGATACAAGTAAGGAACTTTTTGGTGGTTCCCCTAGACTCTGATCCCTCCACCCCCCGAGAGGTCGGAATAACTTCTTCTTTATTATCCTTCCATCAGCAGGCTACTTTTTTTTTATTCAGAGAGGTTTTAAAACAGAAGATTTCTTTAAAAATGCAAGGGAGTGCTTCATTGTTTTAAACTTAAATGTTTGTATCTTTTTAATAAAATGTTTTAGTATGGTGCATAATTTAATTCTATTTGAATGCTCACTTTTATATGTTTTAACTGTAATATTATTTTACATTATAAGCTACTTTGAGTTTTGGGGGGGGGGGGGAGTGGGATACTACAACTACTATTACTACTGCTACTGCTACTACTACTGTACTTATTTTTATTAAGATGATGGTAACAACAACAACAACAGCAGTGTCTACAATGAGAATATTTAAAATTTACCTCTGGGGCCTTGGTGTCCATCTGGTCCAGGAGGACCTGTTCAAATATTTTAAAAGCTATTATGAATTCTTCCAAAGTATCAACATTATTAGTTTGATGTAAAATCATACAGACAGAAGAACATGATTGTTTCAAATAGTGAGATTGATTAGGCTAAGACTGTATATGTAGTACACGCACCCCTTTTTTTCTGAAAAGAAATGTATATTTAAGACAGGAACATTATTATAATATTAGCAGTGATAAAGTGTTAAACAGTTACTGGCCTACACAAAGTTGCACAAAAAGGTCATTCACACATACATACATTTTGATCAGATAGAGGCAGTCCAATATATTTCATTGCCTGTGGCTGAGAAGCAAAGTCGTGCTGCATAGCATCCAATACTAGTCAAATAAATTTGGCATCTGGGGCAGAAAATCCCACAAGAACTCACCTCCACCTCTTTGGTTGTGAAAAATACAGCATTTAACTTATAACTAAAATTGGCTGATACCCTAATTTTGTTGCCTGAAGTAGTTGTCTCACCCTATCAAAAGGCAGAGTTATATCTATAATTATAACACATACACCCCAAATGAAAAATCTACACCAATCTATTTTTAAAAATTATTCCAGTTTAAGAACCATTCTATTTTCTTAAACCGTTATATTTATGGGTTATATTTCATTCTGAGTCCTCATCTATACTGCCATAGAAAGCAGTTTCAGAATGCAGTTTAACTGCATTGACCTATACGTACTTGCATGTTCAATGCAGATATGGCAGTGTAGATGAGCTCTGAGTCTTGCATGCCAAAAATCATAAAATAAGAGTATTTGAATCTTAGATTCAGTAAGTTCTTCATCAGGATGGGGAAATTGTGGGAAATCGTCTTCTTTATATATGGTATCATTTTATTTGTGTAGCATTTCGTCTTTAAAGATGGAGAATTTACTTATCGCCATCACACAAAATTGCCTCTTCCCAGCACAACCATCTACTTAGAGGAGATAGAAGGCATCGTTATTAAGACAGACACTATTTCTTTCCATGAGATCCTTTCTTTTCCCTCCTAATCTCCTCACTCTCAATTATGGAAGTCTGAAACCTAATAGGCACTACAATTCAACACAAGCAAATTTGACAGTTCCCATTCCACATGTTTTTCCTCTGTTTTCTCCCATTTCCATGAGCATCGGGAGCTCAGAAGATACTTTCTATCTGGCTCCAGTTTTCCCCATTTCCTTATATTTCAGAGATAGTCACAGATAAAGCAACATGGGCGAGAGATGGAAGTCCCTTTGTGTCATATGATGAGATCCGTGTTGCTTTGTCTATGAACTGTTTTAGAAGTGTGCAGAAATGGGGGAAGGGGGGATCTTGCATGTGATGAAGTCATAAGAGTGGTAGCTTGCAGGAATGTCATTAGGGCACATTCCCAATTACCTGCTGATCCTTTAGATCCTGGTTCACCTGTAGGTCCAGGTAGCCCTCTGGAACCTGGTTCACCTTCAAATCAAACACAGTTGGTTTGGTACATTTAGAAGTCATAGCCAGAATCTTTTTCCCAGATTTGAAGGTAACAAATCCTAACCCATTGTCAAATACGGATAGATGGATCTTGCTGTGTTATAGCAATAATAGGCTTTACCTTGGATGCAAACCTTTAGAAGACTCTGCTGAATATTACTGAAGCTCTATTTTACAGCACTATTCTGCACAATGTGTAGACAGCACTTATAATTTCACACAGTAAATTGTGATTGTTATTTAATGATCAGCAACCAGAAGGAAGCAAGGGAGGGAGGGGAGAGGTGGAAGAGAGGTAAAAGTCTTTGAACAAGGTCTCAAAACTGCCATGAAACACCTCCAGGCTGTGGCATTGTGCTCAAATGAGGAATCATTGTTGCTCTGTCTTCTGAACACAATGAGTCCACAATGTTTTCTGGCCTACACTGTAGAAGACGAAATAATCCTATTTCTATCCAAGTCCTAGAAATTGCATCTTTCTCCAGTACTGGGGATCGGACAGTATTGTCCATTATACATGGAAGAAGGATAGAACTGGCCCACTTACACATTTTTGTTATATTCTAACATTTTGCTACTGCCTCCAGAATGACCCACCGGAGATAAGCACCACTCTGTCTAACGGCAAGATCAGCCCTGGAGAGACATCATGTGTCTCCTCAGAACTCAGTTACTACAAACTTCCATTTACTGTATATCCCACAGTAATCCTAGAAACATAGATACTCGTGTAGTAAAAATCTAATAACCTTGATAATATTTTGCATACCTGTAAGACCACGGGGACCTTTTTCTCCTTGATCACCTAAAGAAAAAACATAAAGTTGGTTAGAGGTGATGAGGCACCGTTATGAAAGTAACTGATGTTAAAACCCTTTTATCAAAGCCAAGGAATCTTAATGACATAAGTATAAAGAACACTGCACTGAGCAATTAAATACACAAAAGAGTGTCAGAGTTACTGAGAAAACACATCTAAATGATCTACTTACCTTTTGGTCCGGAAGTTCCCATGGCTCCCCTTTCACCTGAAAGACACAGAGGCAATGGCTTTAAAATAGAACTGCTCAGAAAGGTAAATCATTCAACCACAATGGATTGAAAAATAGTGAAATCTGTTCAAATTGCTAAGGGAATAAGTCACAGACTCAAAATACCATTAATTCCCAAAGTAACCTTCATGTGACTAAATTGTAATTCAGTATACAATCTCCTATATGTAAAAACAACACACCTGTTTCCAAAAGAAAGAGAAACATGATTGTCTTTTGATTCTGTTGAAAAACAATCTCCTTTTACCTCCTACTTTGCTTACACTATTGTTTTCCTCTTCCCAGAGCCTCTTTTTCTTTTGCTGAGAGTGGGGTTAGGTAGTAAAAAATATTTTACTTATTTTTTGAGAGTCTCTTCTAATTTGAAATACATAAAGTGAAAATTCACTTACAAACAAAATTCTAATAAGTAATGCATTGTATGGAACATGATATAAAGGAAATATTTCCTTTTTATTTATTGTTGCTTTCATGCATACAATAGCCTTCCTGCTCCTCCTCCTCTTCTGTCTCAGGAATTAATATTAAAGCTTCCTATAGACAGGCGTTCAACAATAAGTCATACTTATTCAATAGATGGTTTTAGATGTTTATCTGTCCCACTAGATAAGTGTGAGCCCTGAAACATACCTTTAACACCTTGGAGACCTGCTTCGCCTCTAAATCCTTGAAGCCCAGGGGGACCTGAAAGGAAAGCAAGTTCATGAAGAGTTAAGCATGACCAAGTAACTGACCATATTGTTTAAAGACAGGTGTATCTTATTATTTTTATGTGTTGGTGTAGGTTTACTGCTTGGGCGTTAGGATGACACAACATGCCAAATGATGCTGAGTAACCAGGATGTTCATTGAAGAAGAATCTATACAACGATATACTGAAATTATCCATATTTGCTTAGTTGTGGAATGATGCTCTAAGGCTTAGAGCAGTGGTAAACTGGCTGAGATTTCTGGGAGCTGTAGGCCAAAACACCTGGGGATCCACAGGTTGAGAACCACTGGTTTAGAGCATCATTCCACCATAGCTCAGTTACAGATGATTTCAGAACATCTTTAGTTATATAATCTTATTAAAAGTAGTTTCCTAGCTCTGCTAGCAACAAAACAGCTTACCATACTATATAGATGTACTGTATTATAGTTTAGTGTATTTTATAGCACTCTGCATAATGAATATATAATACTCACCAGAAGGACCAGGAGGCCCTGGTGAACCTGTCATGCCTAGAACAGAAAATATTATAAATTGGTTATAAATGTCATTTCCTAATTGGTTCTATTATTTAAACATGGAAAAAGCTTATCAAACTGCAGAAACTTTGTTTTTGTGGGACATCCTGCAACACATTTTGCTATAGTTTTTCCAATGAATATCTTACAGAGTCTCAACCAATTCAACATAGCTTGTGGTGGCCACAAAAATGAAGTTTCTGGAGTATAGCAACTGCTTTCAAAGTAAGTGCCGCACAATTAAACAGGAAATAACATTTTCAAACTAGAAATAGATTTTTTTTCAAATAGTGTTATTGCAAAATGTAATATTAATTGAATTGAACCAAGTTTTTTTTTGGGGGGGGGTGTTACTCTACAATCTACATGGTTCAATGTTCATTCAGGGTTTAAAAGAAAGATGCCAAAAATTCCATAGGCTTCTCATAGGTCAGGAATATTGAGTTTGTGATTGCCTTTTAAGTTCTGCAGGGTTGGAGTTTTTGGATACGAATGAATCTAAATTCCTACATATATTGAACTGTGGTTTGATTATTATTGAAATAGTAAAGGAGTCTCACCCTCTTTATTATTTCAAGCTTCCCTTTGAATTTCGGTGCTATACACATTGACGGAGTGGTTAATTTCTGAGACACAACTTCATTTTGAACAGTGCTGCACATTTTCTTTTTAACAGAAAAATGAATAGGTGAAAAAGCATAACTTCATCCCAGCAGCTCCTACAACTTCATAGCATGGAGACATAGCTTCCTTCATTGTGCAGGTGGTCCCTAATTTCAGTTAAAGTGGCTTTTAATCTCATTTTGAAGGAACGATCTGTCCTTCTCCCTTCAAGAGAGGAAGGAGGCATGGTCCTGTTTATTTTTAATTCTAACCCTGTGTATTGTTTACCACAGTTCCCATCTCCTAGCATGTGAGACCCAATATATCATCTCCAGGGGACTGTGGTCCTTCAAAATTATGAGAAAAATGATCTTCCACCCCTACTTTAGAGACAACTGGCATACTGTATATTTTTACCTTTAGGTCCAATAGAGCCTGGGACACCAGGTGGACCCTGAGGTCCTGAATCTCCAACCGGGCCTAGAGAATAAAGCGAAGGAAAAACATTTTTGTTAGCCCGCTGAAGTCTAATTCCTTGTAGAATCATAGAGTTGGAAGAGACCTCGTGGGCCATCCAGTCCAACCCCCTGCCAAGAAGCAGGAAAATTGCATTCAAAGCACCCCCAACAGATGGCCATCCAGTCTCTGTTTAAAAGCCTCCAAAGAAGGAGCCTCCACCACACTCCGGGGCAGAGAATTCCACTGCCGAACAGTTCTCACAGTCAGGAAGTTCTTCCTAATGACTTGTTTATATTAGACTTGTTTATATTAGAAGCCCTTCATCGTGGAGATCATGTTTGCTACTCTGTAGTTGATTGATATATGAAGCATTAGTGAGAAGATGCTTCTTGCACCGGGAATGTGGCGCAACTGACTGCGTGTCAGCTGCATAAGATCTCTACTGACGAGAAGGTCATGAGTTCGAGGCCTGCCCAGGTCGGGGTGAGCACTCAACTAATTGTGTAGCTCTTTGTCGACCTTTGCAACCCGAAAGACAGTTGCATCTGTCAAGTAGGGAATTTAGGTACCACTTGAGTGGAGAGGCTTAATTTAACTGATTTACGAGGCCATAAAAATATCCACACAAAGGGAGTGAAGGAATGCGACAGCTCCTCCTGGTGGCCAGAAAATATGGAATGTTAAATTGCCTCTGTATCTGTCTTGTATGTTGTATGTCAAATGGCATTGAATGTTTGCCTATATATGTGCATTGTGATCCGCCCCGAGTCCCCTGCGGGGTGAAAAGGGCGGAATATAAATGATGTAAATAAATAAATAAATAAATATTTCATTGACCCTGGATATGGGGTATATTTTAGATGGTGGCCAACTGGAGAGCTATGTGGTCCAGCAACAGCTGTTGGTTTCCATGTTAGTGCCGTGATGAATTCATTCCATGTTTCAACTTGAATGTTCAAGGAGAATGTTTATCCTTTGCATTAGCCCTTATCCCCAGAACAGTTTAAACTTTATGAATATTTCCTTAAACATTTGGACTTAAATCAGGAATGTCTTCATCACTCCACTGACATGTGGGGAGTAAGTCACCAATAATAATAATAATAATAATAATAATAATAATTTTACTTCTTACTCTCCTCTCACTGTGGCTCGAGGTGGGTAACAAATAATGTGGTCTTTTAGGTAATCAGGTGACCCCCATCTCAGCATTTGGGATAAAAACTATGCCTCAGTTACTGTTGGGGAAATATAACTTTCCAGTCTCCTGTTTCATCACTTCTTCACCCAATGTCAGGTAGAAGGACACAGCCAATAGAAACCAGAACTCTATGGACAGATAATATTTTATTTTCTTTGCAAGGAAACCAACACAAGGATGCATTTTATTGTACCCTATTACTCTTTCGATTGATTGAGAGCTAGAGGGTTTGTTGTTGTTCATTCGTTCAGTCACTTCCGACTCTTTGTGACCTCATGAACCAGCCCACACCAGAGCTCCCTGTCAGCCGTCACCACCCCCAGCTCCTTCAAGTTCAACCCAGTCACTTCAAGGATGCCATCCATCCATCTTGCCCTTGGCCAGCCCCTCTTCCTTTTTTCTTCCATTTCCTCCAGCATAATTGTCTTCTCTAAGCTTTCCTGTCTTCTCATTATGTGGCCAAAATACTTCATCTTTGCCTCTAATATCCTTCCCTCCAGTGGGCAGTCGGCCTTTATTTCCTGAAGTGTGGACTGGTTGGATCTTCCTCCAACACCACAATTCAAAAGCATCTATCTTCCTTCGCTCAGCCTTCCCTATGGTCCAGCTCTCAAATCCATAGGTGACTTTGCGGAATACCATTGCTAGGGGCTTATATACTGAATAAGATAGTTTTGAGTCCCAGCTCTCCTTGCAGCCATGATTAATAAATAAATAGCACATTGTGGAGGCTGTCTCTTTTGATCACACATTCAAGGTTTTCTGATATTTATGTCACTCATATACATGTCAAAGGTTCTTACTGTTTTTATTGTTGTTCTGATCATTCTTGAAATTAAGAAATACAGTGGTTTTCAATTTTTACATTCATAATGATTCCTGATCAGAAATAATGGTTAAAGTTTTTGGGTAGAGAGAAGATTGCACTTTCACTGGATTTCCAGGAATGTATAACACAGCAGAATGCCAACCATGTTTTGGAATGTAAAGAGAGAAATTATGAATCACAGTCCCATATAGGATCCATAACCACATTGCTTCTCCTGTCTTCACGGACACTAGGTGGTCACAATCCTAACAGATATCTTATTTTGAGGTCTCCACATCCAACAAGGTTCAGACAATTGTGATACTAGGTGAAGGAAGTCATGACATAATCTCTTACCTTTGTCACCTTTTTCTCCAAAACCAGGCGGACCTTGCTCCCCACGAGGTCCTGGAGGTCCTTCTCGGCCTCTTTGTCCCATGCCACCCTCCATACCAGTTTCACCTGCAGAGAACCAGTAATTCAATAACATCTCGCCACATATTCCAAGTACAACCCGGCAGTTTCCCTATCAGGCGTTGTTGTTACAACAGCACAATCATATGTAGTGTCAATAGAATTTGAACTATGTGAATTATGGGTTTATTGAAGACTGAGGAAAAAGAAATGGCTCTCCAGCCCCACTTACCCATACTTCCTTTCTGTCCTTTTGGTCCTTCAGGTCCAGCATGACCTATCATGCCTGGTGCACCTTTTGGAGAGAGAGAAAAAGCATGTTAGAGCAAGCTGTGCCACTGTCTAAACATGGCAACTCAACATGACAGAACAGAAAGTGAAACCAAGCTGACATTTAAACCAATGATCATCAGGTTTGGATCAGTGGTTTACAAATCAACTTTTGAAATAACTGACAATTTACAAAAAAAAAAAGAAGAAGGAATAACCAATGGATGCATTGGAAATATTTATTTTAAACCTAAATAATTTTACAAAATGTCATGAACTAGATACTAATTTCTAGAATGCAAATCCAGTCCAAAACATTGGCATTTTATTTCCACATATATACCTGATCTCTACATTTGATGCGGCAAATGACGATATATTTTTTTAAACTCACTTGTTTTTGAGGCTATGAAGAGTGTCACACTCTGCCCTACTACTGAATGATATATAAACAGTTTGAACGTCTATAGAAGATTGGTTTTGACAATGGTTCATAAGCATTGCCTACCTGGTATACCAGCGAGCCCTCTGTCTCCTGTAGGAAAAAAGAAAGAGAAAGAATTTGTGAGGGAATGTGTCAACAACAAACATCTCTTCGTCCTTTCAATGGCAACCTATTGTTTGCAGTCACCCAATGCAACAGCTACAGGGAATCATGGCGCCTTTCAGCATGCCAGTGCTGGTTAACATGGATATTTGTCACTCTGGCTGTTTGTAATACTCTTGGCAAATAAATTTCCTTACTGTTTAGTGAACAAATGTAAAATTATTGTATTGCGATGCAAGGAAAATGGATAAGGTTTTCCATGGGATCTAGTGACTGACATGTGCCAATGATCCTAAGCACTGTTATATAAAAATTCATCTTTGATCTATATTTGCCTGTTGTCATGCTGGTTCTCCAGTATTACAGAGATGTGAAGATGCTAATTCTTCGCCTAAAACAAAAATAATCAGGAAGCTTTATCTTTCTTTATATAAGTTTTGTTAATGTTGTTGTGTGTGTCATTTCCAACTTACAACGGTCCTAAGGTAAACCTATAATAAGGTCTCAGGGGAGGTAACTTGACCAGGGTCACTGAGAGCCATATGAGCCTTATGGTTGCCTTTAAAGGGCCATTTGTAACTTTAAGACTCTTTTGTTTTTGTTGCTGTTGTTTTCCCGTGCCAGGAGTGACTTGAGAAACTGCAAGTCGCTTCTGGTGTGAGAGAATTGGCCACCTGCAAGGCTGTTGCCCAGGGGACGCCCAGATATTTTTGATGTTTTGATGTGGGAGGCTTCTCCCATGTCCCCGCATGGGGAGCTGGAGCTGACAGAGGGAGCTCATCCATACTCTCCCCGGATTTTAACCTCTGACCTGTCAGTTTTCAGTCCTGCTGGCACAAGGCCAGCTGGGGCCAATGGGGACCCACTGCGCCAATGGGGGCTCCTAGACTGTATAAATGTAACTATGCTGCCCTAGCATTGCAAGTCTCATGGTCCACATAAAATGACATGGTGGGCCAGATTCAGGCATTTCATTTGACACATGTGGGGATTCAAACCCTGGTCTCCAGAGTCATTGTCCAACATTAAAATGATTCACTGGCTCCCTTTTTTGGTATCTTAATGGGTTTAAAAAATATTTGTAATGGTTTTAACATGTTCATAAGGGAAATAGGGCCCCCTGATGGTGTAGCCAGTTAAACCGCTGAGCTGCTGAACTTGCTCACTGAAAGGTTGACAGTTCAAATACGGGAAGCAGGGTGAGCTCCCACTGTTAAGCCCAGCTTCTGCCAACCTAGCAGTTTGAAAATATGTAAATATGAATAGATCAATAGGTACTGCCTTGGCGGGAAAGTAATGGCGCTCCATGCCGTCATGCAGGCCAAATGACCTTGGAGAGGTTTAAGGACAACAGCAGCTCTTCAGCTTAGAAATGGGGATGAGCACAACCCCCCAGAGTTAGACACCTTTATGTTTACTATAGAGGGAATATTTAAATGCAATAATATACACAAACTTAATATTTGTATTTAATGTATTTACATTTTTATTATAACAAGGACATTTTAAAATCATAAAAATAAATGGATATTATAATAGTTGGTGACAAAGAGTAAAATTATAAATACATAAACATGCAAATCTTATACATAATCAGTAGGAATAATCATTGTTTGTGGAGTGTGAAATAAGTCACTCAAAAACTCCAAAATAAGAATAATTACAAAACTATAAAGCATGAAAAATTATAATTATTCACATTATATTAATATTATCCATATTATTCATATTATAATTTTTCCAGCATTCGCTATTTCATTCCAGAAAGTTTGGATTCTGCTGCATACTATCTAATCTATCCATCTAAGTAGCCTTCTAAATGTAATAATTGGGCTTATTTATTAATCCACTCTCTGCATAAAAGTTATTTTGTGGTTTTTTTAGTTTGCATAATGGACAATCTTGAAACAAAATTGTTGCTTAATATTAGGCATTACACAATTTAGCATTTATTGCTATGTTTCTCTCTTTGTTTTGCATATGTTTGTGCAAGTAAAAGCATACTGTTACAATCCAACAATTTCTAATAGCTGTGAAAACTTCCTTATACACACAAGTGCTTCTAAGAATATGTGATGTAAGGGATTGGCAGGGGTTTTGGTGGGGTTTTTTTTAATACGACAAAGCCATATCTTTGCTCATTAACTACAACAGTTTTTTCCTTCTGGATATTTGCTATAGTTTGGCAACTAGTAGCCTTGGTATACACAGTTTCACACAAATACACAGACACTAAAGATGTCTGAACTCACCTTTTGGTCCTTGAAGTCCCACATCACCTAAAAGGGGGGAAAATAAAGGGGTGAAGATGTAAATTACAGGAAGACTATCAACTTCTGTCCAGGATATTTTCTCCAGGTTTTTCTCACTTTGCTGTTCATCTCTTTGTCTCATTCATATATAGGACAACCTCAAAGGAGGCAG
Source organism: Anolis apletophallus (assembly GCA_030556195.1). NCBI lineage: Eukaryota > Metazoa > Chordata > Lepidosauria > Squamata > Anolidae > Anolis > Anolis apletophallus. The sequence continues at coordinate 74,148,268 of JARBWK010000010.1, forward strand.
AAACAAAGCCCGGTCAAAGTCATTTCGCTACACACCTAAATCAATGTGTACACTATGACACCTTTCTCCTTACTTCTTTAGATGAAACATTTCCCTGTTAAAATGCCTTTAATACAAATGTAACTAGATTGAGCTTTAATGGCTTTCTCTCAGAGAAGTACCAGAAAGTGGAGTACCTCTTTTTTACAAAACTCCATTCTTTGGGATAAGAATCATGGTTATGTTTGGAGTGTTTTTCAACAAAGGAGATCATAAACAATAGGAATAAATCTCAATCATATATTAAAGCAGAAGTGTGATAAATGACTACCTTTTTCGCCTCGGAAATAACCTGCAAAAAGAAAAAAAAGAAAGAACAATCAGACATCTTTTGCAGAAATGATATCCAACTATTTGTGATTTAATATTATTTCTTTATTTACTTTTTACAGTATTTTTACCCCATCCTCCTCATCCTCAGAGCAGCTTACAGAACACACATACGGAAAACATTCAATGCCAATTATATAATTAACAAGGACAGACAAGACAAACAGAGGTAAAGGCAGTTTTTTCCCATCTTATTTCCGGCATCTTGGAGGCAGTGCTTGACTTTGGCCACAGGGGTTGCTATTGCTCCATATTCAATACCGAGGAGCTTTCCTCCGATCAATGTCCCTATTGCCTCTCCGCTAAAAGCTTTATCCATTTTATCTACTGTCATTTCTGCTTTCGAACTGCTAGGTGAGCAGGTGAGCTAGGGCTAACAGTGACCTGGTCTCAAACTGTTGAACTTTCGATTGGTAAGATTTTTCTGCAGCACAGCGGTTTAGTCTGCTGTGCTAAGCCCAGCATAAAGTAGTGCTGTTACATGTGATGCTTGTAGTTTGGAAATCTAGAATATTTTGTGCTAGAACCATTTTTTCAGAATGTCTTTTTTTTTAAATATGTTTATTAGGGTTTCACAGTAAACAATGGATAAGGTGGAACACTATCGGGTATAGGAAAGGAGGAAACAAAAAGGAGAAGGGGGCCTTTTGAACTGGGTGAGAGGAGCGAGGCAGGGGGAGATGTGGGTGGGGGAACATTTGGGCGGGAGGGAGGGGACTTAACCAGGAGGGGTGAGGGTGGTGGTTTGGACCGGGGACTGGGAAGGAACGTACTAGGTAGGAGTAGTGAAAAGAGATAGCTATAGGAGTAACTTGTTGACTTTCAACTTCCACAATCCCTGGTTTTTTGTTTGTTTGTTTGTTTTTTGTTTTTTTTCCCCCCCTGTTTGTCTTATACGATCTCTCATTGGTTGAAATTGTCACTTCTTAATTTCTGACCTCTCCTTTGGCTCCCCGTCGGCAATGAGACTTCGTATATCTCTTGATACCCAATCTGTTGTCTTCTTCCCTTCTCTTCTCTTTTAACATCCTTCGAGTATTCGGTGAGAGTGGCCATGACCATTGTCCGTTCCTTGTCTGTGTAGCTGGGTCTGTTTCGGTCGCTTTCCTTGGCCCCTTTCCTAGCCGTACTCTTTTGGGGATTCCAAACCTTCCTCATCCACCTCTGGGGCTTCACATCTCGGAGGGCTGTATGTTGTGATCTTCCTGGGGAGTGAACACAGCTTTTCTTAAAGTTGTTCTTTCCTCTTCGTTGTCTTGTTCTCAGCTGGTTTCTCTTTCTGTTGAACCTTTTATCTTTATCCGTGTCTGCCACCCAGGTTAAGCCTTTTAGCTGCTATATCAACCCCTGGCATTTTCCCCCTCCTTTTTGTGGAGTAGCGGCCTTAGCGTTCCCAATTATCCTTCTTGTAGCCTCCAGTGGGGCTTCCACCACATTTCTAGAATACAATTCCCTCTCTTCTGATATTTCATGCAAGGTTGTGTTCTCCTCCTCTCTTTCTCCAGACCTTCTGGTATTGCTGCCTGTTTTCCCTTGACCTGGGATACTCCTTTCCACCATCATAGATAATCACCAACTCTATCCTTGTGGGACGACTTTGATCGATTCCATTCTTGCCTCTTGGGGTTGTTCCTGGATCATTTTGGTTTGGTTTTCCTGGCGGGTCATCATTGATTCAATCGTCTGTAGGCCCCTGTCCTGTGCTTCTCCCAGTTTCCGTAGCTCTTTAAGGACTTCTTTTAGAGTTATTTTTCTATCCTCTGTTCTCCTCCCTTGCCTTCCCTCCTGTTCTATAGCTGCTGTGTTCAGGTCGTTTGGTGCTGGCATGGTTTATTGGGAATTGATCTATTCAATGGCTGGGTTTGTTCTGTATCCTGGCCGCAAATGTCACCACTTGAAGGCTTTGTGTTATTTGGCTGCAGTTAGCTGTCAGGTGATGGGATTTTGTGTTTTGACAACGGGGTAGCCTGGCTGACTTGAGCCACCCCGTCGCTCAGATCTGTCTAAGGGTTCCCTACAGGCTCAGGTGGACTAATCCGGATGGCTGGGTTTGATCAGGTCGATATCAGGAGCCGGGTCCTGTGCTTGGGAGGATGGGAGCTGTGTGTTCTCCCCTTTCGTGCTCCTTCCCACTGACTGTGGACGATCTGGGGGTTTTTCTGTTGTGCTGGGGCTGGTGGGGTTCGTGACTTGTGTCAGGTTGCGGCTGGGGAGGTTTGTGACTGTGTGTTCTTATTCCTCGTGTTCCCTCTTCCGACACTTCCCTCCGCCTTCGCTATGCCCCACAGTCCTGTCCCCTTCCCCCGCCGATTCCCCGATCTCCTCACCCTTTTCTGTTAGCTTCTGTCCCCTATCCTCTTTCTGTATTCCCCGCTTGTCCGCCGGTTCGCTCTTCCTTTTCTTTCCTTTTACTTGTTCCTTTCTAGCTCTTCTTCTCCTTCTTATTATTATTTTTCCCTGTCTGAAAGGGGCTCCTTAAGCAACTCACTTTTACTTGGGTAGACTTCCGATCTCCCTTCTTTGTTCCCTCTTTCAGACACAGAGTGGGCTGGGCTGGCAGTAATTGCAGGCTGATGCCCGCTTCCCGCGCCCCGGTCCGCTCACCGGATCGGCTTGTCTCCGGGCCCTCTCAGTCTCCCTCTCTTGAGGAGGGGGCGACTTTTGTAGCCAGCGGAGCAGCCCCTCGGCTTCGCGACTCCTCGACGAGTGGGTCTCGCTTGGAGAGGGGGCGCAAATCGCCCTCCGACCAGGGCAGCGGTTGATGTTTTGAGGGACCTCAAAACACCCGACCTGCCGCCATCTTTGCCCAACCGGAAGCCCAGAATGTCTTTTGATTGGTAGTACTAAGAGCCCATTGCCTGAAGATACCCTCCATAAATTGAATGGAGCAGTCTGCCATTACATTTAGTCATGCCTTCTCTAAGAAAGACAGCATTTTTCTCCATCTTAGGGAAGAAAATGTCTTGGGCTGGCTCTGCAAGGGAACAGCAGAGCTGATTTAGTTATATATTTGTCAACCAACCCCCCCCTTCTAATAAAAGAGAGAGCAAATGCATCCACACAACATGCCCATTTTTAGCCTACAGAGAATGGGGGCAGGTAACAGAGGGACATAGAAATTTACTATTTTTAATAATAATATTCCTATAGTTATATATATATATATATATATATATATATATATATGTTTTATATATATACAGTGTGTGTGTGTGTATATGTATATATATACTGTATATATATATATATATAATCCTGTTATATATGTATGTGTGTGTGTGTGTATATATACACACACACACACACACTTTTTTTAATTGCTGCTGCTTTTTATAGTTGCTAATTTTGTCATTTTTTTCTGGTATTTTTGCTAGAATATTGTGGTCTGGTACAGGAGAAGGTCCCTGAGAGTGACACCATGATTTCCACACTGAGCAACCCTAGTGACACTTTCATTATGAACTTTTTGTTTCCAGAAAAACAACAGACCTATGCTAGAATTATTTCAAACTCCTCACCTTGATTTATCTCTGCATCTAGTCGACTTTTCATTAATGACCATAGCTGATATTCATTCATGTCACTCAGTTTTGCTCCAAGTCTGGCATACTGTGCTTCTTTCTTGGCAATCAGCTGTTGGTCACCGTCAGCAGGAACTTGCCAATAGCTGGCGCGGGACTCAAGACTCTCCACACGGGATCTCAGCTTCCTCACTTCCTCCGCTGAAAGAGTAGTTAAAACAAACAGAAAAACACACATACAAAATCAATTGAGTCACTGTGGGTTCTATTGCAGCATCATCCTAGGGATACTATCATTTTTATGTTTATATTCTCCCAGGACCAGATCATGACATGCTGAGACCTTATGGCAGTGGTTCTCAATCTGTGGGTTCCCAGATGTTTTGGCCTTCAACTCCCAGAAATCCTAACAGTTGGTAAACTGGCTGGGATTTCTGGGAGTTGTAGGCCAAAACTTCTGGGGACCCACAGGTTGAGAACCACTATCTTAAGCAATGTTGTATTTCATAGTCCCTTCTGGGACCTATTTACACAATTTTGCCAGCTTTCTGGGGCTTTGGAAGTAGAGAGCGGCAAAGTGCTGCATTTCCAGATAGTAAAATATTTTGAGGCATCTTTATACAAAAGAAATATTCAAGTTTTAAAATATGGGCACCCGGAGAAGTTGCAAAAGGCTTTGGACACAAAAATGGGGCTCAGATCTTTCCTGTCCTTGTAGTAATGTATTATTTAAATATTAAAATTTGTATGTATCATGCATATTATTTCAAGTCTCCCTATAACACTGAGGCACTATGCCATAATAGATTACTCAGTTTGGGTCTGAATATTTTATTTATTTATTTATTTCCACCATTTCTACCCCGCTTCTTCTCAACCCCCGAGGGGGGACTCAGAGCAGCCGAACAACGGCAAGAATTTGATACCAAAAACACAGTATACACATAATAGAAAACCAAAAACAGTCAAAATTAAAATACATTAAAATACATTAAAATATGGGACTACTTCTGCCTTTCCAGGATCAAATCTTATTATACATAAAATCTTTCCAGAAGTAAAGCACAACTGACAATCTCCTTGAACTGTGAAAAATCTAAGTTTTCCTACCAGAGTCAAATATGGATGAAAAGAGCTTTCAGAGGTTATAAGTGATCATGTGCTCATGTTGATGGTGGTGACTGGAAATGAATAGGAAGATAAGGGCATCTCATATTCCTATATCTATATAAAACTTCTTTGCTTATAACATCTGCCTTTTCGGACTACGTTTCCTAGGCCAAACTAACTTGGGAGTTGTACTAAAAGAAAGGAAACATTTTACAAGTTCTGGAATAAGCAAATAAATAAATCTGAGAGCCCCACATCCAAACTCTCAGCATAACCAACACTTTAAACCTGAGGCTTGGGCTTCCGGTCGGGCAAAGATGGCGGCTGGTCGGACGTCTTGAGGGCTCCTCAAGTTGCCAACCGCTACCGCAGGCCAGAGGGCGACCAGAGCCCTCACCTCCAGCTGTGAAAAACAGTAGAGGGGTTGCAGAGCCGGGGGGCCACACCGCTGACCCCAGAAGCGCCCCTCTCCTCAAGAGAGGGGGCTGTGAGGGTCCGGTGAGGAGCCCAGACCGGCAAGCAGGCAGCGGGGCGGGCAGCGGGCGAAGGCCCGCAACCACAGCCAGTCCAGCCCGACAAAGACAAGAGGAGGGGGCTTCACCCCCGCAACGAGAAAAAGCGCCAAAAGTAAGGGGGGAAAACAAACACAAAAAAAAAAGCACAGACAAACCGGGAGGCAGGGGCCAAGAGAGACAGGAGGGAAGGAGGAGGCTCGGGACCCGAGGAACGGGAGGATTGAGAGCGACCAGGAAGAAAGCGGCTTACCGGAGGGTCCTCTAGAGAACCGGGGACAAACTGGAGGAGAAGGAGTGAGGACACGGGGATCCAAGATGGCGCCGTGACGAAAAGGACAGCAGGAGAGAGAAGACGGCCATCTTGGAGGGAGCTTCGTCCCCGCTTCCACGTCGGAAAAGGGCGCGAAAGGGAACCGGAAGGGGAGGCAATTTACTGACGGACCCGAAGGCAAAACCGGAAGTATAGCAGGGAAGGAAGAGAGGGACGGACAGGAGGACAGGAAGAGAGAGCGGGTCCTCCGTGCCCTCCCCCCCCCCCCTCAGGATCGGGAGGGGGAAGCAAAGGGAGACGAGGCCTCCGCGAGAGCGGAGAAAAGCGACGCGGGCGAGAGGGGCCCGGGAAGAAAATTGGAGCGGCGGGGCGAGGGGAGCCAAGGCCGAGGGACGACGGGGAAGAGACGGAAGGGTGAGTGAAGCCCAACGTCTTCTCCCCTCGCGTCCCCCCTCCCCTCTGGAGGAACAAGAGGGCTCCCCCTTCAGGGAACCAGGAAACCCAAGCGACGCATAGGCAGATCCAGGCCCACCACACTCCATTGCAGCCCCCTCCCTTGTCAATCTTGTTGGGAGAGGAGGAGGAAGAACACAAGACCACAAGGCACAAAGCAAACAAGTCAAGGTCAATACATACAGGACGCCCTCAGGATCCGCAGAGCCTGCGCAGCTGGGGGAAGAGAGGAAGGGGGTGCGCCAGCACAGCTAACCAGACACGGGGAGGAGTGGGACGACCTCCCCCCCCCTCTCCCTAGCGGGCCGCGCTGACAGGTGCTGAGACAAGCAACAACGCACGCACACAAGACCACAAGTCGCAGTAGACGGCCGGGGAGCGGGTCATCCGAACAGACGTCCTGGCCGGGGGAAGCAACAGGGGAACAATGACGACCCCGAAGATTTTTAAGGACGCCAAGGGGGTCCAGAAGCGGCTGGCCAATAATGAAGACACCACGATGAAAGACATACTGAAAGAACTCCAGCGGCTCTCGGAGAAGCAAGACGCGACGCAACGAAAAGTGGATGAGGCGGCGGCAAGGCACGACGCTCAACTAAAAGAACTCAGGACAGATCTGAAAAAGGAACTCTCGACGATGCGTGAGGAGATCCTATCCATAAAACAAGAAGGAGACAAGGTAAAGACCTCGCAAGGGAAGCTGCAAAGCAGAGTGGAATCCTTAGAGGCGAGGAATGCCAAGCTAGAGCAACTCCAGGAGAGGATGGAGCAGACCTCCCTGGAGACGAAGCTACGCTTTAGGAATTTAAAGGAGGATCCGCAGGAAGATGTACAGCAAGTTATCAGCTCGCTTTCGTCCAGCATTACAGGCAAGGAAGAGGACGAGATAAACCGGGATATAGAGAAAGCGTATAGAGTCCCCTCTGCATACGCGAGAAGAAATAATGTGCCAAGAGATGTAGTGGTTCAATTCCACAGACGAAAAACCAGAGATGAGATAATGTCAAAACAAAGGGAGGTGCCGCTAACTTATAAAGGTCAGAAGGTCATTGTGCTGAAGGAATTCACGGCAACATCGATCAGCAAGCGAAAGAATTATCTCTTCCTCACAGAAGAGCTGAAGAACAGGAAGATCAGGTTCCGTTGGGAAAAATCGGAAGGCATCATGGTAACCTTCAAGGAAAAACGGTACTGGTTGACCACAGTGGCAAAGGCACAGGAGTTTCATCTGAACCTCGTAAAGGATACAGTTGGGAGATCGGAGACCCAGCCCGAGCAGAACGAGGCGAACAAGAGGCGGAGGTTTGACTCCCCGACGGAGGGAACAACCCGGCCCACCGGAAGGCACCGGGGGTCAGAGAGGATCATGATGGCACGGACAGTGGACGACAAAGATGGCGACATGGGACACACAATGGAAACGCAACATGTATGAGCCACGAATACATCTACAGTGCTTTTCCAACAACATCAACGGCCTGAATTCGCCGACGAAACGGAAAAGAACTTTTAACGCACTGAGGAAGAGCAAATGGGACATTGTGGCTCTGCAAGAAGTCCACATCAAAAAAGCTCACGAACAACACTTAATATCCAAAGGGATAGGGAATTTGTTTTGCTCTCTAGCAGGAGAAAAAAAGAGAGGAGTAGCTACCTACATCAACGACAAAGTACCAGCCAAACTGGCGTTCGCGGATTCAGAGGGGCGCATAGTAGGGGTGACGCTAGAAGTGGGACTGACACGTCTCCTGGTGTGCAACGTATACGCGCCCAACGGCCCAAAAACAGAATTCACCAAACTGCTTGCAGAGCTCATAGATGGACAGGAGTATGATGACCTGATCATAATGGGGGACTACAACGGAGTAATGAACTCCAGACTAGACAGAACGCAGGGCACGGCGAAGCTCAAGAAGGCAGAGCACGACCTTCCGGGGGTCCTACCAAAGACCCTCACACACCTGCTTGAGGACCTGGCTTTGGAAGATGTCTGGCGCCTCCACAATCCAACAGAAAGGGACTACACGTTCTATTCGCACCGGCACCAAAGCTGGTCACGGATAGACATGGTCTGGATGTCCAGATCGCTGGTGCCGCGGGTGTCCCACATACAAATTCTCCCGAGAGATCAATCGGATCACTGTCCAATCATACTTGAGATGAACCATAGGCCTCCAACGAGGCGCTGGAGGCTCAACGACAACCTGCTAAAGAAGGAGGACGATATACAAAAGTATAGGGAATTGACGGTGGATTACTTCAAGACGAACGACGTGCCGGAAACACGGCCGGAGGTGATTTGGGATGCCTGCAAGGCAGTGCTCCGGGGGCACTTTATACAACAAAACGCTAGCAGAAACAAGGCAAAGCGAAAAGCAATGCAGGACTTGCAATCCCAAATAACACTGGAGGAAGCGAGCCTAAAAGAACACCCAAAAGACCGGGCCACGATCGACAAATTGTCCTTGCTGAAGAGACAAAAGCGTCTACTGGAGGTAGAACAACTCTCCAAGGACCTCAAATTTCTGAAACAACGACATTTTCAGAATGCAAACAAGCCGGGCAAATGGCTGGCCAGGAGAATCAAAAGAAAGAAACAGCAGGGGTACATCACCAGGCTCGGAGCCGGGGCCACAATGATCCTGGGCGAAGAGGACATCCAGAGGGCATTCCAGTCCTTCTACTCAAAGTTGTACTCCAAGGACCCAATAAACAAGGAAGACATTGAACAGTACCTGGATAGCGCATCGCTGGGCACGGTGCCGCCGCCCTATAGAGAATCATTAAACGCAGATATCACAGAACTCGAAATAGAACGAGCAATTAAAAGGCTGGACGCAAGCAAGGCTCCGGGACCGGACGGGCTAACGGCCAGGTTTTACAAATCGCTTCAGGAAGAAATTCTCCCCTTCCTAAAAAAGATCTACAATAGAGTGCTGCAGGAGGGGATAATCCCAGACTCTTGGAGAGAAGCCAACATCATGGTACTCCAAAAAGAAGGGACGGATGGCACCAACGTGGCCAACTTCAGGCCCATCTCATTGTTAAATATAGACTACAAGATCCTGGCAAGCATCCTGGCGGAACGGCTAAAACTCTGGCTGAAAGTGTGGATTGCGCCAGACCAAAATGGCTTCCTTCCTGGTCGGCAAGCTAAGGACAATACCAGAATAGTGGTTGACCTGATACACTACTATGAAGCACATCCGCACAAAGAAGTCGCCTTCCTGGCTCTGGATGCGGAGAAGGCCTTCGACAATCTAAACTGGGACTTCTTCAGCTTGCTAATGTCGAAACTGGAGGTGGGCCAGCTCTTCCAAAACGCCATAGGAGCAATCTACAGGGACCAGTCGGCCAGAGTCTGGGTCAACGGTCGGCCAACGGGAAATTCCCAATACAGAAGGGAACGAGACAAGGGTGCCCTCTCCCCGTTGATATTCATCATGGCCATAGAAGTGATGCTCCGGCTCATCAGATCGAGCGAACGACTGAAGGGCCCTTCGATTGGAGGTCACACAATAAAAACCAAAGCCTTTGCAGATGACATAATCTGCTTTGTGGAAAGGCCGCTATCCACGATACAGCTCTGGCTAGAGGAAATAGAGCGCTTTGGCTCGCTAGCGGGACTAAGAATTAACAAAGACAAAACAAAGATCCTAACCAAGAATGTATCCACAAATCGGCAGGGGCAGCTGGAGAAAATCTCGGGAGTACGAATCGCCCAAACCATCAAATACCTGGGGATCCACATAACGGCACAGAACAGCCAGCTACAGAAGAACAATTACGAGGCAGTGTGGAGACAACTCCAGAAGGACCTTGATGGCTGGAAAAGTGCCGGGCTCTCGCTCATGGGAAGACTCGCGGTGATAAAAATGAATGTCTTACCCAGACTGCTGTACCTCTTCCAAACCCTGCCCATCATCAAATCAGTGGCCGTCTTCGAAACATGGAAGAAGGATATCCTTCGGTTCATTTGGAATGGGAAAAAGGCGAGGATCAAATTCAAAGTGCTCACGGACAGAAAATCGCGGGGAGGGCTGGACCTGCCTGACCTAAGACTCTACTACGAGGCCTGTGGTCTGGTCCATATAAGGGAGTGGATAAGCCTGCAAAATACGGAACTGCTGGCCCTGGAGGGCTTTGATCTTCACACTGGGTGGCACGGACACCTGTGGCACGGCAACCCAAGCCCAAACGAAACCTTTAAGAAACATCCGATAAGAGCGGCCCTGATGAGAATCTGGGAGGCATACAAAGGAAGGTTTTATCAGAAGACTCCCTTGTGGGTATCGCCTCTAGAGGCGCAGCAAAGGACTATACAGGGCTGGAGCACCTGGCCGACGTACAAGGATCTGACGGTCAAGGTGGGGATACGGAGATGCCTCAAATCAGGACTCCAGCTGCAGTCACAGTACAAGCATCTCACGTGGCTCCAAATCCTTCAGATCAGAGCGAGCTTCCGGAGAGACGAGCGAACAGGTTTTGAGGAAGGGGAACGCTTCTGGAACACCCTCCTAATCAAAGAGAAGAAGCTGGTCTCCAAGGCCTACAGACAACTTCTGGAGTGGGCAACGGAGACGGAACAGATAAAAAACCTGCATGATAAAGTGGGCACAAAACGTCGGCCGCGCCATCTCGATGCAAGAATGGGAGAAGATCTGGCAGAAGAACATCAAAATTGCTTATGCCACCGATTTGAAGGAAAATTGGTACAAAATGTTCTTCAGGTGGTACATGACTCCCTACAAACTGGGTAGGATGTACAGGGCGGCCCAGTCAGCATGTTGGAAGTGCGGAACACAGACGGGCACCTTCTACCACATGTGGTGGTCCTGCCAGGAAGCTTCGAACTTCTGGAAAACAATCTTCGCACAGATTCAAAAGATCCTAAAGAGCACACTGGAGAGGACGCCAGAGGCCTGTCTACTAGGAATAGTAGATGAAGGAGGCCTGGCTGACGAAAACGAGGAACGACTATTCTGGTTCTTCTCCACAGCAGCAAGGATGGTGTTCGCGAAGAACTGGAAATCGAAAGACACGCCCGGCCTTGAGAATGGGTGGACAAAGTCCAGGACATTATGAACATGGATAGGCTCTCCTATTACATGAGCGACCTGGGGGGAAAGGGCCTGCGCAGAACAGACTGGTCCCTCTTCAGGGCCTACCTACAGAGCCGGGGCTCTGAGAGTCATAACTAGACCGCTAGTTACGGACGCAAGATGCTTCAAGTCCAGACAGGAGGCAAAAGTCACCCCACCTCTTTGCCCCCTCCCCCCCTGTGATGCGGAAGGACGCAGGGTCACCGACCCTCTGTTTCCCCCTCTCATTTGAAACAACAAGGACAATACAAAGAGATCGGAAGCCCGACAAAATCCCCCTCTTCCCCCCCGAAGTTTACCCCTCTCTCCCGATCCCTCCACCAAACCCATCCTCGACCAACCCCCTTCCTCGTCTTGCCTCCCCCACTCCCTGCCTCTTTTCCCAAACTCTCTCTATACCTTCCTACTGTCCTATCCCTCAATTTGTTCCACCTCTTTTATTGTTATGAAAATCCAATAAATATATTTGAAAAAAAAAAAACCTGAGGCTTGATCTGTTTAGTTATAATCTCCTACCTAGAGCAATAAGACCAAAGAGCAGGCCAAGCAGTAACAGCCAGGCCAGGAGCAAACCGAGGAGCCATTTCCACCAACTGCAACAGGAGGCACAAGGACACCATGCGGGAGCGGCACCTGGCCCTCCGCAACCATTATCGCGCTGGATTTCTACAATTAGAAAAACATCAGGTTTTTAAAAGTTAAGAGCTTGGATGGCAACAACATAAAAACTTTGTGTCAGGTGGGGCTGAGGGAGATGTTAGAGTCAGAAACCATAGGATGGATATATCCAACCGATGCCAGTTAGAAGAGCATATGTTACAACTCCTTTCACAAATAGATTTGTGAAACTTGTAATATTTGTCAGTAAACTTATTTCATTTTTACAAAGAAGGCCAAGCCTGCTTTATTTCTTTGCTATACCCTGTGGGAGTGAAACTGGTTATTGCTCACCTTCTGCTTGCAAATACCAATTACTCTACTTGTGTGAGACATCTCCAACATTCTTCAGTAGGGAGTCCAAGCATGTCTCTGTCAGATCTCTAATTTCTCTTCCACATTTCTTTTCCAATGTGTGAATAAATAACCACTATCTAATAAATACGTGTGCATATTCATATCACACAAACAACCTAATTTGGAATCAAGCCCAGAATCTCCAGACTGCTCTGGAGGTGATGGGTTCCACTTTCCTGGAAGCAACTAACCAAAAATTAACTGTTTTTTCCTGTACTTTCAATGGGCCAAAATCCAATATGACCATTGGTAGAGTATAAATCTCTATCAACAGACTTCTGTTGGTCATGGAATGATCTGTATACCTCCTTCTTGGATGTGGAAAGGCATGTGGTTAAGTTTCAGTACAATTCTAGTTACCCAGCTGCTGATTGACCATTGGATATTGTCACACATCATCTCCTCAGTTCTTGTACACCCTGGGAAAAGGGATTAGCTTTTGTCCTTCAGACAAGATTACAATAGGCATTGCTTCTGGAGTAAGGAATTGTTCAATACGAATTCAACAAAAAGACATGAGATGGTGTGAATAACCTGAACTCTCCTCGTTATGCTTGTTGTGGGGCCTCTGGAAGTTCTTTGCAGCTCCTGTTCATTGTAGTTACGAACCGTAATCTCCAAGAGATTAAAATACTCTTGTTTAAATATTTTATATATTATTATATTATTCAACCTGCCCCTGCCTATAAGGCACTAAAAACAGATAACTAGCCTTATAAAGTTTGCCTGTTTGTACAATATACTAATTTTACCTAACAACACTTTGAACTTCTCAAAATAATATGTTGCTTTTCTAGGAAGGAGAATGCGCCTACCTGCATAGGTGGCTTTGTCCTTTGTTGAAACAGATTTTAATCCTCCTGTTAGAAGACAAAGAGGAACAAAAGAATAAATGTCTTATTCCACACAGCCACACTCTTTGTTTTAGATGAAAATTGTCTCATTGCAGCACAGCTGCTCCAAACATAGATTAGAATATCTACTGCAACACACAATTATTTTGATGATAAATGCATAAGGGTAAGTACTAAAATAATTATTCAAAGACTAGCTGCAATAACAGGACTCCATGATTGCAGAATAGTCGTGACTCTTTGTATATTTAATTGCACCGGGAATGTGGCGCAGCTGACTAAGTGTCAGCTGCATAAGATCTCTCTGACCAGTAGGTCATGAGTTCAAGGCCTGCCCGGGTCAAGGTGGGTGCTCGACCTTTAAGTGTAGCCTGCTGTCAACCTTTGCAGCCCGAAAGACAGTTGCATCTGTCAAGTAGGAGATTAAGGTACCAAATTAAGTGGGGAGGCAAATTTTGACTGAATTATGAGGCCATTAAAGAACTCCATGAGCGCTGAGGAATGCGGAAGGAAGAACAAGGGACGCTGGAATGCTGAGAGATGAGGAATGTGTCAGCTCCCCCTGGTGGCCAGAGTTTGCCTCTGTTCGTCTATATGTGTGCATGTGGAAACGGCAGGGATTGTCTGCTAAGTATGTGTACCTGTAATCCAGTCTGAGTCCCCTTCGGGATGAGAAGAGCGAAATATAAATAAAGTGTAATAAGAATATATATAAAAATATACTTTGTGTATATAAATGTATATATATAATTTTTCATTATGTCAACATGATTTTTTAAAAATGTTTACATCAAGGGAGATTATCAAGGATTTACCATTTGCTTCTGATTTCAGGTAAGAATCTCCACCGTAAGAGGAGGACATGCTCTGCTTGTCCTTCTTCAGAGTGTCTTCTGAATAATAACCTGCAAAGGGTCCAAGCAAAATACAGTTGGCGGTACCTTGAAGGAAACCTCACATTCAGATTTTGTACACTGGATGAATTCCAAAGTCAACGTATTTGTCTGCAGTTCACATTGGCTTAAGAGGCTTTCAGGTGGACAGCTCATATATCACTATATTGCTTCAATCTTTTTATCTCATACAGATTTGTATGTGCATATGATAAGAAACAAAATAGAAAGATGTGTTTGATAAAGTCTGAGGACTTTTGTCACACCAACCTGTTGTCTTGTGGCAAATGGGTTATTTAAGAAATGAGAACATAGTATTATAGGAATGATTACTTTCACACCTTTCTGAAGTTGTACCATTAAGACTTTAGTGATGGGAATTACCATAATCAGTCTCCCACACAGTCTCATTTTCTACTGGTGTTTGTCCTACCTAGCACATGTGTGCTGCATTTTTCTACTTTGTCACAACTACACAGTTGTGCAGTTTTGGTAACTGCACAGTCATTAGACCTTACTGCATTTTCCATTATAGGAGCTACAGCAAAAGGAAATTATTTCACAAGAAACTTGTGGTCATATTGGATACATTGATGGGTTTTTCCTGTCAATGAAAAGATATGATCCAATCACGATTCAAGAGCAATAAGCCTAAACCAAAAGTGCTGTATTCCTATTGTAATTGTACTTTATCAACCTCATGTGATTGAAGTCCTAAGTGGGCCATGTCAAACAGGAATGAAACAAACCTCCACTGAACCCAGTGCCAGATGCATTAAAAACTTTTCCGCTGTCTTTACTCATGACCAACAGCTCCATCTCCTTCTTGGGAGTTATATTCTCTTTCTCTAGGATCACGAACTTGCAGTCTTTCCGCAGGATGTCATCATTCTGAGAGCCCACTGTGGTGGCAGCTAGATGGCATAGAAAAATCAAGTGACAAAGACATAGAACATGAGAGAATGAACACTAGCCTTTGAAATATGCATGTTTTGAGCAGAAAACCACCCCTTTTTTCAGTCTCCACATTTGGATTTAAACTTTTATTACGGGTTTCCTGGCTATGGAAACTATAAAAACATCAGACAGTCCACTCCCTGAGAAATATACCAGGAGAACATCAATCTAAGTATTCGAAGTAGTACATTTCATTGTTCTTGTGTGTAGGTAATCTGTTCCTCTTCTAGCAGCAATAGAAGAAAAGGCTGAGAGCAGCAACATCCATAGCAAAAAGGGCAGATTGGTGTCACACCTCAGCCAGGTTCCCGCAGCAGACCAGACCAATGGCATGTTAGAACCAAAGACTCAGAGAGGCTTGAAAACAGGCCTTTGCAGCAACCTTTAATTAACCCCTAAATAGCCAAAGAGCGGCGCAGCCCTGCGGCTTCCCAGGCCGATAAGGGCACCTGGTACCATGAAGCGGCAGATCCTCCCCAAAGCACAGCTGGGCCCGCTAACAAGCTTGCATTCCAAAGAGATACAGATACGGTGGGAAGAGAAAGCTTTTCACCCGTTCCCGTGAGAGAGCTTCGGCGGAGTAGGCGCCTTCTGGATCAATGCAGCCAAAACCTATAAAGGTTCGGCCCGGACTCCATTCTGGATCTCGTGCCAACGTTTCAGCTACCTTGCCAAGTTTCATGGACCTTTGCCTGGGCCAGGGGGTCCTCCTTGCTTAGAGACTTTGAGTTTTGCCAAGCCTGGGACCAAGAACCCAGTGGATTTAGCCAATTGCGGCACCAAGATCATTGCTTCTTTTTGGGACATTTAAAGACTATTTCATTGCTACAATTGGATGCTGAGAGCATTATTGAACTATTCTATCTTTGCCTTTTACTTATTTACTTGTTCTAAATAAAGCATTTAACCGAAGCCGCTGTGTGTTGGTTTACTAAGGGTCTGGTCAAGTCTAAGTTGCAACAATTGGAGATGCTACTGGAAACCACCTCTATCATTGATTTATCCAGCAAGACTATAGCAGAGTTTTGAATTAACTCACTAGATTAGCAACACTAGATTTAGTTTTGCAATTATATACATTATGTAAATCAAAGGCTGTTCCTCTTTGATAAACACTTGCCAAAAAGCATTGAGAAGAAGTTTCAGTTCTCAAACATC
Organism: Anolis apletophallus; assembly: GCA_030556195.1. Taxonomy (NCBI): domain Eukaryota; kingdom Metazoa; phylum Chordata; class Lepidosauria; order Squamata; family Anolidae; genus Anolis; species Anolis apletophallus. The sequence continues at coordinate 74,164,485 of JARBWK010000010.1, forward strand.
CATCATAAACAGTCTTTTACTCCTTATTCACAAAATGCAATGGCTACATCTAGTGGACAATCTGGATTAGAACTTTGTGGGATTTTTCTGGTCATAATTCATGTTACCAACCAGTACATAAAGGCATTGATCCAGCCAGTGTAACAAATGTGTAACTCCCCAGTGAATTCATATTTGTTTTGGTAGGTCATTATTCTTTTACAGATGCTGAGAAAACTCCAAAAGGACATCAAGGAAATCAAAGAACACTCTCACAACCAGTGAATGAAACTTTTCTGATTTGGAAAAGTCTAGCTCTCCATAGCAAATACAACAATTATGGAGTGTTTATTTGCAGCAATGGAAATGCACAAGTATTAAGAACATCCATCAGGCAGCACCTGCAACAGTAATCTGAAACATGTCACAAATTTAGGTGTTATTCAATCATATCTTCTTAAAGTATCTTAGTTATTTTAAATTGGTGTCTTTCTTGTTGCCCTTCCCTCAGAGAATACAAATCCTTCTCCAGCAGTCCTCAAGTGCATGGCTGACATATGCACATCCCTACATTGACCTCTCAGTCACTCAGCGGCAATGCTAGTCCACCCCTATCAATGACATGGAATATTTCTTACTATGGATCATTACATAACATGTCTGAGTCACTAAGCAAAGGTAAAGGTTTCCTCTTGTCATTAAGTCTAGTTGTGTCTGACTCTGCGGGGTGGTGTTAAGAGCCACATTGTCCGTAGACATCTTCAAGGTCATGTGGGCAGCATGACTGCATGGAGTGCTGTTACCTTCCTGCAGAAGCGGTACCTATTGATCTACTCACATTTGCATGTTTTCAAACTGCTACATTGGCAGAAGGAGGTGCTAACAGGGGGAACTCACTCCGCTCCCCAAATTCAAACTGCTGACCTTTCGGTCACCAAGTTCAGCAGCTCAGTGGTTTAACCCGCTGCTATCACAGATCAATATTGACTATACTGATTAGAACTGATAGGAGTTGTGCTGTGTATCAGCCAACAAGTAGCCCATCCCTGCTGCATCCTGTCTATGTATGGCCATTTGATGGAGGTGCTTTGAGGTGCTTTTCCTGCATGGCAGAGGATTGGACTGGATGGCCCTTGTGGCCTTTTCCAACTCTATGCTTATATGATTCTATTAAATAAGAGGAAAATTCACCATTTGTAGATGTGGTGGACACTCCAGTACTAGTCACTCCTGAACTCTGCTGCATGGTGTTTTTCTTTACCCCATATCCAGTTGTTACTAAAGGTAGAAAGAGAGAGGGAGAAAGGAAACTTCACAATTGCAGGAAGAAAAGATATGTTCTGTGCCTTCAGGTCAACTCTGTGGTTGTTGTAAATACATTATAACTGTATTCTCGGTTTGCTTCTGACACGATAAATAAATTCATAAATAAATAAGGTCAACTCTGATGGTGATACCAGCTAATGGTTTTTCTTGCCACAATTTATTCTGAGGAGGTTTGACACCACCTCCGTCTAAAGTAGTTTAAATGACTGAGTGGAAATTGGAGCCTTGCTCTGCTGTTTTAGTTCAAGTACTATGCATTAATAAACCCTGTTGCTTCAAAATCATTGTAGAGTTTGGTAGCACAGTTAAGTTTGGTGTATTTTATTACCAATGACAAAGCATTTTGTAGCATTTTAAAGGGGAAAAAACCATTTATAATACCACATTCCACTTTATCAGATGCACACTTAGGCAAGGGTTGGGAAAGCACCATAAACATTTATTTATTTATTTATATAAAACTTTTATATCCCAATCTTCTCTGCCTCCGTAGAGGGACTCAGACCAGCTAAATAGTGAGGTCAAAAACGGCAAAAACAAAAAAATACAAATATTTAATTAGAATTTATACAATGTTTGACAATAATCCTTTAAAATTTCACAGAGTTTCACATTCATTATTGAATATGAAATCTTTTGCACACAAATCATGCATTCTTTCAATGGCCTATGGCCCTCCCTATTCCAAATGTTGAGACCCAACTGAGATTAGTGAATAGAGATAGAATGCAATGTAGTTATTCTATGACCAGCTGTCTAAAGTGTGTGAGAAAAGGGGGAAGGGGTAATTTTTCAACATTTTCCCAAAAGGATCTTAATTCCTAGGACCCTTGTACATTAAAAAATGACATGCAACATGGTATTACTTACATGTGGAGGCTGTGGTTGCACTGTTGGCAGCACCAACTGTGTTTGGTACCAGGTTGTTCTGAACACCATATACTGCAAAGGAAAATACCCTAGTTGAGGAGCATGTTTGTTTTTTAAAAGAAAGAAAGAAAGAAAAAAGACAGAGCCAGAACAATGCTCTTCTTGGAAATAATATTCTGCAGTGATTTACTCTTAAATAGTGAAGCTGAGAACCTGGAGAATTACATTTCTGGTCTACAGTCAAGATAGTTACAGGCCGGCACTACAATCTGTTAAACTTTTGTTTCCCATTGTGGTCAACTGTGAATCGCACATATGGTAGTATCTTTGTGCAATGCTTTATTTCTTGTCAAAAGCATTGCATAAATAAATACATTTAAAACTGATAAAATAAAGGGATCACAAGCAGCTAAATAGTTTTAGACCAAAAACAGGCAACAGTGACTGCATTGTCTGTAGCTTTAAACAGTTCTTCCTCTGTGCAGGAGGCAGGGCATTGTGAGCAAGCATACAGGTGCTGGGTTGTTTGTTCTGCTTCACAGTCGCACAAGATCTTTGTGCAATGATTATCTTTGAGGCTCAGGTGATGCACAATGTAATGGTGCTAGATCTAGGCAGGCTTACGGATCCTATTCTGGAGGAAAAGCATGGAAGTATCCTTGCTGACAATCAGGAATGGAAACCCTTGCAATACAGGGAGATGACACACACACCCCTTGAAAGGTAGTTCAAGCTCAAAACCAGGTCTGGAGGGCTTTTCCCGTTCTCCAAATAAGGGAAACAAAGCATAACTTTTCCCACTTACACTCCATCTTAAGGAAACCATTATTATCAGTTGACTCTAGGGTGCAGCTACAATGTAGAATCCATGCATTTTGACACAATTTTAACTGCAATGGCTCAATGCTATAGAATTCTGAGATTTGTAGTTTGGTGAGGCATTAGCACGCTAACACAAAGAAGTCTGGAGATGTTGTAAAACTTCAGCTCCCATGATCACATAGCATTGAACCATGGTCATTGGTGTCAAATTGCATTAATTCTACAGTGAAAGAGTCCATGATTTTATTTGAAGTAGATGTAGTTCCAATAAAATCGTTTCAATATCAGTATCTCATTTTACAAAGGGATGGATCCCACTAAAACCTAGGAGACTTTGATGCCACTAATGTAAGAAATCAGAAAAAAAGAAAACAATATTTTCAGAATGTTTCATTACTTTTGGGTGTAACAAGGACAGAGGAGGAGCCTTTAACAGCCTCCCTAAACTACAAATCCCAGAATTCTGCAAGAGGCAGAAACCAAATTTTAAGTGGATTTTTTCTCTAGTGTAATGATGTGGAGAGAGGATTTTTTAATTAAATAGTTGGCATAGTTTTCAGCATAACTGGTAAAATTTACTTGTTTCTTCTACCATATTGGTTTTGTGAAGTCAGGCGAAATATACTGTATATAGATACGAGATGAGAGAGAGAGAGAGAGAGAGAGAGAGAGAGAAAGAGAGAGAGAGAGAGAGAGAGAGAGAGGCTAGAAGGAATGTGTAACAAATCACAGCATAAACTAAAATATTGATTCCTTTAATAAATGTTCCAAGCTCTGAACCATTCCAATACCTGTGGAAGATGTGCTGAGACCAGGGTTGAGAGTGGGACAGCTGGGAGCCAAGTTGTTTGGGACCCCAAACACTATAGGAAAGATGGAGAGAGAAAGAACAGTATTGATTATACAGAAAAAGAGTGAAAAGTTGTCCAACCTGAAGCTTTCCCTCCACCCTCCACCCCTGGGCACGTGATGAGGGGCAGCAGCCTGCTGTATACCGAGGCTGCCCCCCTCATACTGGTCTCTCTTTTCTCTATTTCGCTGAATTAAGGGGGCCATGTTGCTTTTGAAAAATTTAAAGAAGGGGATTGAATACATTACTGGTTTGGTGGGGAAAATGACTAAGCGGATGCCTGTCACTTTTAATGGCATGATCAAAGGCTTAAAAGAGTATCTAGAATGACCTCTCTGGGTTCTGTGACTTGGGTCATTGGGAAGTGGGCTCTCTTTGGAGCTAGAATGGGGTTTTCTCGCCCCTGTAAACCTATGTGGTTTGGGAGAGAACCTCCCCAACATGGCCTTCCATTAAAATGGCCAGGGTGAGCAACCATTTGGATTACTTCTGGAGTTTAGGTATTGGACCAAGAGTGGTCTGTGAACATAGTCTTGGGATAAACTTCTTGTCCTTCACTACATATATATTAGGTGGCTTGAATAAATGGTTCAAACACTGGCTCGTTACTACCACACTTTATTTCCTTGTCTCTTTATTTCATGGTGTGGGTATATCTAAGATGTTGTGCTGTTGCCTGTCTTCCAGTTGAAATAAATGCCATTAAAACTTTTTTTGATACTTTGAAATCCCATTCCTTTGGGCTTGTGTAGACTTGTTAATGATGCTCTTAATTGAGGATATACCTGATCCAGTCGAATGGGCTGCAGTGTTGATCAGAGATGAACTTTGCGCCATGTTGTTGTGGTAGCCGCCAAGAGATGACCCTGCAGGCAAGGTGGAGGACCACATGTACGATGGCAAGGCAGCATTCAAGATGGTGGTGTCGTATGTACCTGACACTGGAGAAAAATAAAAAATGACACCTCAAATTAGATTTAGATTAGATTAGTATCTTAATACTTAATAATCAGCTCAGAGATTAATATTTCTGTTGAAATCATGATTTAATCTGCTTTTTAAAAAAAGTCTCTGAAATATTTTGGTCCTCCAGGTATTTTGAATTTACAGAATTTCTGACAATTAGCCAAATGAGCTAGGGCACCTGGGAGTTGAAGTCAGCTGGAGGACCACATTTTGGGAATCTCTGGCTAGGGGCTTATATACATAGGCCACTGAATGAGGCATTGGGGCATTTTTGGCACGATTTAGGTCAGTTTTGCCACTGACCTAAAAATTAAACACTGATGGCATTGTAGTTCACTCAACTTTTTGGAGATTAGAAGAAAACTTTGTGATCAACCCTGATCTTTTTGCATTTGTGATTGTACTCTCTGCTCTTCTCTGTACTTCTGTGTTTTGGCAGATTAATGCCCAGCCATAGCTAATGAGGAAGTAACCATGACACACTATGACAGTAGGGGTGAGGAAAGTGTTGGCACCCCAGATATTAGACTAGAATTTCTATCAATTGTAGAGAGCATAGGAATGATGGGGGCTGCAAGAGGGAGCATGTTTGATACTATGTTTATGATTATGTTTTAGATTGTGTAAACCGCCCCGAGCCTGTAGGAAGGAGCGGTATAAAAATCAAAATAATAAATAAATAAATAAATAAATAAATAAATAAATAAGAAATAGCGGGAATTGCAGTTGGATGTCTACACATCCCCTATTGATTTTGTATCATTCGATTAAGGGCATGCGGTCTTTGATCCTTCAAATATTGATGAACATCATTGGCCAACCTGAGTATAGGTGACGGAAATTGGAGTTGAAGTACATTGAGAGACCTATATGCTCCTTAGATCTACTTTAGAGCCTTTCTCTATTCTTTTCTTATGGGTTTTGTTTTTGGCTGAATATGTTGGGGGTTTTTTTAATGGAATGTTATTTTCCCTTTGGTTTTAAAAAAATCAATTCCATAGACTAAAACCATGGGTTTCATTTCCTTAAGAGTCTAGCAAGACCATACCAGACTGTGTGCTCTCTGTAACCATCTTGGTTTCCACAACAGCTTTCTTAGGTATAGGAAGTGTGCCTGACGGGGAGCGAGTTGGGCTGGCACTAGCTGATCGACTTCCTCGAAGCAGTCGTTTGACATCATCCAGTTCCGTCCCTGAAAGAGTAAAGAGATATTGGGGACCCGGATCCACATGCTAATTTCAAATACATATTACAACTGAAAATGTAGTGAATTATTTAATATAATAAAATCATAGAAAAAAACCCTGATGTATCTGAAGCAAATGATGAAGGCCTCCTCTCTGTTTTGATTGCCCACTTCAAACTATGCCTACTGCGATGTGAACAGTTCCTAGCATTTCCAGTCAAGCACTCCGTGATACTACTTTTGTCCTCCTTTCAACAAGTGGTTGGAAACCAGAGGAGGGTTATAAGTAGAAGATAGCAACGCTTAAGCCCCTATAATATTCTGTGACTGAGTGAGCAAGGCAATTACTTCATAAATGATGCATAAATGTTTCATGTATCATCCCAAGATCTATCCTCCAAGACCACAACATGTATCATTTAGCAATTGGATTACTAAAGATTCCCACTCCCCATTTCTAAGAAATAGTTTTGGGACCCTCCTCATTGTTGTTCCCACAGATTAGGAAAATATTTGATAACATCATAGAAACAGATGGTCAAAGGAAGAGTTCAAAGCCGAAACTCATGGATTATTAACCAAAGGGATTCAGCCACCATTGTTCTAATCCACAAAACCCACAGCAATACTTACACCTGGTTGATGGAGAAGCACTTTGCAGCCTCACTCGGATTTCACTCTCTGGAAAGGGACAAAAGGGAAGAGATGGCTTTTTGTAAGGTGGGACACTTGTTAGTAACCTGATGTCCTGTACATAGCTTTGAATTGCAGAAGATGTATTGCAATGGATTAATAACACTGGTGAGTGATATGGTTTGTCAGACTCACTTGCCCCAAAGTTTGAAAAGGACAGTACAGCTACTTTGACATGCCTTGCTTAATTGCTTATTGCAAATGATTGGCTGCAATGACAATATAGCCATTATAAAATTGTGCTATGCCTACATTCCTAGGGTCTGTTTGCATTATACATTTATAATACTATGACTCCATTAATTACTAAGATTATTTCCTAAGGAATCTTGAGATTGCTGTTTAGGTGGATTCTGAATCCTTTGTCTCAGAGCTCCATCGCTTGCACAAACTACAAATTGAATATTCCAACTCCTCCTCCTTGGGATGAGTAGTTAAAGTGGAATCATTCAGCAACAATTGTATTGTGTGAATAGGTCCTTGGTCCTTCTACCAATTTTATCTGGGTTTGTAGCTGACTGAACACTCAAGAACAAGCCCTGTGTACAACTTCCTCCTTTCAATTTGTTTCACTGATAAGAGAAGGAGTTCATAATTTCAGGAGTTAAACAAATGTAGATATATTATTGTCTTACCACGGGTTTGGCTTCGGCCCCTAGTAGCAGAGGAACCTGTAAAAAATGGGGGGAAATTAAATTCCATTGCATGAAATGTAATCTGAAAAACTGAAAACAAAATAAAGGTTTTTAAATCATACTCAGAATGTGGTGGCTGGAATCCTATATCAGCTAACACTTAAACAAGTAACTTTTCCTGGCCTGACCCCCCACCCCATCTCTCCCTTCAGCCGAACCTGACAGAAACTTCATTCATCCATGATCCAATTGGTGGCAGAATGGATCTCTTTCTCTTCATGCAACTGATGCCTGGTAAAGTAGGTGTGTTACACTCATCACAATAATATCATAATTCTGACAAAAGTTGTGATCATGAATATGAGACAGTTATCTAATTGATAGTTTTTCACTCTTCAGCTTATCTTACCAGCTATCTGTTGCATGGAGAGATGGAGGTCCATTCTGATGGTGAACGGGATAAGATTAAGTGAGGTTTCCATCAGGTTTTTAGGTAGATTGGGGTCAGGCCAGGAGAAGTGACTCAGTTAAGTACTTAGTTAAATATAAGCTGATACAGAATTCTGGGTGACATGTTTGATTTTTAAAAATAAAAAATCAATGATTTAAATTATTATTTTAATTTATTAAAATATTTCTATCTTGTCCTAGATCACAAGTTCTGAGGTTAGTGAACAAGCAAAAATCAATACGCTGTATTTAAAGTTCTCAGTCTTTGCACAGATATGCAAAAACTCCTCTGTTGCGCCAGCTCCACTGGCTGCCAGTTTGCTACCGGGCACAATTCAAAGTGTTAAATGTTTTTAATGGTATTATGACTGTTGTGGCATCAAATTGCTGCCAATTTGTAAGCCGTCTTCGGGCTGAGAAAGGCAGGATAGAAATACTGTAAATAAATAAATAAATATGTGGATAATGATGGTCATCTGGCCCAAGAATACCATAGAATTATGCTGGAGGACCTAGGAAATGCCCAGAGAGGACATGTTTTGTTGAACATGGAAACATGAAACCATGAGTATCAATCCTGTGGATGTGGTAGTGGTGGGCATCATACTGTTACTTATTATATTTTTATCGCTCTGGAATAGTACAGGCATCTATATGGCTTTCTCCCCCAGGCAGGAGATTTTAATTTGAAGAGGGCACCATTTGTTATCCCAGTCCAGGCAGAATAATGGCTGTTCTGGACTAGGACTCAGTGCTGGACTAGGACTCAAGCACCCAAAATAGTACCAGAGGAATGGAAAGAGGTTATTCTTGCAGTTCACAGAGCATTTATAAATCAGTCACCTCTGCAGATAGTAGACATATGCATCACTTTATCTATTAATTGCATGACTGTGAAGGAAGGAAGCAATTTGTTTTAAATAAAGGATTCTAGGCCAGGATTAAAAAATGAACAATTCAAAATATATGCAAATCAATGTCATTTGCATAATTTATTCCAGCAGGAGAATAAGAAGAATTTCGAACTATAGAATATTAAGCTCCCTGACCATAATCTCTTAGAAATGTACATGTCCCCAAATTTTTCTTCATGGTATTAATAATAGACATTTACCAAGGTCTTTCCTGGGAAACTCAGGTGAGGAATTTGCACTGGAACTCCCTGAAGAAGAAAAATAAAATAACATAAAATATATGTAAAAACTCTTTTACATATTGTTCAATACTGCAAAGGACAGTGAAGTAATAGTGCATCACAATAATGCCACAAGTGAAAGAATTGTGGTTGTTGGTGTTGTTGTGTGCCTTCAATTCCAGAGTTATGGCAGCTCCAAGGAACCCATTACAAGTTTTTCTGGGGCTGAGAGTCACCCAGTGGGTTCCCATGACTAGTGTTCCCTATGTCCCTTATTCTAAGGGACGTCCCTTATTTTGGCCCTAAAATATGTGTCCCTTATTTTCAGGCCCTGTCTCTTATTTTTGACTAGCAGGACAAAACTGGGCGGGGTTGAACAGAGGAAGGTGCGCGCTGTGGTTTCCACAGCAATGCCTGCCCGGGGATTCCAACTCGCAGGGCAGCCTACGTCCCCGTTGGAAGGAAGAGGCGATACAGGACTTTTTCAAAGTACAGTAGACTAATTAACCATTACCCAAGGGGAATGTTGGATCATGTTGGATAAAGAAAGTTTCTGGTTGCTTGAGAGTTACTCTTAAAATAAGCCTAGCTGTGAATCCCAATACTATACAATGCTGTGTATCCCATACTATACTATACCATTAACTATCGACATCATAATCATGAAGATGTACTGTCTTATAAAATTTATTTTATTTTAATGTTTAGACAGTGCACTTTTAAAGTCAGCAAAGTCAAGTACTTAATACAGATGGAGAAAATTGGGTAGTTCTAATAATGTTTTTTCTGCATGACAAAGCATGCAGAAACATACCATGTACTGTTAAGAGGGTGTAAGTCAGTTTTTTGGTGAGTTTCAACCATTATCTTATTCTGTTAATAAAACTATTTCTACCTAATGTTTGAGTTTCAAGTTTTTAATGAAGTGTCCCTTATTTTTGTGAAAAATCCCGTAAATGTCCCTTATTTTTTATATCAAAAAATGGCAACCCTACCCATGACTGACAAGCTTGAAGACAGACCTGTTTTTAGCCATTTCCGTCAGCCAATCTAGCTTCATTGGTTTGTTCAGGTGCCCGTAATGGCAGGGGGCCAGCCGTCACAGATTCCTGTCCATAACAGGACCACATGGCAGCCGATCTCGGCTCCTCGTCCCCTATTCAGCAGCACAGTTTAATCTTTTTGATTTTCCTTTATTTTCCTTTATTTTCTTGATTCTTTGTATTTAGTTGGGCTAACTGGGAGTTGGGGACGTGCAGGGGTGGGTGGATGGAGTGCGCACAAACATTTTGGGGCTTGGGAGTGTCACTTTTTAAGCTTTTATCTCCTTCCCTTCCTTTCCTTTAAATACTTCTAAAAGGTGATGATGATGATGATGATGATGATGATTAATCCCAGCAAACAAAAAAGAAAACTCTCATTCTCTGAAAATGACTACAACCTAGTTACCTCACCTCTAGAACAGCACATAGAAACAACTTTAAGAAAGCATTAAACCCAAAGCAGAAAGGAGATTGAAGTGTGCCCACTCCAGTCAATAGAGAAAAAAAATACTTTTTTAAAAAGGAAGCCCAGGGAGGATAGCTCCAGATCATTGCTCTTCCTTCCTTGGGCCTGCTTAAAAAGCAGTTCCTCTCCTCTAGAGTAGGTAAAAGATTGCAGAAAGAGTGGAAAATTTAAGTCTGATGCTTTTAATCCAGGTCTTAATGAAGGATATGGAAGGAGAGCCTGTGGGAAGTGCTTTCTTAACCCTGTTGCTGACACCCAGGCTCCCCTGAAGGAAAAAAGGAAAGCTCCCAGGAATGGAAAGGCGAGCCCTGTAAGTTCCCCATTGCCGCCAATGGACGAGATCTAGCCACATTTTTTGGATATGAACCGAAACAGCTATCCAGCTACCCACCCATTTTCGGGGGTTTACTAGTATCTGGCTAGCAGAAATGGTTTGATGTTCAGCCGAAATGTACAAACCTAATTACTGAAAAAGGAATTTAATCCCGGACTCTCTGTCAAAGGAACATTTGGTACTTGAAATTAAACAGGATCCAACAACATATGCAGAAGATTCATTGATTAGTCTACAATAGACGGAAGGAAGTACATGGCCACCATTGTTGGAGTATTGGTTTAGACAACCATGTATCATGCTTTAATCTAAATCAGGAATAGATATAACAGCAGCTATTTCAATTTCTTATTCCACAGCATACAAGAAGCCACTGAAGGAACAGATGGATCCAAAACAAGTGAGACTCGGGTATTGCTAAAGACAACTATACGTTGACAGGCTCCTAGTATATTATGTTTTCAATCGTGTTTTAGCTGGTAAATTTCGTTGTATGTTGGACTTGGTCCCCATGTAAGCTGCCCCAAGTCCCTTTCGTTGTATGTTGGGGACCAAGCCCAACATACAACGAAATTTACCAGCTAAAACACGATTGAAAACATAATATACTAGGAGCCTGTCAACGTATAGTTGTCTTTAGCAATACCCGAGTTTCACTTGTTTTGGATCCATCTGTTCCATGGTGGCAGGGTATAAAAAAAAATTATAATTTATTATTATATTCAGAAAGATTGGTCAATGTAATCCCCATTCCCAGTTTTCTTGATACTGTGATACCTTCATATGTTGCATGGCGGGTGGCATAGGTTTTTCGTTCGAAGCTTGAGCCAGGTGATTTGGGAAGTGTAGAGGAAGGAGCAGTAGCTTGCTTGTAGGAGGAAGAGGAGGTATTCATTCTAGTACTTCCACCTACAGATGAAACAAAACCTCCTCAAATACATGTCCAATAGAGGATTTGACTGTGATGGGAATGACACAAAACCACTTTGTGCATGTATCTATAAAGACGTGGATTGCTTTTCATATCATTGTAAGAAGGCCATCTCTAATTACTGTCACCGAAGGGACAATGTTGTCAAAATTACTGGTGGACACACCTTGGAAAAGTTACTTTTTGATCTGAAATTCCCCAAACCATCCAGCTTGCACAGCCACTTGCCATTCTGCAAATTGTATTCCAAAGAAATATCATTGCCAAGCTCTGGTTCAAGAGAATTAGTCTTTTCCTCAAAGGGAGGGCCCCATAACTTACCCTCAACATTTAAGATGGAAGACTTGCTCTGAATATTTATATCTATATCCTGCTTTTCTACCAAAAATGGATCTCAAGGCAGGTAATAATGAGATTATGTTGCTGCATTCCCTTAAGTCTTGGTCATCATAGACAATGGTGATGACCGTTCTGGGGAGCCACACAATCCCTTCAACTGTCTGGGACCATTCAATGGGCACAACTAACACCAATTCCAATTCTTTCATTTTACTTTAATGGGCATAGTCTTTAAATTAAATAAAGTAAATAAATAAATAAATAGATGGCAATGAAAATTGCCTCTGAGATGGTTAAATTTACATAAGGAGATTCTGGAAAATTTACAGAGCATTTTATCTCCAAAATAACCATGTGTAGTAGGTTACAATGAGTTAGTAGACTATGTGAGCTCACTCAATGAACAGTAACATATTTAAATCAGTATGCTGTACTTAGAAAGAATGGCAGAAGGACAATTTCTGGGGTGGGGAGCCCAGAAATTGATGTATGATGTAAATTGTTGTTCCATAGATCTTAGCACCCACCTATAGATGAGTCTTAGTGTACGTATTAGAGAGATGGGCCAAAGCTAACAAAATGAAGTTCAACAGGGACAAATGCAAGATACTCCCCTTAGGCAGAAAAAAATGAAATGCAAAGATACAGAATGGGGGAATGCCTAGCTCGACAGCAGTATGTGTGAAAAAGATCTTAGAGTCCTTGTGGACAACAACTTAAACATGAGCCAACAATGTGATGTGGCAAATGGATTTTGGCCTGCATAAACAGGGGTATATTGTCTAGATCCAGGGAAGTCATGCTACTCCTTTATTCTGCCTTGGTCAGACCACACCTGGAATACTGTGTCCAATTCTGGGCACCACAATTGAAGGGAGATATTGACAAACTGGAAGGTGTCCAGAGAAGGGTGACTAAAATGATCAAGGGTCTGGAGAACAAGCCCTATGAGGAGCAGCTTAAAGCGCTGGGCATGTTTGGCCTGCAGAAGAGAAGGCTGAGAGGAGACATGATGGCCATGTATACATATGTGAGGAAAAGCCATAGGGAGGAGAGAGCAGGCTTGTTTTCAGCTGCCCTAGAGACTAGAGGCTCTTCCACATAGCCATATAACCCAGAATATCAAGACAGGAAATCCCACAATATCTGATTTGAACTGGGTTATCTGAGTCCACACTGCCATATATTCCAGTTCAAAACAGATATTGTGGGATTTCCTGCCTTGATATTTTGGGTTATATGGTAGTGTGGAAGAGCCATTTGACATGGAACAATCGCTACAAACTACAGGAAAGGAGATTTTCCTGACTGTGAGAGCTGTTCAGCAGTGGAACTCTCTGCCCCAGAGTGTGGTGGAGGCTCCTTCTTTGGAGGCTTTTAAATAGGGGCTGGATAGCCATCTGTTGGGGGTGCTTTGAATGCAATTTTCCTGCTTCTTGGCAGAAGTTTGGACTGGATGGCTCACAAGGTCTCTTCCAACTCTATGATTCTATGTATTGAACTTTTCTGCCAGTTCATGCAGTTCTGTTCTTTCCTTCTTTCCTCTACTAACAAAAAAGGCCCTGTCCTTGAAAACAGATGGCATGGATTTTGTACACAGAACTAGAGTGAAGCTTGCAAGAAGATGTGATGAGCATTGGGATCATTTCTGTTTCATTAGTGAGGACACAGCAAAACACAAGCCATGTCTGGAATACTATGGCTATAATATGCAGTTTGACAAAAGACCTAGCAACTGTATGACTTTCTGCCCCTTGGATTTATATCAACTCTTCAAAGTGAAGTATGGCTGTGGTTGAAGAAGACACCGTCATGTGAATGTCAGCCTTCAGTTTGTGGAAAATGGGCCCTTTGTACTCTGAGCAGAGGGCCATTCTTGTACATTTGCTTGCAGCTCTGGCACTAGTATCATTCAGTGGCTTCCCCATTAAACTGTCTTAGGAACAAACAACTATTGTTAGAAGACCTTTGCTGACCAGCCCCAGCTCTGTTCCACTTTTGAAATCCAACTTAAAGATAAGCTTGCAAACACACAAATCTCCAAGAATTTCTTGATTTGAGAAGATTGGGCTTGCTTAATGGTGTTTTGAGAATCATACCTCTAATCAGACTTGGGGAGAAAGTACAATTTGGGGAATTCAAAGCCCCAATATCCCCCAATCATCATTCACTATGTATTGGTGGGGCATTCAGGGAAACAAAGGGTTTAAAAATGGCATTTCAATGAAAAGCACTAAAAGAAAATGCACTGTTTGTTCTAGATTAAGTAACTGAAGAAGCACATTTTGGATCTATGGAGAGCCAGGGCAGCTGGGGCCATCCATGAAGTGATAAATCTACCCTATGATTTAGTGAGATTTAAAGGGAAACTATTCAAGCTGTTTTGAACTCTTTCCCCAATACAGAGTCCGTACTACAGACAACTCTTTCAAGGTTCAAAGGAAAATCCAAAGCAGATATACTGCCTCAGTGAAATGGACTTCAGTTGCCACTATGCTATTTGTATGTCTTTTGTTCCGTGTAGCCACATAATTCATAAAGATTTAACTTTAAAATAGCACATTTTTTGTGGCTTTCCAATGGGCAAAATAAATGTGGGTGTCTTTTCTTACTTCTCTTGGATATGGCTACTCCAGAATAAACCAAATTTATGTCTTGTTGAAGGCTTTCATGGCTGGAATCACTGGGTTCCTGTGAGTTTTCCGGGCTGTATGACCATGTTCCAGAAGCATTATCTCCCAACATTTTGCCCACATCTATGGCAGGCACTGAGAATGTGACGCAGCTGGCTGGGTGTCAGCTGCGTAAGATCTCTACTGACCAGACAGTCATGAGTTCGAGGCCTGCCCGGGTTGGGGTAAGCTCTTGACCAATTTGTGTAGCTCGTTGTCAACCTTTGCAACCTGAAAGACAGTTGCATCTGTCAAGTAGGAAATTTAGGTACCACTTTATGGGGAGGCTAAATTTAACTGATTTCTGGAATGTTAAAATGCCTCTTTGTCTGTCTATATATGTTGTATGTCAATGGCATTTAATGTTTGCCTGTATATGTGCATTGTGATCTGCCCTGAGTCCCCTGTGGGGTGAGAAGGGCGGAATATAAATGATGTAAATAAATAAATAAATCCTCAGAGGCCTCAAATAGACAAGAGATCGTTCTCCCACCCTGGACATTCCACAGATATATAAATCCTGCTTGCCTATTTTCCAACAGACCTCACAACATCTGAGAATGCCTGCCATAGATGTGGGCCAAAGACCAGGAGAGAATGCTTCTGGAACATGGCCATACAGCTCGGAAAACTCACAGCCACCAAATTAGTTTGTAGGCAATTATTTTTTTTATTGATAACCATCTCACTTTATATCTCTCTTTTCCCACAGGAGGGACCCAAGAAAAAGACTGATCAAGAGTTCAAAGAAATATAATTGATTTTGGGTAAACAAAAAAGGTGACATTTTGATTCTGCAACACAAACGCTGTGTGGCAAGCATCCCCCCTGTACAAACTCTGGAAGGGCTCTTTCTTGCCTCTCTTCTAGGCATTCTACGATGTAAACAATCCTGTGACTGATGTATTCTCTTCTCCTCCCACTTCCATTTATCCGCCTTTTGTGAAGTTGTTTACATTTGCTCCAAATTTGAGACCCACTTACTGGCTGAGGCATAGCTTCCACCATGACTGTATGTCCTCTTTTCCACTCCACTCCCTCCGCTGTAACTCGTTGTTTTGAGCCCACTGCTCCCACCTCCTTCTGTCAGAGAAAACACGAAAAGAAAGAAGGTGGGTAAAAAAAAGGCAGAATGGCAGAAGAACTGTGTGACCATCCAACTTAAATATGCTTCTTGTGTATCTGACCATTTTAAGAAGATTTTTTATTGGTCTATCTGGTGATATTTTCAGCATTGCAACAATGGTGGAAGCAAAAATGCTAGAAATGAAAAGAATTAATTAAAAAGTCTGAGAGTCAGAATGAGGTGAAGAGTTTTGCCCAAGCACTGAGAAGTACTGCCAAAAGATTTCTCTCCTGGTCCCAAGCATTTCAGATAAGGGATACTTGGTCAGTAGTGTGAATAATTTCTGGCCTCACAAAAGCAGGGGAGAAAATGATTGAAATGCTACCTTTTCCCCCTTCAAAGCCCCTAGTAATGGAGCGGGTTAAACCGCTGAGCTGCTAAACTTGCTAATTGAAAGGTCGGCAGTTTGAAACCAGGGAGTGGAGCTCTCGCTGTCAGCCAACTTAGCAGTTCGAAAACATGCAAATATGAGTAGATCAATAGGTACCACTCTGGTGGGAAGGTAACAGCGCTCCATGCAGTCATTAAATGTGTTTTAACATATGATTTTAATGGATATTTTCAGCAAATGTTGATGTACATAATAAGTGCGAAGTTTAAAACTTAGCAAGTAACTTTAAATGTATTTCAGTATATGATGTTCTCTCTCTCTCTCTCTCTCTCTCTCTCTCTATATATATATATATATATATATATGCAGCGAATTTTGATGTATATAATAATTTTAGTTCACCAGAGGAAGGCCTGGAGTAAGGCCGAAACCGGGCGTGAGCGGCTGATTCATATGCAACTCAACATAAGAAGACACGCCGTTGATACCATTTCAGAGTGACTGTACAAAAACTCATATAATATTGTTTGTGATTACTGTGAAATTGAACAGTATAACAACTTATACAATTATACGCTGAATTCTATTATTTTCTATTTTCTGTATAAGTGGGATATTTGTTGAGTCTACAGACAACGCCAGCTCTTTGGCTTAGAAATGGAGATGAGCACCCCCGAGTCAGACACGACTAGATTTTAACATCAAGGGGAAAACTTTACCTTTACTAGCATTCCAAAAAAGCAGCAGAAAGCAACAGCATTGCCCCACCCCCTTTTTTGGATCTGTCCCTTTTAGGACTTATGAGGAAAAAATAAAGGAGCAGACAGGTAGCAGAATAAGTAAATGCACAACTGCAGTCAGATTGAATTCTATATCGCCACTACTTACTTGGAGGAAGAGATGTCAATCTGGTGGTAACTGTTTCTGTAATAACTACGAATAAAATAGAAGAAAAAGAAAACCATGAATGATAAATATATGGGATATAATGCAGCAGGATGTTCTCCACATCTGCTCTACTGATATGAACAAGAGATATATGGGTTGTCCCTAAAGAAAGACTTCTTTTTCAGAAATTAAGAGCTGAAATTGAAGTGTGAAAGAAAGCCAACATATAGATTTGAAAGTTAACTTGAACCTTAATTTACCCTGAAATTTTATTTTTACAGACAAGTACTAAATATAGCAAGATACAACTTTTTGACGAATATTGAGCAAGACCAATAATTAAGCTCTTATTATCCTCTTTTTCAGAGTCAGATTATTTGATTCTCTTTTCCTTTTTGTCTTCATTTTTTATTTTTTAATGTACATATTCATAAAAACCCAAAACCATTATATATGCATTCTATACGTGTGTGTGTGTGTGTGTGTGTGTGGACCACTGCAATATTTCCTAACATCTATACAATAATTGTATTTTACTATGCTATTCCCTCCCTCCGACCTCCTGTTGTGATGGCTTCCTGTCGTTTGGGTTAACTGTCTAGCCCGCAATTAATGACACAGCACTGCACTTTCGTCCCATGGCCTAATTCATGAGCTACTACTTGCATTCTCCTATTCTCTTGGTCTTGTTTACAGTTGGCCATGTTTTATGACAGTTCTCACCCTAGGTTATTGGCCGTTGTTTTGAACTTAAAATTATTGTTTTCTATGCTACTGGTTTTATCTTGTATTGTATTGTATGTTTATTCATTGTGCCATATGTAAGCTGCCCTGAGTCCCTTTGGGGAGATGGAGGCAGGGTACAAAAATAAAGTTGTTGTTGTTGTTTGTTGTTGTTAAATAAAGTCATGTACGGTTCTCTTCTTCCTTCACATTACAGCAGGGGTGCTCACACTTTTTCAGCATGCGAGCTACTTATAAAACAACCTTATAAAACAAAATGATCTACCTACCCACTACAAAAATGTGAAACATATAACACAATATCTGCTTTGAACTGGGTTTTCTGAGTTCACACTGCCATATAATCTGATTCAAAGCAGATAACATGGGATTTTATTCAACTGTATGGAAAAGGACCTCAGATAACCCACCTGTGCGGCGTCGGGAGCCTGCGGGGCGGGACTGAGCCTTCCTCCTGTCCTGCCTGAGATCTACCAGGGCGCCCTACGCGATCTACCAGTAGATCGCGATCTACCTAATGAGCACCCCTGCATTACAGTATTTTTCCATTCTTCCTATTGGCATAAATTCCATCAAAAAATTCTAACAAATTAAGTTATGAAGCCTTCTATGAAAACTTCTATTCTCTTTCTTTCTTTTTACAAAATTTAGAAATGTTATGGAAGAAGACCCTCTCCCTCATCCCCACCAATCGAGCTTGGGACGGAGGTGGGACTAAGAGGAGAGCCTCCCCAGCAGATCTTAGGCCCCTTCTACACAGCTGAATAAAATCCCATATTATCTGCTTTGAACTTGAATATATGGCAGTGTGGACTCAGATGACCCAGTTCAAAAGCAGATATTGTGGGATTTTCTGTCTTGATATTCTGAGTTATATGGCTGTGTGGGAGGGCCCTTAGAGCCTGTGCCGTTTCATAGAGTGGGATGTGGTTGCGTAGATAGGCTGGACCCAAACCATGTAGGGCTTTGTAGGTAATAACCTGCTTTTAGGTAATATCCAGAACCCATGTATTCTGAGAAACATGTCACTTACGCCTCTCTGTGACTTCTGTTCCATCTCTTTTGTTTTTCTTTGTTACAGCATCCATATCATTTCTATCTGAACAAGAAGAATAAGAGAAAAGATCAATACTTTCGTAACATCATAATTGTTATTTTTTTCCTATAGAGGCCACTGGCCATAAAGTCATGGGTCATTCCTCGTTTTGCAAGTAATGTTATGTTGCTCCTTAGGCACTATAATTTCCACATATCTATATCTATATCTATCTATCTATCTATCCAGAGAGAGAGAGAGAGAGAGAGAGAGAGAGAGAGAGAGAGAGAGCGCCAGCATGGTAATATGTTGGAGACCAAAGTTTGATTCCTTGCTTAGTCATGAAAACCTACTGGGTCACTTTGTTCGGGTCACATACTCTCTGCTCTGTGGTAGGTTTGCTTTAGTGTTGCCATAAGTCAGAAATGGCTTGAAGACACACAACAGCTACTACTACACAAGCAACTGCCACTGAGAATTTTCTGTGAACTGATTACATAAGAACATAAGAACATAAGAAGAGCCATGCTGAATCGGGCCTCAGCCCATCTAGTCCAGCATTCTGTGTCACACAGTGGCCCACTAGTTGTACACAGGGATCTCTAGCAGAAAGGAGGGCAAAACCCTCACCTGCTCCCGACCCCCACAACCAGTACCCGGGAAATCCTGCCTGCCTCCATCAACACAGAGGTGGCACTTGGATGTCCATTTCAGTAGCTACTGATTCCCTTGGTATCCATGAATCTGTCTAATCCTGCCTTGAAGCTGTCCAGGCTGACCGCTGTCACAACCTCCTCTGGAAGTGAGTTCCATAACCCAATGACCCTCTGGGTGAAGAAATATTTCCCTTTATTAGTCCTAACTTTCCTACCTTGGAGCTTTAGGGAGTGCCCCCTAGTCCTAGTGTTGTGTGACAGAGAAAATATTTTTTCTCTATTCACCCTTTCTATCCCATGCATGATTTTATACACTTCGATCAAGTCACCTCTTAAACGCCGTCTTTCAAGGCTGAAAAGACCAAAGGCGTTGCAACCTGATTTCGTAAGGGAGCTGCTCCATCCCTTGGATCATTCTTGTTGCCCTTTTCTGTACCTTTTCCAGTTCCGTTATATCCTTCTTGAGGTGTGGTGACCAGAATTGTACACAGTACTCCAGATGTGGCCTCACCATAGATTTGTAGAGAGGCAATACAACATTTGACGACCTATTTTCGATTCTCTTCCTGATCATGCCAAGCATAGAATTTGCTTTTTTACTGCTGCTGCGCTGGGTTGACATCTTCATTGAGCTGTCCACCAAAACCCCAAGATCCCTTTCCTGGTTTGTCTCGGAAAGCTTTGACCCCATCAATTGGTAGGTGTAGTTGGGGTTCTTTGCCCCGATGTGCATGACTTTACACTTGTTTAGGTTAAAATGCATTTGCCACTTTGTTGCCCATTCACTCCAATTTCGAGAGATCTTTCTGGAGCTCTTTACAATCAGTTTCATTTTTAACTACCCTGAACAATTTAGTGTCGTCTGCAAACTTTGCTACCTCAGAATTTACTCCTACATCCAGGTCATTAATGAATAAATTAAAAAGTAACGGATCCAAAACTGAACCTTGGGGTATGCCACTTCTCACCTCTTTCCATCCAGAGAAATGTCCGTTTATTACCACCCTTTGTTTCCTACAGTTTAGCCAGGTTCCAATCCAGGACAAGACCTGTCCTCTGATTCCATGGCTGAAGAGCTTATTTAGGAGCCTTTGGTGAGGGACTTTGTCAAAAGCCTTTTGAAAGTCAAGGTAAAAACAATATCGACTGGGTCCCCTTTATCTATGTGTTTATTTACACCCTCAAAGAATTCTAACAAGTTAGTAAGACATGATTTGCCTTTGCAGAAACCATGTTGATTTTCCTTCAGCAATGCCTGTTCTTCTATGTGCTTAGTAATTTTTTCTTTAATAATGGTTTCCATCACTTTGCCTGGAACTGAGGTTAGACTAACTGGTCTATAATTTCCTGGATCACCCCTGGATCCTTTCTTGAAGATCGGAGTTACATTTGCCTCCCTCCAGTCCTCGGGTACAGTGCCTGATCTTAGAGAAAGGTTATATATTTTGGCTAGAATTTCAGCAATTTCACACTTGAGTTCCTTAAGAACTCTGGGGTGGATGCCATCTGGCCCTGGTGATTTGTTGACATTTAGTTTAGTAAGGCATGTGAGAACATCTTCCTTGTTTATCTCTATCTGGTTTAATTCATTTAATTCCCTCCCTGAAAAAACTGACTCAGCTGCAGGGATATGTTATCTGTCCTCCTGTGTGAAAACGGAGGCAAAGAAGTCGTTTAGCTGCTCGGCAATCTCCTTGTCTTCACTTATTGTCCCTTTCTTACCATTTTCGTCAAGTGGCCCAACTGCTTTTCTAGTTGGGTTTCTACTTCTGATGTACTTAAAGAAGTTTTTGTTATTTTTTTAATGTTCTTAGCTATATGTGCCTCAGATTAGATTAGATGAGTAAATATTGTAACATGCAAGTTATAGTGTAAATCTGTAAAATACACTGCAAATTTAAAATGCTCATGTTCAAAAGAGAGATAAATGTAATAGTCTCATATGAGAGTATATGTTCAGAGGCATTGCACACATTTGGACGTAATGTAGATGTTTAGAGACACTATGCCTTTTAATCCTTTCTACTTCCCCTAAAATGCTCCGACTTCTTTAACACCCCAAACTAGCAATTCTTCTCATTCATTTTTGAGGCTGTGGTCCTGGGAGAGGAGTTAATAAACAGAACGAACAGTAATGAATAGCAAAGTAACACAGTGATGTGTAACTGGTTACTTTTGCAATAAAGAGGATGTGACGAAAACACGTTTCAAAAAATAATGCAACAAATATGAGCAGTTTCTGTACTTATGCAGTGTGTAATGGTTTCTAGTTGCCTTCACAAAGTTCAATTAATAATTGAATAATTGAAGAAGTACAATTTGATGGTCTATTTTCAAGTCCTCAACTTGTTAAGCAACAGTGCCCTCTAGTGGTAGTTCAAGGCGTTCAGCCAGAGTTTATTCTCTTCAACCATGCATTGCTTGCACGCACGTTTCAATTTGTAATCCTGCAAGTTTCATTTTTTCAAAGATCTTCACTGAGACCTTTATTTGTCAGGAATTTCAACTCTAAAATATTGTACTATAAACATATAGAAGTCTTTTTTTACACTACACGGTCATACCTCTTTTATTGTTAGTGCTTTATCCCAACTTAACATTTATTTCATCCTTTCATAACTATTTTATTTCAGCTAAATTACTACAATTGGCAAGACTGTCAGGCAAGCCTTCATTTTACCACCGGATTTGTTCAACCTATATACTGAACATGTCATATATCATATATACTCAAGAATAAGCCGACCCATATATAAGCCAAGGCACCTAATTTTATCACAAAAAACTGGGAAAACGTATTGACTTTAAGTATAAGGGTGCAGCAGCTGGTAAATTTCAAAATAAAAATAGATACCAATAAAATTACATTGAGGGATCCGTGGGTTAAATGTTTTTGAATATTTACATAAAACTGTAAGATAAGACTCTCCAACTCTGATTAAATAATTATTCCAGCCTTCTTCAATGTAAATGTGCTTATGTATCCTTCCAATAATAATAGAGTAAAATAATAAATGTAATAATGAAAATATATTAATAAAGTAATGGAAATGTAATAACAATAATAGAGTAAAATAATGGAAATATAATAATAATAAATAGAGTAAAATCATAAATGTAATGTAATATGTTTCTATCGCAAATCTCTCCTCGGGAGAATCAAGAATTGCCCTGTTAGGCACAGATTATTGCTTGGCATGGAGTTATCACCCACTGCTTGCAGGGGGAGCTCCCGCTATTAGCCCCAGCTTCTGCCAACCTAGCAGTTTGAAAAAATGTGAGTAGATCAATAGGTACTGACTTGGTGGGAAGGTAATGGTGCTCCATCCAATCATGCTGGCCACATGACCTTGGAGGTGTCTATGGACAACACTAGCTCTTCAGCTTAGAAATGGAGATGAGCACCACCCTTCAGAGTTGAACACGACAAGGCTTAATGTCAGGGGAAAACCCTTATCTTTAACTTTACACTTAGGATAAGGAAGGCTGTAGCACTAAGTCCTCCTTTCCTACACCAACACATGTAGTTTGCATCTGTTGACCCTGTGCATATACCCATATATTGAGCAAGGATTGTTCTAAGTAACTCTGGAAGAACTAAGTTCTTGGAGGGAATGAATCAACCCAATATGCTTACCATTGTGAGCACATAACCTCTAATACAGATCCAGTCCTATTAGAAGGCAGAGTAATGCAGCCACCTGAGGCAGCACATTTGAGGTGCTATAAAAGGACAGCAAAAGGCTAAGTATTAAATTTGTTATTGCATTTTGGTTGCAAGAGATGGAAAGATGTGTTTGGATGATTTTTCTCTTCCTTTGCCACAGATGTAGGGTACTACAAGCCTTAACTACTCTTTCGTAAACATTTTCAAATCATGCATGGGCAATGGGTGTGATTAAACTCCCCCACCCACATACTTTCAATTAAGATATGGAAATGGTTTTGACTCCCATTACTGTTGGGATGGCTTTGAAAACAGATAGGCACATGCCCAAAGACTGATAGTTTGATCTAAGGAATTTCCCTTTGGCAACGCATGTGAAATGATGCCTACAGCATCTGCCTAGTTATGTCTACTTCTGCCAAAATACTTGCTGCATGTGTATGAGGCTGTTTTCGTGTACTTTTCTTGAAAGACTGAGACTTCACATAGACGATGCTGTTTCTGTGTCAGAAAATTTGAATATTTTGAAGTGGCTTAGAAGCTAAATCCATCCAAAGCATTTAAAGCCACCCAATTCTTTTTACAGCTTGCAGCTAGGTCCTTTTTCTCCACATAAGGGATGCCTGAAGCACACTGGCAAAGCCACAGCTTCTGAAACCTTGAGTCATAGGTGGAGTCATAATAGGAGTTCACTTCAAACAAGCACAGGCATTGAAGGAAGATGCCTGGAAGATGCCACAACAAATATAGAACAATGAGGCCAAATATTGGGAAGCTTTTGGCTCTCGGCTGTGTCTCAGCCTCCCTGTTTTACCTGCTGTTGTTTAACGTAGGCTTTGTAATGGCTGTCCTTTTCTTTGCTCAAGACTGGCTCCCAAAAGTTGCCAAGTGATAGAGAGCAGACAGAGTGGTATGTTATGGTTCAAATCCCTACCCAGGCATTAAGTTCACTTGTGGCAAGCACCGCCATCACATTAAACCTCATAACTTTATTATGAGAGGGAAGGATTCTGGAAGTGGCCCTAAGTTCCTTGAAAAGAAAATAGGAGAAAAACGTAAGACCTCAATTTGGTCCTACATACTGTGAGAATAAAAACATTATCCCATCACCTGCCATAGAGACACAAAGAACATCCCAGGAGATGTTTAAAGGCTGAACACAGATGTTCGCTTTTTTAAAAGCAGAAAACTCATGGTGATAAGACTCTGTCCAATTGAGAACCGCTAAGGCATGCATGGGCAAACTTTCTAACTAGGGGGCTGCATGCTAGCACTCCCTGCTAAGAGGACTGGTTGCATGGTGATGGAAGGAAGGAAGGAAGGAAGGAAGGGGGAATGAAAGAGAGAAGAAAGGAAGGCCAAAAGGGAGGAAGGGAAGGATGGAAGGAGAAAGAGGGAGGGAAGGAAGGTAGGGAAGAAAGAGAAAGAAGGAAAGACAAAAAGGAAGGAGGGAATGAGAATAATGAGAGGCAAGGAAGGAGGGAGGAAAGAAAGAAGGAAGGAAGGATGAAAGGGTGGAAGGAAGGAAGGAAGGAAGGGGAAAAAAAGGAAAGACAAAGGGGAAGGAGTGAAGGAGAAAAGGGGAGAGAGAGAAGGAGGGAGGAAAATGGAAGGAAGGACGAAAGTGTGGAAGGGAAAGAGGAAGGAAAGGGAGAAGGAAGGAAAGACAAAAGGGGAAAAAGGAAGGAAGGAAGGAAAAAGTGTTGAAGGGAAGGATGGAAGGAAGGGAAGGAGGAAGGAAAAAGAGAAGGGAGGGAGGAAGAAAAGGAAGACAAGGAAGAAAGGAAAGAAGGAAGGGGAGGAGGAAGGACATATAAGGAAGGAAAGACAAAAAGGAAGGAAGGAAGGAAGGAAGGAAGGAAGGAAGGAAGGAAGGAAGGAAGGAAGGAGAAAAAGGGAGAGAGGGAAGAAGGAAGGAAAGATCAAAGGAAGGAAGGTTGAAAGGGTGGAAGGGAAATGAGGGAGGGAGACAGAGGGAGGAGAGGGGGAAAGAAGGAAGGAAGGAAGGAAGGAAGGAAGGAAGGAAGGAAGGAAGGAAGGAAGGAAGGAAAGAAAAGATGGTGTGAGAGAGGAGGGCATGAGAAAAGAGTCCAAGGGGCCACATCTGGTCCCCAGGCCTGGGTTTGCCCATACCTGCACCAAGGTATTACACAGATGTCTATCACGCAATTAGAAGGAATTACACAGATGTCTACAATGCCTTAGAAGGAATTATGTTCAGTCTCAGAAATTCTACTTATTATTATGAAGGAGGTAATGAGGCTAAAATATAATATTCAAGTAAACAAGATGCTAGAGCCTAACTCAACAGGCACATGGCCTACAAGGAGGGAGGGAAATTAAGTTCTTATCTTAAGAGTTCTTCAAAGAGAGAAATGACTAATAAATATGTGATCTAATCATACACAGAGCAAGTGACTGCTTGCATGTGTACAAGATTTTGGAGATTACGCAGAAGCGGTTTTGCAGTGAGGTGGTATAGCTCAGTGATAGCACATTTGCTTTAAACAAAGGCATTTCAGCATCCAGTATGGAGGAGGATAGCAAAACAAAGTCTTATTTGAAACCACAGAAAAATGCCACCACTGATCACAGATGGTGCTGAACTAGTGTGACCAATGGTCAGACTCAGCATAAAGGGGATCTGTTGTTGAAAGCTTTCATGACTGGAATCACTGGATTGCTGTGAGTTTCCCGGGCAGCAACCCATAAAATAGATTATTTATTAGAAGAAAGGAGCAGTTCAATTGGCATCTTCCTTTCTGGTGAGTGTGAAAGAGAGATGGGTACGGTAGAAATACTGGCAATGGTGTCAAAATTGTGACTAAGGGCTTGTCTACACTGGCCCAATGCCCCCAATTGGACCAGACATTGAACCTGGATTTCTTCATTATTTATTTATCGTGTCAGAAGTGAAATGAGAAAAACCACAAACAAAGTTAAAAACTTGGAATTATGCTAAATGTCCTTTGACCAGAAGAGTGCCTTTGATGTCACTTTAAGAAGGTTCTCCTTTGTGCATGTGGCAGGGCTCAAACTATCCTGGGTTGGTGGAATATTGTGGAAATTGCTCTTAATTTACTTTGCTCTTTGTCTTTTAGATATGGAATTTGTTTTGCATTTTATTGTTGTTGTGCTTTTGCTGTAGTTCGATATATTGTAAACCGTCCTGAGCCAATAGGAAAGGACAGTATACAAATCGAAATAATAAATTTATTTATTTATTATTTCAATTTTATATTCCGCTCCTTCCTGCAGGCTCGGGGCGGATAACAGTAAAATAGATGGGCGGCATGTCACAAACAAGTAGACATGTGGCCCTACAATAAAAGCATAAATAAATAAAATAACTCCAAACAATATCCAGGGACTTCCAGTCTTTAACCAGAATATGCTACAACTTGACTACAATTCCCAGGAACCTCAGTCCACCGTCCACCCCCAAACCCAATTCTAGATAACCTCCCATTTTAAGTGCAACTGGGGGGGGGGGGGCATTGTGAAATCACACCCCACAAAGTTAGATGGATATGAGGGCCATTATGGCAGAAAATATGGACCCTCAAAATGTCTTGAGTGGGCCACATGAAGCCTGCAGACTGCATATTCCACAATTCTGAACAAAAGTATCCAACTAAAATACTTGTTAATTTTAGGATAGAAAATAATTTTCATTCTATTACACTCCCCAGAGTTCTAGATGCATTTCATAGCCCATATAATAGAAAAGCAAGCAATGTTATCAATCAAATTTTACAGGATGGAAAGGAGTGCCGGAACAATGCACTAAGTTCCTCTGTATTTCATGTGGGGTTGGTAAGTTCAGGGTGCTATGGCAAAAGTGAAGCTCTTATTGGCTCTCCAGACATTGTTAAGTTGCAACCTCTTTCAGCCTAAGCCAGCAGAGTCAATGGTGAGGAACACCTGGAGAGTCCAGCAACATCTGGAGAGCTACAATTTACCCACCGTTCCATTATTGTAGGCTGCCCATTACAAAGAGGTAAGGAAGAACTAGAAATAAGCTTCCAAATTTGTGTGAGAGAGGTTGATTTTTAGAGTTTATCCACCATACAGTCTGTCTGTGTCAAACCCTGCTATCCAACTGCTGCTAGTGAAGCTGCTCAAAATCACCACTGAATGTTTATTTATTTCATGTCAAAAGCATCTTGAGAATTAAATAGAATGGAAAGCATAAAATGTATACATGCATTCTCATGGCATATTTTTCCATCAACATACATACTGTTTAAAGTTAATACAATAGTGACATGAATATAACAGTGTGCTCAATCAGTCAGAGCTGAATTCTAGATGGTGCGAAATAGGCGATTCTTGGAATTGTAGTCCAAAAAAGTAACTTTTCTAAACTCTCGTTTTCCTCTCTCTGAACAAAGGATGATTCCTCAGTAACAGCTGTGTGTCACTCATATTCTTAAGCAGGCACCACAGGTTGGGGCCAGGAGCAAGCAAGATGCGTCATGCCTCTAGGAACCAAATGCCTTTAGGGCAAGGTATATGTTCAGGGCGACACACCCAGCAGGCTCCGTGGAGCCATTTGTAGCCTCATCAGTAGAAGAAAGGAATCAACAAACCAGGAGCCAAAAGCTAAGCTACCCGGAGGGCACATCCATTTTCATTGTTCTGTTAAAAACTGTTCTCAGACAAACTTTGTACTTGAAAGTGAAATCATCCACAACCCCTCCATAAAAGGGTTTTTGCTTCTCTTTTAAAAAGAAGACTATCCTGTTAGTGTCTGTTCAGTCATGCTCTCCTTGATGCTTCAAAAGAATTATTATCATAGGAAGAGAGACTCTATTACTTCCCTTTACATCACAGCAAGGAGGTTTATTTCTCTGTGGAATGTACAGGATGGGAGAAAGAACTAAACTTCACTGGCCTAGTTTCCAACAGACCTCACAACCTCTGAGGATGCCTGCCATAGATGTGAGTGAAACGTCAGGAGAGAATGCTTCTGGAACATGGCCATACAGCTCGGAAAACTCACAGCAACCCAGTGATTCCGGCCATGAAAGCCTTCAACAAATAAGCTTCTTATGAAATCTTTTTATACCCCCAACTCTCCTTTCATCTGTATTCGGTTTAGCTAGAAGCTTTTTTTCAGCAACATTGGCATTCAGAAAATAGTGAAGAAACGCAGGCGGGCTGTAGCAGCCTGTTTGTAGTAAACAATGTCATGTAGCATATGCCATGAAAGAATTGGGTCTATTCTAGTTAATCCTCCTTGTTGCTGCTCTTGCCTGCTCTCCTGACTACAACAGGCAAGTTAAACAGCAGCTGTTACAGTAGCAAGGCAGAGAAAGGGGGAAAGCAGATAATTTCCCCTCACCAGCTATTTCTAGCATTTCAGCAAAGGATAGAGCTATGCATTTGACCAAAAGTGAAGGCTGGAGAAAGAAATGGTCAATCCTGGATCCAATTTGGAAGAAACTTTCAAGTAATCTCTAGAAGATTCATATGTTTTTGTTAATTTACACAAAGCTCATCTGCTTGATTGTTTCATTTTACATGCCAGTATTATTAATTTTGAATAGAAATTTTGCTGAAATATGTTGGACGGCTCTTATTTTTGTAGTGTAGGAACTTCCCAGGTTATTCCTGCCTCAGGCACCCAATTTTCTGTTAAAGAAGTCATGCCTAGGAACGCGTTTAGTTTGGGCCCTTCCAGACAAACCCTATATCCCAGGATCTGATCCCAGGTTTTCTGTTTATCCCAGATTATCTAGCAGTGGGGACTCATATAATCCAGGTTAAAGCAGAAAACCTGGGATCAGATCCTGGGATATAGGGCCTGTTTGGAAGGGCCCTTTGTTAACTACAATACATTATTCAGTTCTTGTCCCAGTATCCTTTGGGAGGATAGTTAAGTGAATGTACTTGTGGTACAGAACATCAGAATCCTTCCCTTGGCTGTGTGTTAGTATTTCAAAAGTTCTTAATACTTAATAATACACATAACAGTACAATTCTATACATGTGTAATTAGAAAGAAGTTCCATTTTGTTCACTGGGGATTACACCCAGGTAAATTTGGCTAAGATTGCAACATAAATCTTATTTTTGCTATTTTGAAAAGGGAGGAAAACAAAGAATAATGAACAAGTTTTCCCAACATCACAACTAAGTCAAAGTCAGATTGGGATAATAAAATTGCATTCTATTAGGATTAATTTTTGAAAGTTAATAGTCCAAAGTTAACGTCTGAATTATGTACACAAAGGCAAACAAATGGAGTAATTCATAGTAAACTTCTCCCTGCTGATAAAAATAGCTATACCTGATACACATTTATAACACCCTCCAAAATTACTGAACTTTCCTCCTAAATAAAGGTAAAGATAAAGATAAAGGTTTTTCCCTGACTTTAAGTCCAGTCGTGTCCGACTCTGGGGGTTGGTGCAAACCTGCGACCTTTCGATCAACAAATTTAGCGGCTCAGTGGTTTAAACCACTGCACCACCTAAGTAACTATCTTAAAAATGGGGCTGCATGCACCCAATGAAAACATGTTTATGGCCTCATCGACAATGCATTATATGGTCATTATATGCGTCTACACTGACCATATAATTTACTTTCAAATGGTATTAGTTGGCAATATAGATGGGGCCTAAATTGCTTTGCTGCATTTTTCAGTGAGTTTGTATTATTATTTTTTTCAATATCTGCTGTAAACTTTGTCCAGCGGGATCAAACTAAGCTCAGTATTTATTTTCTACATCAACAGCTGCTAGAAGGCATTCAAACACAGAATAAACAATCACTTCAATGCTCTTAATTTGTCTGAGATTTATGTTTGCTCCCAAAATATCCACTGGAGACATTGAAGGAATGGGTTCCACTTTCATTTTATTTATTTTTTCTTGCATTACATACCTGAAGTGCTTTTGCTGGTAATCCTTAATGTTCACTTCTAACCCAAATTCCAGATGTTGCTCCACAAGACCCTTTTGACACCACTCCTGCACTGGGATGTTGTTTCTAAGTGGTCCTCAAAAACTGCTGAATGTGCCTAGTATTTAATTCTTTTCACCCGCCCACCCTCCCACCCCTAATATGTAGATTCCCTTTCCCAAACCCTTTCTCCTAAACAAGTCTTAACAAAGGTGTGTCATGGTTTCCTGCCTTACTCCACCCTATCAATTATCCAACACACTGCGTGTTAAAAAAAAATCTGCCTCCAGGAATCAAATTTAACTGCTGAGAAGTAAAGCATCAACCTACTTGCTTAAGTAATCATCCATTAGGAGCATGCATTGAGCTTGGGTCCTGCCACTAGGCAGGTGGGTTTTGGAGCCACTGTACACAAATGTCAACAGCTGTCCAATGCTATAAAAATTCATTTGCACTAGTGACATTTCTAGATATTTTATTGCATTCACTTCACAGGTTGAGACTGTGAAAAGGTATGAAGACTCAGAGGATACTCGAATTGAACTTTTCTAACCCCCTGAAGACACAGGTCCGCAGTCTGGGGGTGATCCTGGATTCACCATTAACCCTGGAACCCAAGGTGTCGGTGGTAGCCAGGAGCACCTTCACACAGTTAAAACTTGTGCACTAACTGCTCCCGTACCTTGAGACGCCTGATTTGGCTGTGATAGTCTTAGTCACATCTCATATGGACTACTGCAACGCTCTCTATGTGGGGCTGAATTTGAAGACCGTTCAGAAGCTGCAATTGGTGTAGAGATCGACAGCCAGATTGCTAACTGGAGTGCTGTATCATGAGAGGATGACTCCCATGCTGCGGCAGCTCCACTGGTTGCTGGTCTGCTTCCGTGCTAAATAGAAAGTGCTGGTCGTTACCTATAAAGCCCTAGACGGTCCAGGTTCAGGCTTTTTGTCTAATCGCATCTCCTTATACAGGCCATCCCATGCACTGTGGTCAATGGAGGAGGCCCTGCTCTCAGTCCTACCCCTGTCACAAGCATGGCTGGTGGGAATGAGATAAAGCGTCTTCTCCGCAATCGCTCCTTGTCTCTGGAACTCCCTTCCTAAAGAAATAAAAATGGCCCCCATCCTCCTCTCCTTCAAAAAACCCCCATATTTATGCACTTTAGCATATGGAGAGGATTAGGACACTTTTAATTCCATCGGAATGCTGGCTAACTTATTTATTTATATTCCTTTGCTGCTATGGTAAATGAGAAAGAACAACCATGATAGCAATTTCTATGTATTTTGATCGTTCTGTCGGGGTTTATGTCTTAATTGTTAATTACCAGTATGTTATTAGTATAATTATGTTTATTTGACTATTCGTATTCTGCTTCCTATTTTGATGTTAATTTCTCCTTTGTCACAAGTTTATGGTTATTATTTTGTATTATTTAGTATTTGTTGAGATGTTTGTATTTGTGTAGTGCATTGAATGTTTGCCTTTTTTGGTATATAAACTGCCCTTAGTCCCCTCGGGGAAAGAGAGAAGTTTATAAATAAAGTATTATTAATATTGTTATTATTATGTCACTAACCTGATTACAGGTATTACTGCTGAGGGGGAGAGAAATAAATACCATGCAAGCAAATTCTGGTGTTTTGTGTTTCCTTCTGCGCTATACAATCTTTGAAAGTCCATCTTCCTTTAGCCTAGAGCAGGGCTGTCCAACTGGCGGCCCGGGGGCCGTATACGGCCCCCAGCATGTTGGACACGGCCCCCGCTATGCCCCCGGCCGCCATTTAAAGTTTTTTTAAAAAAAATTCTAATTTTTTTTAAAAAAATGGTGGCCGAGGGGGAGGGGGAGGCGGGGCAGGGAGGAGGAAGTGAGCCAGCTCCTCCTCCCTGCACCGCCCCTCCATCCCTCTCTCCGCCCGCCCGATGCAAACCGGATCTCATCGGCGCCAGTGAGAGGGACAAGGGGTAGTACAAGGAGGAGGAAGAGAGCTAGCTCCTCCTCCCTGCACCGCCCTCTTCTTCCCTCTCTCGTCGGCGCCGATGCCTTGGAAGGGAGGGGGGTCCCCCGCAGTGCCTCGCTGCCTTGCAAGGCATCGTGGCAGCGGCTGAAGCCGGCGCCGGCTTCCGCGGCTGCCGCGATGCTTTGCAAGGGAGGGCTCCCCAGCAGCGCCTCCCTGCCTTGCAAGGCATCGCGGCAGCGGGCGGAAGCCGGCGCCGGCTTCCGCGGCTGCCGCGATGCTTTGCAAGGGAGGGGGTCCCCAGGCGCCTCGCCCCTTGCAAGGCATCGCGGCAGCGGCTGAAGCCGGCGCCGGCTTCCGCGGCTGCCGCGATGCCTTGCAAGGGAGGGGGTGTTTCCCACGGCACCTCACTCCCTTCCAAGGCATGGCGGCAGCAGCTTCTTCTGCGGCCAGGATGCCTTGGAAGGGAGGGGAGTGCCCCGTGGCTCCTCCCTCTCCCAAAGCATCCCGGCAGCCAGGGGTGGGGCCGGGGCCGGGGCCGGGCGGCCCCCCAGGTCATCAGTGACCTGGAATCCGGCCCTTGGCCGGTTAAAAGTTGGACAGCACTGGCCTGGAGATAGAAGTACCCTCCAAACCAAGGGCTCCCTGTAGCTAGCCATGATAAATTGGAACGCCAGCCAGGAGTAGTCTGGATAGACTTAGGTTGCATCCAGGCCAATGGAAATGTTTTGTTGATTCCTGATTCCAGATGTCATTCCTGATCTTTCCAATTTTCTATAACTGGTTAAAATAAATTGACTTGGGAAGCTGGTGCAAAAGGTCTCTGATCCAGAAAATAATCTGAAACAAGCAATACACATATGGATCTCTAAAATAAAATCTAGGACTTTGTAATCTGTCTAGATATGCTATTTGTTGTTTAGGGGATCAGCTCTATGTTTAGCTGTGCGGAAATGCTGGACTCCATCAGTGAAAGGACTAGGATGCTTCTCTGCTGTACACAATCTGCTGTATTATTAACCACAAATAGAAGTTATAGCAGTAATGTGTATCAGTGTTCAGCACCCGATGAAGGCTTTGGAGTGACCTGGAACAGAAAGTAGGAAGAAGTAAAAAAGAAGGTAGAACACACAAAAAAGCTTATAAAATAAAAACTAGCACAGGTGACAAACATGTCTCTGAACTTGGTACATCATGACTACTATTAGTAGGTTGATAGACTTCTCATCCATGAAACTGTCTAATCTTTTTGATAAATGTGAGATGGTACTTTGCAGCCAGTGAACGGTCAGGTAGTTTACCAAAAAATAAAGGGAGTGGGAGAGAGGGTAGCAAATACCAGATAAAAAAATGGAGGCCAATTCTCAACTGCAGAGTCTCTTAGAATCAGAGAGTTGGAAGGGGCTTCATAGGTGATCCATACTAAATGTGTTGGGTAGCAAAATAATTCTTGAGGAAGCATAGAACAAAAGCTTCTTCTACCACAAAGCAGGATCCCATGAGGTAAAGAATTGGGCATTCTGTTGTTTGGTGATCCCACCAGAACAAAATAGTTTGGTCTGTGAAAGGACTTCTTCAGAGAGAGGCAATGAAGTGGCACTGCGTGCTTTCCTATCTCAAATAGTGGGATATTATGTTCTATATCTGAACAAGTCAGGCATTCTTCTTCTCCTTTTGGAATTGGTCACATTGAACACAGAGCCTGCATATCTTTTAATTTCAAACATTTTGGTACCTGGGTGTGAACAGTGGAGTGAAGCTTGGGAATAAGGAGTTGTACCACACTGTGAGACAAGTGTGAACAATCTGTAAAACTGCTTCCTCTGCATAAGTGTCTTATACTGGTAGTAACCCAACTTCCATCTTACATTTTCCCTATGAAGGGAGAAGAATTTGAAAAAGTAAAGGCAGACCTTCCCTTGATCCCAAGGATAAAATATTCATAACACTTTAGCTGTATGATTCATCTCCAGCATCCGTCATCACTTGCAGAAATGTGTCACATTACCAAGGAAGACTCAGGGAAGGGCTGTGATTCAGTGGCGGAGCACATGTTCCACCACATGCACCCAGACGTTCTCAAGTTCAAGTCCATGTAAGTCTAGAAAATGAAACCAGAAGATCAACCACCACTGAGCTTCTCACAAACATTGTTATACTGCAGTTGCACAATCCCATCTTTGTTTGTAGCTAATCACAAATTGTTGTAGCTCCCCTGATGATGAACTGTTCTGTGCCAAGGTTGGACATTTGGAAAGTGATTCTTTTCCCACTTGAAATTATCCACCAATCACTCTTTCCCATTAGATCCCCTCCAGTCCGGCTTCCGTGTTGGGCACAGGACGGAGACTGTGCTGGTCTCCATTACAGACCGGTTGTTGCAACCTAGACCTGGAGGATCCCTCAGTAAACCACCACAAAGCAGCCATGATTAAATGTGTTATTTAGAATAGGTAGAAAAAAGGAAGGAGATAAAAATATAGTCCACTGATGCTCCCAGCACCTGAGTATTGCAAGAGTTCAAAGATCCACAAACTGAAGCAATAGTCTTGAACCCCAATGGGCTAAAATCCGTGATAAGTCCTTGGCAAATGATGGCTTGGCTGAATACTTGAGTCCGTGACGTGAAGGCTCTGCGGCCTGGTCCTGAACTTGAGTTCCTTGGAGCTTGGCAATGAAATCTTGACGTTGGCGCGAGATCCTGAGCACCAATGGGAACCAACTTAAATAGGTCCCCCATTGTTTTGGCCTCGGAGGTGTTGACTTCGGCGCAACACTTTCTCAGGGACAGTTTGTGGGCCTCACTTTCCCAAGCCTCCCAAGGAAGGCAACTATGTCAGCTTGTTAGTGGCTGCACCTGGAGAAGAGGGGGGGGGGAAGCGAGGCTTTGCCTTTTCAGTGCTTCTTATCAGTTTGGGAAGAAAGAAAGCTGCGTCTGGCCTTGACTGCTGGCTGACTCAGAGGCCTCTGCAAAGGTTTTCTCTCAGACTGGACTGGAGACTGGGATTTAACATGGCTTCTATCTGGCTTAGCTATGGAGTCAGGCTGGGGCATGACATCGGCTCCATTGCCAGTTGGACCAAGGTGGATCCACCGTTTAGCCATGACAGGAGTTAGAGGGACTGCCCTTAAATGGGTGACCTCCTTCCACCAAGACCTTCCACCAAATAACGGGTGGAGAGGGAAGGTGTAGTCTCTGAGGGGCTCCGTCTAAGCTGTGGGGTCCCACAGGGGGCTATTCTCCCCCTCTGTTATTTAACATCTATATGCGTCCACTTGCCCGACTGATGCGTAGCTTTGGTCTGGAGTGCTATCAGTACCTTGAGGCTGTGACTGGATTGCTATGAGCTGGCCAGTTGAGGGTGAATCCATCAAAGACGGAGATCCTATGACTGGGTTGCCCGGGAAGGGGGGAATGCCGACTGCCTACTCTGGACAGCAAGGCATTACGCCTGTCATCTTCAGTAAAAAAAATCTGGGAGTACAGTTGGACCCACTGCTGACAATGGAGGCCCAGGTCTTCAATGCGAGCAGATCCACATTTTTCCATCTGTGACAGGCTAGGCGGTTGGCACCTTACCTATCCAGGAGCGACCTAGCTATAGTGATCCAGGCGATGGTCATCTCGAGATTAGACTACTGTAATGCCCTCTACATTGGCCTTCCTTTGTCTGTGATCCAGAAACTTAAGCTAGTGCAAAATGCTGCAGCTCGACTGCTCGCCGGAGTGCCGGTGAGATGCCATATCACCCCTATATTGCAGCAATTGCACTGGCTCCCAATAGAATACCAGATTGCATTCAAAGTGCTGGTTCTAACCTTTAAGGCCTTGTATGGTCTAGGGTCGGTGTACCTGAAGGCCCGCCTTTTCCCATATATTCCCCAGAGATCACTACGGTCGAAGAAACAAAACCTCCTTGATGTCCCTTCTATCCAAACTCACCACTCATCAGCTACTAGGCAAAGAGCGTTCTCAGTGGTGGCTCCAACTCTATGGAACGCTTTACCGGAGGAAGTTCGATCAATTAGAGAACTGGCCACTTTTCGGAGGACTTGTAAAACTACCCCTTTCCGGCAAGCATTCAATCTTAGTGGCCCCTCTTAAAATTGTAGAAACTTGGTTTTATATGTATTGCTTTTAATGTATATGCTTTTAGATTTTGTGACCCCCCCCCCCCGAGCCTGCGGGGAGGAGCGGTATAGAAATCGAAATAATAAATAAAAAAATAAAATATGGTTTAGTAATCACTTTGTGTAGGCAATACTGTGCCAGATGGATCAATAGACTGATTGGGAAGAAGTCAGTTTTTCAACATTTTTATCACCTTGGGAAATCAATAGATTAAGAAATACATGTTTCTTGGCAACTAACAATTCATGAATTTCCATGAATCACCTGAATTCATACTTTTACTTCTGTTTTTTTTCCTCTCAAGTGGAATAAAAACTGTTAAGAGGAAACAGGAAAAAACACTATTGAAAAATGATGACTCAGGACATT
Organism: Anolis apletophallus; assembly: GCA_030556195.1. Taxonomy (NCBI): domain Eukaryota; kingdom Metazoa; phylum Chordata; class Lepidosauria; order Squamata; family Anolidae; genus Anolis; species Anolis apletophallus. The sequence continues at coordinate 74,201,005 of JARBWK010000010.1, forward strand.
CAAAAGGATATCTTACCACTCAGTTCTTCCAGCCAATATTCACCACAGAAATATCAATCAAAAGCTAGATCCAATCCGTAATTTATCATGTATCAAGGCAATTAATAACATTCTCTTTTCAGTGTTATTTTAGAGGACTATTTGAGGCATTTTGACAGGAAATTGCTTTTAAAAATTGTGCCCTTCCCTTAGTAGTCCCAATTTTTTTTAAAAAATAAGAATGGATGTGTAATGTACAACACAATGAGTAACACACTGAATCACTTAAAACACTGTTAACAAGTAGCAACAATTAATTATTTGTCAAACACATTAGTAACAGTAACATATGAGATATAAAATACCATATTTACTTAAATGTAATGAGCATCTTTTTTTGGCTTAATTGTTTAGTCAAAATGGAGATGTGCATTACATTTGATGGTGCATTACAATCATGCTGCAAAAGGTGCCCCTCTCCCTCCATCAGGCTGAGCATAGCAAACTCGCTAGCTCCAGCCTGACGGTGGAGCAGCTTTTCTCCCCAGCTGGGAAACAAAGGAGAAAGAGCACCTCTTCCCTCCCCAAGCCCTGCTGTCCTTCGTCTCTCAGCTGAGAGACAATGAAGAAACCAAACTCCTTTAGAAAAGGATTTTCCCTTTTGGCACTAATGTTGGAGAGTGGTTCCTGGTCAATGTGGTCCCCGTTCAAGTGGTCCCTGGTTAAAGTGGGTCCTGGTCAAGTGGGCCCTGGTTGAAGTGGGCCCTGGTCAATTAGTCCCTGGTCAAAGTAGATCCTAGTCAAGTGGGCCCTGGCCAAAAAAAGATTGGGTACCACTATTGTAAAGGGACTCTTTCAGCTTCTGCAGAAGCGGAGCCCAGTGGTTACTGCAACACGCTCTATGTGGGGTTGCCTTTGAAGACTGTTCGGAAACTTCAACTAGTCCAGTGGGCAGCAGCTAGATTACTCACTGGAGCATCATACAGGGAGCATAACACCCTCCTGCTGTGTCAGCTCCACTGGCTGCTGGTCCATTTCCGAGCACAATTCAAAGTGCTGGCCTTGACCTATAAAGCCCAATACGGTTCCGGCCCAGCTTACTTGTCCGAATGTATCTCCCACTACGTCCCACCTTGGAGCTTAAGATCTTCCAGGGAGGCCCTGCTCTCGATCCCGCCTCCATCGCAAATGTGCTTGGTGGGGACGAGGGACAGGGCCTTCTCAGTGGTGGCCCCCTGCCACCTGGCCCCCTGTGGAACTCGCTCCCCAGTGAAATTATTTATTTATTTATTTATTTATAAATTCGATTTGGTAGACCGCTCTCTCTGGAGCCCAGAGCGGTTTACAGCATAAAATCAATAAAACATCAATAAACAGATAAAAGACGTATACCCAAAAGCCCCCCTCCCCACAAATGATCCCGGCAAGCAATAATACGCAGAGGCAATACATGGCAGGACGGTATGTTGGCAGCTGGCAACTAAGGAGGCATCAGTTGGGACCAAATGCCTGCCTATATAGCCAAGTCTTCACAGACTTGCGGAAGGCCAACAAACCCCGTAGTGCTCGTATCTCCTCCGGCAGAGAATTCCAGAGGGTCGGAGCGGCCACTGTAAATGCTCTCTGCCGGGTGCTCGACAGCCTACAGATCTTAATACTAGGGACCTCTAGTAGATTAAGCCCCTCTGAGCGCAGTGATCTTCTGGGTTTGTATGGGGTAAGACGCTCCCTCAAGTACACTGGCCCCAAACCATATAAGGCCTTGAAAGTTAGAACTAACACCTTGAAGGAGACCCAGAATTCGATGGGAAGCCAGTGCAGTGCACGCAGGAGTGGGGTCACATGCGCAGATCTTGGGGCTCCCGACAGCAGGCGCGCTGCTGCGTTCTGCACCAGCTTAAGTTTCCGGATCGCCGACAAGGGTAGGCCAATGTACAGCGCATTACAGTAATCAAGCCTCGAGATGACCGTGGCTTGGATCACCGTGGCCAGGTCGCAGCGGGAGAGGTAAGGAGCCAGACGTTTCGCCTGCCGCAGATGGTAGAACGCTGTATTGCAAGCGCAGGCAATCTGCGCTTCCATCGACAGTTGGGTGTCTAGCTGGACCCCAAGGCTCTTAACTAGGGGCTGTGGGCGAAGTGCCACACCATCAAACGTCGGCAACTGGGTCTCTACCCCCTCCGGGCGGCCCAACTGCATCCCTCCTTTCCCTCAGAAAGAAGTTGAAAACATGGTTGTGGGACCAGGCATTTGGGTAGCAGGCTGACAATTATGACAATGTTATAGAGAACGGACCATGGACAGGCTTTGGACTGAGTCGTTGGTTGCAGAATTCAGATTTAGATGTGGCCAATCAGCTAATACTATTTTAAATGGATTTTTAATTTAATTTAATGTTTTTACTTATTATGTAATTGTTGTGTTTTACTATGTTTTGTATGTGGGGGCATCACATTGCTGCCGGCTGTAAGCCGCCCTGAGTCCCCTTCCAGGGGTTGAGAAGGGTGGGGTATAAATTTTTGAAATAATAATAATAAAGTGGTGACAAACACAGTTTAGTGCCACTGACAAGCCACCCTAAATGCCCCCCTCTCTCACCAGACCCAGGTACAATCCCCCATTTTCTCCCCTCTTCCTTTCCAGTTCTCCCCATTGCCAATGTCAGGGGGAACAAAGGGGAAAGGTAGGCTCTGTGATGTGGATGAAGACCCCACATAATGCCAGGGGTGAGGGGGGGGGACAGGGGACTACCATCCTTGTCCCCAGGCCATGTAACCTGGAGAAGACGGGATGACAATCAGGTCAGTTATGTCCAGTTCTGTTTGGGAACCCGCTCAATTGGCCATAAGTCAGGGGAAACCCTGAATCTTAATTCTTTGCTTAGCACTATACTGTTTGTTTGTTTTTGCTAAGGTAATGCAACAGGGATGGATTATTTCCCAGTGCACACAAAGAGAAGAGGAGGCAGAGAAGGAGGGGGATCCTGCCATACCATCACCACCATTTCTCCTACTAAGCAGAGCAATCTTGCACACTATACAATTATAGTGCTGTTTTTCCACTTTAACTACCTTGGTTCTTTCCTATAGAGTCCTAGGATTTGAAAATTATGGGGGAGGGGGTTTATCAGCCGGAGATCCCTAGTGCCTCACAAAGCAAAACCTACTATTCCATAGGATAGTAGTGCAAGTTGAATCAAAGCACTGAATGATTATAAAACCACTATGCACACCATCAAACAGATTGTGGAATGCCCACAACACATCTAATTATCAATCTTGTTTAAGCATGATTAAAATCTGATTAACACATGGAATAATCCAAGACAAGATAATTTTACATGGAGTGATGCTGAATGAGTAGCCCGTGAGCTGGATTGAGCCCTTAATGCAGTTTTAACTCCCCTTTGAATGTAAATCATTATTGAAGAAACAGTTAGACTACCTAAGATACTATATGTGTGTGTGTGTGTGTGTGTGTGTGTGTACGCTGATCTTGCTCCATTGCTTCTTCAGGGGCATTTTAAAAAAGAAAATACAAGTCATCAGCTGCCTCATTATGGGTTTATAACAGTGGTTCCAAACTTATGGTCCCGTAAGAACTAAAATATGGTCTGCGGCCTCACCATTACTATACCGTTGCAATGAGAGCGACAAGTCTTGTGAAATCCTCTTATAGTGCCACGGCTTATTAAACATGGTTTTCTGTGGGCAAGCAGATGGCAACTACTGGATGGCATATGTTCTGTATCAGAATCTAGAGCTGATGTGGTCTATCCAATATAATTTTCTGAATCAGCACTCTAAATAACCAAACTGAATCTAAAGTTCACCAAAAACCGATTTGTAACCCTTTTGGTACTAATGTTGGAGAGTGGTTCCTTGTCAAAGTGGTCCCTGGTCAAGTGGTCCCTAGTCAAAGCGGTCCCTGGTCAAGTGTTCCCTGGTCCAAAAAAAAAGCTGGGAACCACTGGTTTATAAGAAAGCACGCTCATTTTCAACCTAGAAGTTCATGTCATCCATGTAAGGGCTGTGGTGAATTTGTCTCCCAAACATGCTCAGCATCTTGTATAGCTGTAGTGAAGCAGGAATAAAACCCAGAGCATTCATTGTACTGTGACACGGAAGACACAGGGTACTTGTGACCCCGTGGCCCAGTCAACAGCCCCACAGAACACAAATGCTTATGCTTTGTATTAATGAAATTGTTCTTGCTTTGTACTTCTAACTGCAGAGTTCTCAAACATGTACAAGATCTAGATAAGCTATGAAAATGGCACACGGAGAATGATGTGGCCTCTGAGCACAAAGTACTTGAGCATTTCTACTTTACAGAGATGTCTACTGACAGGCATGTAGCCAGGGGGGGCTAAGGGGGCTTCAGCCCCCCCCCCCCGGAAATTCTCAGGGTGGTCCGCGAAAAGGCCTTACTGGTACATTATTTAAACTGTTATGTTTATTCATATCATGATCTGATCACCATGCTCATTATATCCCACATTCATGGGGTTATTGGGATAACAATACAAAAGGTTTGCTAGGGTAGACCCTCTTCCACCCAGTCTCAGCCCCCCCGAACCAAACTCAGCCCCGAATCAAAATCCTGGCTACGGCCCTGTCTACTGATTAAAGGGGATGCAAATATTGCACACTACACAGTGTTCTTGTTTGCTGTACACATTCACATCACTTCCAAATTATAGTGATCCTATCAGGAGGTTTTCTTAGCAAAAAGTTTTCAGAGGGGGTTTCCTCTGAGACAGAAGAGTTTGACATTACTTTGGAATATTCTTTGGTTCTGTACCTTAACATACTTTCCCCTTTCCTCTATCTATCTATCTATCCATCCATCTATGATATTGTTCAAATATAAAATCTAGCAACATACTAAAATTGAATTTGGGGCAAGGGGGCATTATTATTCCTAATCACTATTTAAGAAAGTTCTAGGAAGGTTCAACAGTAATATTTGCAGCAAAGCTCTCCATTATGTTATCCTTACATAGCCCATGATGTATGACCAGTAAAGAGGATCCAGCTTTGCTTACCACTTTTTTTTACCACTTGACAGGTTCACACACAGATGAAAGACCACTCCTTAAGCATTCCTGCTTTGGAAACAGTCATCCATGGCAATTGTCAAGAAGGCCGGTTTGGCCTTTTGATTCATTTGATGACTCAGGAAATAGTTGAAATCATAGCTTACACCCTATGAAAATAATATGTAGACTCTGAGGTCAGCAACATGTGGCCTTCCAGATTTCATGCAAATACTCACAAGCCCTAACAAGCCCGGTTAATGTGGGATATAACCAACGACATTTGGAGGGCCACAAGTTGCTGACACATAATGTAGGCAGTTGTCTGCAGATTGGGCTGTATATGGTCTACATGTTTATGTATCTTTGTTATTTAAAATCTGCATTGTGTCTGATGCTCAAAGTAGTTCCTTCAGTTGCATTAAAGTAAGGAGCCACAGTGATGCAATAGGTTAAACACTTGTGCCGGCTGAACTGCTGACCTGAAGATCGGTGGTTCAAATCTACAAGACTGGGTGAGCTTCCATCTGTCAGCTCCAGCTTCATGTGAAGGGACATAAGAGAAACCTCCCACAGGATGATGAAACATCCGGGTGTCCCCTGGAAAACATCCTTGCAGATGGCAAATTTTTTCACACCAAAAGTGACTTGCAGCTTCTCAAGTCGCTTCTGACACAATAAAAAGTAGCATTAAAGTTAAAAAAAAGGAAGTAGAATCTGGCCCTTAGCATTGCAGAGAAAATTCACAATCAGATAAGATGACAGGTGGTGATATGTTTTGTCAAAATAGTCACAACTTTGTTGGTTAGGCCTTCCCTGGTGGACCTGGTCCATCTGGATCGTTAAACTTAACTTTTATTGTGGCACACACAATCTCTCAAATGAGGCAAAAACATTGTTAACACCTCTGATAATTTTTTTTTCACGAAGAGTTTTTAAAGAGCTAACGGAAATTCTAGCACTGGACTGAATGTTTAGCGGAACTGGTTTCATGGTGACTACTTTTGATGTATGAAAACGAATTTCTGAGTGTGAAATGTAATTAGGACAATACACTCACGGCAATTTAGAAGAGTGAGGGATTCTCTTATTTCTTGTGGCATGCTATTGTGATTTCATGGGTGATGTTTCCATCCTAAAGAGCCTGCATTTTCTTGTTGTCGCTTGCGTGCCATTGCTGCAGCTGTATTTCCTGGGGCGTATAACTTGGGTCTACCAAGTGCAGACTTGCAACAATGGCAATCCTTTATTAAAAGGAACATTCCAGAGGCATAAATATTACCATCACATTTACATGGGCAGACACCTATAAGCACCACTTTACACAAGACGAGACATGAAAAAAGAACATCAGCAGACTCACTTCCTTGTGCCTGATTCTCACGTGGCAGCCAAATACTTTCTGACTCTTATGTTTTGAGTTGCTTGCAATGCAACTCTATACATATCTACTCAGGTGTAAGGCAATAGAATGGGTGCAGTGGATTACAGTCTCAAGGATCAAGGCCTTAACTGATAGTTTTAAAATAAGCAACCAGGTTTTCTTCTTACAATACTTCGTAATGTTTATTCTAATCCAGCCATGAGTATTTGTGTCCTGTTCTCATGCTGCGAATGGGATATCCTTGGTGCATAGACTGGGCCCTATAGTATGAAAAGAAATGCCATGATGTGGTGTGTTAACTGGAAAGATATGTGTTGGCAGCTGATTGGCTGAGCTGCCACCAAAATATGTAAAAACACCCTCACTGCTTGCCACCAAAATGTAAAAGGGAGATACACCAATAGATGTTAAGAGTATCCCACTTTGAATCACTAAATTGTAGAGGGTTTATTCTTCTGTAGGTTTATTACACGCCGCCACCAACTATAGAACTCTTCTATAATCTCCTTTATGTGTGCAGTTTGTATGAGGCATGCAGAGGCTTTTGTTTGGTATGAACAAAGAAAGATGTTTATTTATTTACTTAGAACAGGCACAGAAGCTTAATGGTTACAGTATATATATATGTGTGTGTGTGTGTGTGTGTATAATTTAACTATTTGCGTCATTTATATTCCGCCCTTCTCACAATGCACATATACAGGCACATTCAATGCCATTAACATACACCATATATAGACAGACATAGAGGCAATTTAACATTCCAGAAATCAGTTAAATTTAGCCTCCCCACAAAGTGGTACCTAAATTTCCTTCTTGACAGATGCAACTGTCTTTCGGGTTGCAAAGGTCGACAACAAGCTACACAATTTGGTCGAGAGCTCACCCTGACCCAGGCAGGCCTCAAACTCATGACCTTCTGGTCACTAGAGATCTTATGCAGCTGACACCCAGCCAGCTGCGTCACATTCCCAGTGTACAAGGCGTTTTGGTTCCAGAAGTAGTTCAGTGCTTGAATTACAGGTTCCATAAACTGAGAAACTTTTAGTACTCCACTAAACAGTTCCCTCAAATACAAACAGCCCAATTCTCCAGGGTCTGTTCAAGCCAATAGTTCTTCCTTTGAAGTAACTATTTAATAATACAAGCTAAACTTCCTTTTTCCTCCTTTCTCCAAATCTCTAACAGCTATTTCCAAACTCCAACTCCTAACTCCAACTAAATTTTAAAAGGTTCCTTTTTCCTTCTTGCCTTGTCTTAGCTCCTCCCACTTTTCCTCCAGGGCTATTAAGCAATCAGGTTAACACATGCCCTCTAGAGTCTAGCCTACCTGCTGGCCCCACCCCCTCTGGGCTATGTGTTAACAAAATGGTTGCCTGCTGGCTCCGCCCCCTCTTGGCTCTGAGCTAAGAAAATGGCAGTCTGGCTTTTGGCATTTGGCTTTTAAAGAGCCACACACCAGCCCTGCAGAGCAGGCCAGTACATTACACTGAGCAAGCTAGGGGCCAGAATTCTGATTGGATGTTGTCTCTGGCTTGCTGCTGAGACAAACGGGTTTAAATGCCATTTTCACATTGGACTGTGATGAGAGATCTGCTGACTGGAAACAACCAGGAAGGAAATGGCTGTTAGCTCTCTAAAGCCTGATCTATGATTTTGTAAGATGTAAGTATTTTAAGATCAGCAATGTCAATTGATCTTCCCTCCCCACCATCACCATTGTAAACCCTCAAATAAAAAGACTCTTTCCTTCTTTTTAGTTCTTCTGAAATAAATTTTTTCTACACATTTTAAAAAAGAGAGTAAAAGTAAGTCAAATCTATAATTTTGGCTCCAAAACCTCCTCTCAATTTATGGAACTCTACACCTTCTTTGCCTTGGGCTTCTCCGAATGGAAAACAACATTCAATCTGGGGGAAATTGAGGCAATGACTCAGGAATGGAAACGCAGCACACAATAGATAAAGAGACAGGACAACAATACCTGGCTACTTTAAATGAATTCAAGACTTCAGACCCAGATGAACTAGATCTAAGAGTATAAAAAACTGGGAGAAGTAATTTCAAAACCACTAGCAACAATCTTTGACAATTCCTGGAGGACAAGAGAAGTCCCAGCTGACTAGAGGACAAACATTGTCTCCTTTCTTAAAGGAGAAATGACCCAAATAATTACCGCCAGTCAACTTGACATCAATGTTGAAAATTAATGGCAAAATGCTGTAGTTCAATATGTCTAGATGAATGTGATTTGTGTCTCATGAGAGTGGATGCAAGTGAGCAGATTTCCTCTCTCATGAGAGCCATCTAGTAGTAGAGTTAGTAATATAGTTAGAAGGAATAAATCACTGTTGCTAGGCTCTGCCTATTGGCTCACTCTCTCTTCCAATCACAGCGATGAAGAAGGGAGGAGTTTAGAGTTGCTGTTAGTCTTCTGCTGTATGCCTCCATTTTGTGTGCCTCATGGTATGTTTTCTCCTGTTCTAACTTGTTAAACATGCTGTTGCATGTGTAATACTGCCTTTCTGTTGCTTTCTACAATAAAGTAGAAATGCTTTAATAACATGGCTTGTTTGCTCAGATGCATTATTTCCAGTTTGAGTCCTCATATGCCACATTTGCTGTAAACCCTTTTGAACTGCTTCTCTGCTGCGATTTATACTCTGCACAACAAACCTTTTTTTTGAACAACAGGTTATGGGCCCATCATTGATGAATTTTGCAGTCATGTGGCTAGATAATATGAGTGACATTTTTTTTGAAAGTTCTGAGCCTCTGCCAAAATTTGCAGTAACTTTTGTCCTTTTGGCCGAATCTAGCAGTTGGAGTGATCTTGTAGCAACCCAGTTCCCTTTCGTGCCTGGGGGGCAGGGGGCAGCACCGGGGGTCCCACTTGCATTAGGGCCAGCTAATGGAGGAAGGGGATGGCGAGGTAGCTGGGCCTTCCTCTCCCACAGAGAGCTTGGCCTGGGATGATGAATGGCCTGACGGCTATGATAGCTGGGAAAGTCAAGCTGACCCTGAGAGTGCTGACTCAGATCAGTATGAGAAACCAGGTGGTTTCGGGTCGCAGGAAAGGATTAGGGAAACAGTGGAGGATGAGCCCATGGAAGCCGAAAGGGAGTTTGGCTCTCACGAAGATAGCGACCCAGGTGCTGGGAGGCAAGGACGGAGCTTTGATAGGAGACGGAGCATTGAGTCCAGCAGGAGAGATTGGTACCGCAGCCTAGAGTGCCAGAGAAGCGCTAGATCCCGTAGCACAGATTGGCGGCGCAGCCTAGAGCGTCGGGGGCCGCGCCAAGGGAATTAAGTATAGGATCCGTGGGAAAGGATCCTTAGTAGCTCAGCCACTTCTGATCAGAAGGGAGTGAAGCGAGCAAAGTTCCCCGAAGCCAGGATTTGGGCTCGGGCCATGCCAAGAAGTTTCTTGGGTCTACGTTCATGAACCTTGCCTTATTTGCCTTTGCCACGGACCAAGTCTGTTTTTGATCCGCTTTGTTTTGCGGAGCCTTGTCAAGCCTTGCCTTTGGACTTAACTACGAACTCTTTGCTTCTTTGCTATTTTGATACTTTTTATGGACAATTACCCTTTTCACCTGTTTTTTATTATTCAATAAATAGTTAGCTGATTACGGTCTCTGTGTGTGTGATTAAGGGGCCGGGCCGAGACCCTGCATCGTGACAGATCTCTCTTTTTGCAGTGGACCTTTTTGGAGCAACAGGCTTGTTGCATCCCTGGGGATTTCCATTTGCTGGTGAGCTCTCCTGGATTATTTTGCTGGAAAGGTCGGAGGACTGTTAACTATTAGAACGTAAAGTGAGCAGTGAAGTCTTTCTTGGCATAGGATAGCATGCGGTTTTCATGCATTCCTAAATGAATCTATGCACTGAAGGGGACTTCAGAGGATTGCTCATGTCTGTGTGAGTGCATCACAGCTTTCTTTTTCTACGGAGCAAGCTGAAAGTGACTGGAGAACGTGAGTTAATTACAGCGAAAGGAAGATTTTAAAAGCTGCAGCTTCTTCCCGGCTTTGAGAGTGAAGGAAGTGAAGTTATTACAAAATGGCTCTGCCTGCGACACAAGTCAGATCTCTGCCTTTTCAACATTTAACTGAAGTTAACTGGTCTACCTGGCAAATAAGGGTGAAGGCATATTTAGTTTCGTTGGATTTGTGGCAGATTGTAGAGACTTTTCCTTCGGAGGCTTCTGCAGCTCAAGTTGCTCAGGATGCAAAAGCCCTTGCAGTTATTCAACTTGGTGTTTCTGATGAATTGTTGCCTCACCTTCATGGAATTGTCCACGCCGAAGATGCATGGAAAGTGTACAGAAATATGTTTGAGCGACAGTCATCTGGCACAAAGATCATTTTGATGAGGCAGCTTTTTAATTTGAAGATGCAGAAGGGATCTTCTGTGCAAACCCATATCACAAAGCTTGTGAGCCTTTTTTCAGAGCTGAGAGCAAGAGACATTGTTTTTCCTGCTGAGCAACAGGCTTTAATTTTGATGGGATCTTTATCCAGCAGTTACTATGGGTTTGTAGACTCGCTTCATGGTCTTCCGCAAGAAGATTTGAACATTCCTTTCATCTCGGGGAAGCTTGCAGAATTTGAATCCCAACGCAAATTGAGGGCCCCTGCTCCTCTTCAAAAGGCTTTTTAAGGGCCGGAGAAAGATTTTTGGACTGGGACTGATACTGCTTGTGTTGTAAAGTCTAAGTCACAGGTAGTTTGCTTTAGATGCAAGAAAAGAGGGCATTACACCCGCAATTGCAGACAAAATCCTGAGAAGAAGGGGCAGATGTCGAGGCCTGATACTACGTCCAAGGATTTTCATCATTCTTTTCTTGTGGCTACTGATGGTCATCCAGAGAACTGTTTCATCGTTGATTCCGGCTGCACACAACACCTGGTGAAGTCCAAGGCACTTTTGAAGAATGTAAAAGACCCTGACATTAATTTCATTTCACTTGCTGATGATTCAAAAGTTGAAGTGGTTTGTAGTGGTGAATTGTACCTTGACAAACTAGGATGTACTTTAAAAAATGTTTATTTTGTAAAAGAAGTTGCATATAACATTTTGAGTGTTTACAAACTGTTGGAAGCAGATTTTAAAGTGTCTTTAAAGAAAGACAAAAGTTTGTTAGTGAATCCACAGGAAATTCATTTCCATTGATTCAGGTAAATGGTTTCTTTATCCTGAAATGTGCTAAAAATGAAATGACTGCTTGCGCATCACAAATTCCTGCAAATCCTGCCCCTTTGCATGAGAATTGTCTTCATGAGTTCCACAGGAGAATGGGGCATTTGTCATGGAATTATTTGCATAAGACAGCTGAATTAAGTGGAATGTCTATCAAACGGTGTAATAAGTTTCTTGACTGTTCTATTTGTGCTGCTGAAAATTTGAAACGTGCTCAATTGCGAAATCCAGTGCTAGGGTTTCAAAGAGGATTTTGAGCTTGTACATATTGACATCTCAGGACCCCATCCTGTGTCGATTGGAGGTTCCAATTTTTTTCTGATCCTGGTGGATGACTTTTCACGGTTAAAGTTCACTTACTTTATGAAAAACAAAAGTGAAGCTTTTCAGAGAATTGCAGTATGGTTGAAACTGATGAAAACACAGTTTCCAGACACACCAGTTCAACGAATTCAGACAGACAGAGGAGCTGAATTCTTATCAAAACAAATGCGGAATTTGTTTGAGAAGTTTGGTGTTGTGCACAGGTTAACAAATCCCTACCCACCAAACGAAGCAGAACGATGGATTGGCGTCTTAAAGGTTGTTGCCAGAAAGATGACGAGAGATGCAGAATTGAGTGACAGATTCTGGGGTGAAGCAGTTGCAAATGCTGTTCACATTTTAAATCGTTCATTCTGCAGGAGTGTAAACAACATTCCTTATGTGCTCTTTTTTGGGAAAACTCCTGAATTGAATTCAATCAGAGTTTTTGGGAGTGACGCCCTTGTCCTAATCCCTTCCCAACAGAGACACAAAAAGGACAAAATTTGGCGAAAGTTAAAATATTTAGGCCCATCTCCTGAGTCAAAAGGTTGGCGTTTCTGGTTTAATGGCAACAGAGTGCTAGTTTCAAAGAATGCGAAGTTTCAGCAACACAGTGGATGGGAAAGAATACATGCAAACCAAGAGGTGTTTGTGCCTTTCACATCTGCTCAGGTTGCACCACAAACTATACAACCTGTTTTGCAACCAGATTCACAGCATACTGCTGTAAGTCAAGAACAAACAAATGGATCAAGTTTAGAAAGCAAAGATCCTCAGTGGAGAAAAGTTAAAAGTGAAACTTCTCCTAGCAGAACCGCAAGTTCTAATTCAGGTTCTGAAACAGAGGTAGCTCCTGATGACACTGATGGAGGGGAAAGGGTTCTTCCTAGACGTAGTTCCAGAAAGACCAAAGGAATTCCTCCAAAACAGTACCTATGTGATCTTGTAAAAACAGAGGTGAAAGATTGGTGTGAACCTCAAAATTACAAAGAGATGTTAAAAAGAGGGGAAGCTGAAAAGAAGCTCTGGAAACAAAGCATTGGGAGAAAGCCAAGGTTTAAAGATAAAATCTAGGTACATCAATGCTAGGTATTCAAATGTTCAACAATTTGTTAAAGATAAAAGGATTGTTCTTAATTATGTTCCTTCTGTCGAAAATTTTGTTGATGTTCTGACTGAGTACTGAAAAACATGAGTTTTGTAAAGGGTTAAATTTAGAAATGTGAACATACATCATTTTGTGAAGGGGTGTTGAAAATTAATGGCAAAATGCTGTAGTTCAATATGTCTAGATGAATGTGATTTGTGTCTCATGAGAGTGGATGCAAGTGAGCAATTTCCTCTCTCATGAGAGCCATCTAGTGGTAGAGTTAGTAATATAGTTGGAAGAAATAATCACTGTTACTAGGCTCTGCCTATTGGCTCACTCTCTCTTCCAATCACAGCGATGAAGAAGGGAGGAGTTTAGAGTTGCTGTTAGTCTTCTGCTGTATGCCTCCATTTTGTGTGCCTCATGGTATGTTTTCTCCTGTTCTAACTTGTTAAACATGCTGTTGCATGTGTATTACTGCCTTTCTGTTGCTTTCTACAATAAAGTAGAGATGCTTTAATAACATGGCTTGTTTGCTCAGATGCATTATTTCCAGTTTGAGTCCTCATATGCCACATTTGCTGTAAACCCTTTTGAACTGCTTCTCTGCTGCGATTTATACTCTGCACAACAAACCTTTTTTTTTAACAACAATCAATTCCAGCTGACTAGAGGACAAACATTGCCTCCTTTCTTAAAGGAGAAATGACCCAAATAATTACCGCCAGTCAACTTGACATCAATTCCAGGGGAGATTCCAGAGCTGTGGTTCTCAACCTGTGGTTCCCCAGGTGTTTTGGTCTACAACTCCCAGAAATCCCAGCCAGTTTACCCGCTGTTAGGATTTCTGGGAGTTGAAGGCCAAAACATATGAGGACCAAAGGTTGAGAACCATTGTTGTACAATGAATGGTTGGGAGCTTGTTCATCTGAATGTGGGGATCCTTTCCCTTCACTGTCTTCTCAACAGGCTAAGTAGCTTCAGGGGCATAGCCAACCCTCCGACACCTTTGGCTTCCTAGCCAGTTTCTCTATGCCATATTTTATTTGACTTTGTACCTTTTCTTCACATAAAGGAGGGAAATGTTTTAAGCCAAGCACTTGTAGGATCTCTCCGAGTTTGGAAACAGAATCCTCAGAATCTTCAGTGACTGGAACTGATGAAGATTCCCTTATATACCTTTATGAAGACTTGGGGAAAGAGAAGTCTTGGGGCTGAGAGAACCTTTTGCAAGCTACACGGAGAACCTCCACAGACCGTATTACACTTTGAGATTAAAACATTACAGAAAACTATGATGTTTTTCTCTTCTGAGAAAAATAGTCAAGCTTGCATTCTGTTTGAGGAAGCAAGAAACAATATATTTCAAAGCAGTGCTCTCTTGGTTATCCAGTCACTTGATATAGGGCCACAGTGGTGGTCTTTGTTAGGAAAAGTTGCTTTATCCATACCTATGCCCCTTGGCAGGTGTATACATGCCATTTTGAGAAACATAATAAAAGAGCTGAGTTTGAAGGTTTCGGAGCTCATGTTCTCACAATAATATGATAGGATTCCCTTTGAACACTGTATTGTATGCTGTTGCTTTTTATTACAGGGCTAGCACCAAAGGCTGTGTGTGAGATCAAAGACTTAAGGCATGAATGGTATTTATATTGAACTGTATGAAATGTTTGATGTGACAATGAAAAGGGGGAAACATCATAATTCAAAGCTTCTATGTATCTAGTTTTTCACAGAAAGATCAGGAAAAAATGAATTTTGTTAAATGTTATGGTCTCAGTTCAGCTAAACATTAACTCTGCAATGCAAGGATGATTGTACATAAAAAGGTAAAGCTTTCCCCTGACATAAAGTCTCATTGTGTCCAACTCTGGGAGGTGGTGCTCATTTCCATTTCTAAGCCGAAGAGCTGGCATTGTCCGTAGACACCTCCAAGGTCATGTGGCTGGCATGACTGCATGGAGCATCGTTACCTTCCCGTAGAAGCGGTACCGATTTATCTACTCACATTTGCATGTTTTTGAACTGCTAGGTTGGTAGAAGCTGCACCTAACAGCAGGAGCTCAGCCCTGTTTTGTGCTATTTTAACAAATATGGGGGGTATGTGCATGTGTCTGTACATAACTGACAAAAGACGATAATTGAATTTTGCCATTATTTCTGTGTAAACCACTTTGAGATTCTTCTCCCCGGGGTGAGAAAAGCGGTATATAAATACTGTAAATCAGGGGTGCTCACACTTTTTCAGCATGCAAGCTACTTATAAAACAACCAAGTCAAAATGATCTACTTACCCACTACTCAGAGAGCCATAAAAGCAAAATATTTGGAAATGTATTTCAGTGAGAGCCATATATTTTAAGACTGAATTCAACTAAATGTGAGTATAATAAACCCCTGAATTTATTCATAATAATAATGATGATAATATTCATTCAGCCTCTGCTACTACTACTACTACTAATAATAATAATAACAACAACAACAGGTTCCTAGAGTAGAAGGAGACCTCCAAGGGCCATCCAGTCCAACCTCCTTCTGCCATAAAGGAAAAACACAATCAAAGCATTCCTCACATATGGCCATAATAATAATAATAACAATGGGTTTCTAGAATAGGAGGAGACCTCCAAGGGCCGTCCAGTCCAACCTCCTTCTGCAACTGGGTGGCATCGGGAGCCTGCGGGGCAGGACTGAGCCTTCCTCCTGCCCTGCCTGCCTGCGATCTACCAGGACGTCCTATGCGATCTACCAGTAGATCGCGATCTACCTAATGAGCACCCCTGCTGTAAATAAATAATAAATAATGTTTCTTCCATCTTATATAGAATTGAGAGTGTGCGTGTGTATATATACACACACACACACACATACACAGTGAAGTGTCATAGGACCTTGTTAGTTTGGGGGCAGCATATTAGTACAGTTACCATTCCCAACAGTTTTATTTAAAGATGGCTAATGATTTATAGTTCCTCTCTTTCACACAGTTAAAAACCTCCCAGCATCCATTTTCCAGATGGAAGGAAAGGAGACAGATTTATATGCACACAAAAAAACCAGAAGTAGAGTTTAGAGTAGTTGGACTAGAACTCCCAGAACCTCTCTGGCCAGGAGGATTCAAGTAAATGTAATTCAGAATCATTTTTCCAAGCCTCGCAACCAAGAGAACTCCACTTTGTCTTTGTCTAGGCTTCTGGCTATATGCTCTTTAATCACCTTCCTTTTTTCTGTGATAGAAAAGCACACGCCCAGAGCCCCGAGGATCTCTCAGAAACATTATGACTTTGCTGCCTCTGTTGATCCAAGACACTCCAGATTAATAATGGTTTTTATTTTGGTAATCTAGCACCTCACAAACCTTTGTGATGATAAGCAGACTCCTATGAAGTCAAAAAGAAGGAGGGGGGAAACAATGTGGATTTTCACATTAAACAAGTCTTGCTACATGGCTTGGCATGCCCTCCCCCAGCAAAACAGGGTACCCTGTACTTGCAAGTACATGTTTAAAAGCAACTGCAAGGCTGCCAGATTCCTAATGTCAAAGCAGTAATTAGAATCAGGTGTCACACAATTAAATTGTCCATGAATGAAAATTGGCAGCCCTGGGCAAGGCAATACGTAGATCTCAGTCCCAGATTTTGAATGATGAAACACGTGCGCAACTCATAAACACGAGACTAGTTCACCATCATTGAACTCAGTGGCCAAGCATGCATGCTTGACATTGTACACCTGCTGTATTACTTTGACTGAAATCCTATAAATGACATCATCGGGAAGGGGTGGGAATCATGACGCCTTCCAGATGTTGTTGAACTGCCAGTTAGTCTGGCCTTTGCGCTGAGCAGCATTAAGGGTTCTGATGGGTCATATTGTGCCCCCCCCCCAGGGGGCTTGTTTTATATCTGTACTGTGTATTTGGTTGCCATTACCTGCATGGCCTTTGTTTCTTGGCTCCAAACCTGACGTCACCGCCCTTAGCTCCTCCTCTTCCAGAGGTCACATGAGAGGCAAGACTTTCTCTCTGGCTGCATTCCAGAAGAGCACATGGACACAGCAAGGTGAAATCTAAGCCATTGCTGGGAAAAAGCATCTTAGTTCACCTACAAAGCCAACCTATGCTTTCAGCCATAATGTTCAGGGATAAAGGAAGGTCAGCCTTCGTGCATAGCCTGTAGATTTTGGGGATCCAGAGAACTTTGCGAGTCAAAGGAACCATTGAAGGCAACAGGAACCTGGAATCAAAGAAAGGCATCTTCACTCTGCATAAGGCAGGTGGACGCAATCCCTTTGTTTAAAGGACCTTTTCCTAGCAACCAACCTCAAGCATTTTGGGCTACCAGCATTTTAACTGGTTGTTATTCAATAAATCTTGGTTTTGGTTCACTATTTTGAGTCTAGCACTCATTATTAAAGATATTCAAGGTCTCCCTGTGCATGGGATGGCTTTTCTCTACCTTCAGGGCCCATAGCTTGCATGTCCATCCTTTTAAAGCCCTTTTTTAGGCCCTGAAGGCAGAAGAAGTCATTTGATTGAAGGAGTGTTAGGCAACTGACTTGAGGGTGGGACAACAATAAATTAAAGACCAAGAAAAGGAAAGAAAACAACCTGTCGCTATTAGGAATCAAGCACAAAAACTATGACAAGGGAAATTATCCCTCCTTTGTCCAAACCAGAGAAAGAGGGTCTTCTTGGTGGTGGCCCCCCAGTTCTGGAACTCTCTTCCTAGGGAGATCAGACTGGCACCTACTTTGTCCGTCTTCCACAAGAACCTAAAAACATGGATGTTCCGCTGTGCCTTTGACTAGGCGGTTCCAAAGAATTGGCCTAATGTTACCAAAGTTTCGTCCCTTTAGCCTGGCCCGCTGCTCCACAATCCTGACATTTTAATGCCCAAGAACATTATTCTCCCAACTCTCCCTTACTGAATTCTGCACCTTCTCTTAGCTTTATCTAGGAATTTTGCACAAATTCAGAGCCCTCTGAACTCAGCACTTTTTTCCGCTCTGCATGGTACTGTTTTAATGATGCTATGTGTTCTATTGTGATATGTTTTTATTTGGTTTTGTTTTGATTTTATTTTAGTGTTATGTTTTTACTCTGTGCTCTTTGGGCTTGTCCCTTTGTAAGCCGCCCCGAGTTCCTTCGGGAAAATGGAGACGGGGTATAAAAATAAAGTTGTTGTTATTATTATAATATTATAAAGGCATTCTTCGCTACTTCCCAACCTTGGTTTTAGTAAGGTCTTTGACAAGGGCACTATCTATACTCAGGGCCGGACTAAGGTAATTTAAAATGGTAAGCGGACCTTATTTTGGCACCCCCTCGCTCTCCAGCCTTGTGGAGGGGGCGTGGGCGCGCCGGAGTGCACGCGGAGCCAGCTAGTTTTGGGCATGCGCCATTGCCGCGGGGTGGGCCCAGCTGCCCCGGGGTCAGTGTTTGCCCTACGCGTGGGCAAGGGGAAGGAGTGTTGGGCGGCCAGAGGAGCGTTTTGAAGGCGGCTAGAGGTCGAGCGCCTCCCGCTATGGAACGCTCCTCATTTTAGGCCTCGTGGTGTGGGGCGGTTGGCGGCTCTGAGAGGCTGGGCTTGCCCTGCGGCGATGGCGCATGCGCGAAACTTCCACGCGTGCGCCATTGCCGCAGGGCGAGCCTGGCTGCCTGAAGCTGCTGATCGCCCTGCACCGCGGGGCCGGGAGGGAGGAGTATTTTGCAGCCGGGGGCGCTCTGCCTCTGGCCGCCTCCGAAGTGCTCCAGCTTTTAGGCCTTGTGGTGTGGGGCGATGGGGGCAACGTAAAATGTGCCCCTGAATATTGGCAAGTGGCAAGCAAATGCTTACTTTGCGGAGTGCAAGATCCAGCTCTGTTTATACTGACCATTTAATGAAGTTTTAAACCAGTATTGTAACAGATGGTTACATCTGGATGACCCCTGGGATTGCTTCTATTATTATTGTTGTTGTTAATTAGGAATGGCTGGCTGGCCATCTGTTGGGTGCTTTGATTGTGCTTTTCCTGCATGGCAGAAGGGGGGGTGGACTAGATGGCCCCTAGGATTGCTTCAATTATTATTAATTTGGAATGGCTGGCTGGCCATCTGTTGGGGGTGCTTTGATTGTGCTTTTCCTGCCTGATATAGATAAGATAGGTAAGAGGCTGAGGGGGGAAAGGAAAGGGCCTGAAGCTGTTAGGAATTGTGGGAGTTGTAGTCCAAAACACCGGAAAGGATGGCCCAAGTTCGCCCAGGCATGCCTTACAGCAGACTCGACTCCCTAGCAAGCTCCCTCCCAGCCCGCCTTTCCCTAATTGCCTTTTGTCCCCCACCCGCGCAGGCGCACGCCGACCCGCGCTGAAAGACCGTGAGAAGAGAGTTCTCTCTGTTTCTCCGGCGGCGGGAGTTTGGGGGAGATGTTGCTCCTGAGGTAATAAGAAGAGAGGCAGGAGAAGAGGGAGCGAAGGGCAAGGAGCTTCCACTCCACGCGGGCCTCGGGGCATTGCCTCCGTTTTAGTGACAAAGGGGGTGATAAGAAAGAAGCAAGCAGGAGGCGGGAACCATCAACTCTTGAGGGGGCCGCCTGTGTCTGAAGCTGGAGTGATATGGAGTGACTTGGGGCGCCTCAACACCAGGCCTGGGCCAACTTGGGCCCTCCCTCCAGGGGCTTTGGACTTCAACTCCCACAATTCCTAACAGCCGGTAGGCTGTTAGGAATTGTGGGAGTTGAAGTCCAAAGCCCCTGGAGGGAGGGCCCAAGTTGGCCCAGGCCTCATCTACACTGCAGAATTAATGCATCTTTGATGCCACTTTAAACTGTCATGGCTCAGTGCAGTAGAATCTTGGGATTTGTAGTTTGATGAAGCACCAGCGCTCACTGACAGAGAAGGCTAAGGACATACTAAAGCTACAAGCCCCATGATTCCATAGCATTGAGTCCTGTCAGTTTAAAGCAGCCTGAAACTGCATTAATTCTACAGTGTAGATGAGCAGTAGTAATTTCATCGCCATGGGTAATAACTTGTTGCTATCATCACCATTATTATTATGCTCATTACAAGGGTAGTAAGTCATTATAATATAGTGGTATAGTATAATATAGTAACATAATATTATGTAATACATAATATGCTGATTACAAGGGTAATAAGTCATAGTATAGTGGTATAGTACAATATAGTAATATGTAATATGTAATACATAATATGCTGATTACAAGTGTAATAAGTGATTATAGTATAGTGGTATAGTACAATATAGTAATATATGTTATGTAATACACAATATGCTGATTACAAGGGTAATAAGTTATTACAGTATAATGGTACAGCACAATATAGTAATATATAATATGTAATATATAATATGCTGATTACAAGGGTAATAAGTCAGTATAATGGTATATTATAATATAGTAATATATAATATGTAATACATAATATGCTGATTACAAGGGTAATAAGTCATTATAGTATAGTGGTATAGTACAATATAGTAATATATAATATTATGTAATACATAATATGCTGATTACAAGGGTAATAAGTAATTATAGTATAGTGGTATAGTACAATATAGTAATATGTAATATGTAATACATAATATGCTGATTACAAGGGTAATAAGTGATTATAGTATAGTGGTATAGTACAATATAGTAATATATGTTATGTAATACACAATATGCTGATTACAAGGGTAATAAGTTATTACAGTATAATGGTACAGCACAATATAGTAATATATAATATGTAATATATAATATGCTGATTACAAGGGTAATAAGTCAGTATAATGGTATATTATAATATAGTAATATATAATATGTAATACATAATATGCTGATTACAAGGGTAATAAGTCATTATAGTATAGTGGTATAGTACAATATAGTAATATATAATATTATGTAATACATAATATGCTGATTACAAGGGTAATAAGTCATTATAGTATAGTGGTATAGTACAATATAGTAATATGTAATATGTAATACATAATATGCTGATTACAAGGGTAATAAGTGATTATAGTATAGTGGTATAGTACAATATAGTAATATATAATGTTATGTAATACACAATATGCTGATTACAAGGGTAATAAGTTATTACAGTATAGTGGTACAGCACAATATAGTAATATATAATATGCAATATATAATATGCTGATTACAAGGGTAATAAGTCAGTATAATGGTATATTATAATATAGTAATATATAATATTATGTAATACATAATATGTTGATTACAAGGTAATAAGTTATTACGGTATAGTGGTACAGAACAATATAGTTATATATAATATGTAAAATACAGTATGCTCATTACAAGGGTCATTACAGTAGTGGTACAGCACAATATAGTAATATATAATATGTAATATATAATATGCTCATTACAAGGGTAATAAGTCATTACAGTATAGTTGGCATAGTATAATATAGTAATATATAATATGCTCATTACAAGGGTAATAAGTCATAATATAGTGGTATAGTACAATATAGTAATATATAATATGTAATATATAATATGCTGATTACAAGGGTAATAAGTCATTATAATATAATGGTATAGTACAATATAGTAATATATAATATGTACTATATAATATGCTGATTACAAGGGTAATAAATCATTATAGTATAGTGGTATAGTATAATATAGTAATATATAATACGTAATACATAATATGCTGATTACAAGGGGAATAAGTCATTATAGTATAGTGGTATAGTACAATATAGTAATATATAATATGTAATATATAATATGCTGAATACAAGGGTAATAAGTCATTATAGTATAGTGATATAGTATAATGTAGTAATATGTAATATATAATATGCTCATTACAAGGGTAATATAGTGGTATACTTCCCAAGTGTCTAGGACTGTGTGTAATAGTAATTTATGATACTAATATTGTGCTTTGCTAATAATATATTGTATATACATATAACCTGTAAGCCGTTCTGAGTCCCCTTCGGGGTGACAAGGGCGGCATATAAATGTCGTAAGTAAAATAAATAAATAATATTCATTGCAAGGGTAATACGCAGCTATTACTGATATTATTTTCATTTGTGCCCTACTTTTCCCTTTCTGGATGGGGACCCAAAGTGACTTTTATAATTACAGGCAGTCCCCAAGTTACAAACAAGGTAGATTCTGTAGTTAAATTTGTATATAAGTTGGAACAGGGACATTTTTAAATGTAATTCCAGCCAACTATCTCTCTATATCTATCTATCTATGGATAGAATAGGGAAGGGATAAACACCCCAGTGGTGTTTGTTTTGCTGTCTGTGTCCCAGTTCAGAAGATTCCACACACTTTCTGTTTCTGTGATAATTGGATTTTGACAAATTTGGCTTGTTGAGGAAACAAGGCTTGGTGAGAAAACTTCAGTTGATAGACCCTTTCTGCACGATAACTCTTCCAGGAATGTATCTCCCTTTCTAAGGGTAGATTTATCTTACTTTTTGTTGTCTCGTCCCCGTTCTTAACTGTGAATTGTTTGTAAGTCAGGTGGTTGTAACTCAGGGACTTCCTGTATTGGTTGAGATTGTCTACGATGATTCACTTTTAAGTATCTGTATTACTGGAAATGAGGCCAATCTTCAGCTCACAGGTGCATTCTGCTCCATTTCTACACAGAGCAGCAGTGTTTTGTTTGTTGAATTCCTGCCAGTTGCACATATTTACACTTGGTCCTCCATATTCACAGTTTCTGTGCTCAGAGATTCAACCATGCATGGCTTTTGCACATGTAAACCTTGAATCTTTTCTCTCTCCAATAGTCAACTCACAGCAAACCATTAGTCAATTATCAGAATGGAAGCAACTGTATTAAATGAATCTGTATCACTATGCTCCACTCCAGAAACCAGTGGTCTGAAATTCAGCAGCTCCTCAGAGAAACAGGTATGTTGCCTAATATTTCCAGTTCTCTTGCTAGCACAGGAGATTCAGTTAACCTGCAGTCATGGGGATTGATAGATGCTGGATAAATGTAGTTTTTGATTGCTAGATAGTTTCTATTTAAAATATTCTTCTTTCTGAACCATAAACACTATTGGCCTGATATTAATATTGAAATATATAATTAAAAGCAAATAAAGAGAAATAAAGACAAACAATTTAATGTAATAGTTTTCCAGTTTTGCTGCATTATAAATTTAAAATATTATTTCTTTGTGGGTTTTTTTGCCAGTTGCTTCAAAAGTTCTGATTCACTGAATCTCCTGTATTTCTGAATTGTTGTTAAGCCCGATTTTATGTAGAATTGTGCAAACCTTGGCTGTACTGACAAACATTTTTAGTCAACAATATAGTACATATGCCTATAGCAGATTTATTTGTAATTAATTGGTTTCTCCAATATTGAAAGTTACAATTAGATAATTAATTTGCTTAGGGATTCCTTCACTCCACTTGCAGTGTATTTAGTTTCTATATATACTTGAGTTATGTCCTCGCAAATTGACAAAAACCAAAAACATACCCCTGGTTTGATTTATATTCTGGTTAATTGCAGCATTGTTTTTGACCTGTTTGAATGCCTGGGTGCAGTGTTGTCACTAGGGCAGTGTAGAGGCCTGTGGTGGACACATCGTGCCACTCCTAAGAATGGTCGCCTGTACCACAGTCTCCACACTGCGCCCTCACTGTTAGGTTGCTCAGAGCAGGGAGAGGGGTGGTTTATTTGCAAGTAAGCAAGAATGATCCCCTACCCTACCCCCGAACACACACATATATCCATTGATTTTGCTGGGCTGCTAGTACTCCTGTGCTTGCACTCCTGTCCTGGCTTCAGTGTCAGTGGAGCGCTCTTCATCTTCAGCTCCCAGGCTGTCTGTAACATTGTATAATGCAACTTCAAGATGGCTTGAAGCCACAAAATGTAAATTGCCATTGCTGCAACATGCATTACAGGAGATAACTGCATAGTGTTTGAGACTGTTTTCCATTTTTTAATGTCATCACCATCCTATTTTCAAATCCTCTGCAGAGTGAAACTAGTTCAAAACTACATTATTTATTTATTTATTTATTTATTTCATTGGACTTATATGCCGCCAACTCCATACGGCTCGCAGCGGCTTACAAAGTCTAGAAATACATTACAAGATAAAAAGCAAACAAACAGTACACCAAGGGATACATGGATAGACATACAGTGCACAAATAGGACAAACAGGTGGGCGACAGCAATAGGGGAGGGAGGACCGGGCTCATGCTACAGGGCAGAGCCATCTGGTGGAGTTATCAGGGCGACCATCGAATGAGGGGAGCCGGGGGGGGGGGGGTCCCGCAGATTGAGGAGCGACCTCAGAGACTCCAGATCTAAGGAGTAATAGTCACTGTGAAGACAGTTAATGCCAGCCTGTGGACCCTGCTTCGTCGCCGGCGGCTTGTCAATCATCCTAGGGTGGGGATTTGCCGGTGAAGGCGCCCCAAACCTGCGGGCAGAGTTCCTGAATGTCTTAGGGCGGAGCCTCCAGGCACCCTCTGGAAGACAGCTACAGTGGGGGGGGGGGTATTGCAGGGCGAGACATCCTCCGGCCCCGCCTCCTGCCCCGCCCCCGCCCCCGTCTCTGCCTCCTCTGGTGTCCGTCTAGGTCAAGTGACTCACCGGGGTCCGAATCGGCCATGGTCAGGGGGGCCGCCGGCAGCCGCCCCGCGCGTCGCCGGGGCCGCTCCCCCGGAGCCCTCTTCAAGACTCCCTCAATGTCGACTGTGTCCGTCGCTGGCCACCGAAGCAGCGGCAAAGGGGAGCCTGCGGCCTTGGGCGGCGAGGCCGGCAGCAGCGGCGACTCTACGGCTGGGGCCGCAAAGGCGGTCCCAGCCGCTAGCGAGGAAGGAGGCGGGGTCAGGGGCGCCGAGCCGGGAGAAGACGGCGCCATATTGAAGTCATCGGCTGATGCCCCCACTGTCGGGCCCGGGGGGGGGAGCGGCCCAGGGCTGCCCACGGGCTCCACCACTGGACCACCGCCGCTCTCACTGGGGTCTCGGCCGTGGGCAGGGCCGCCTCCTCCGAAAGAGGGGCACCCCCGGCAGCCCAGCAGCCGTCCTCCGATGGGTCATCTGTAGGGTCGGGGTCAGCCGCTCCACTCGGCCCTCTCCCCCACCGGACTCGGGTGGGGGGGCCGAACGAGGGGGTCCACACTCCATCGACCGCACTCCTCAGGCCCCGGCAGGAGCCCGGGCAGCGAGGCGGCCGCACCGCCCATGGACGCCAGCGCCGGACCCAGCCTGTCCAGCTCACCCAACCAGAAGGCCAGGCGCTCGACCAACTGGCCGAGGCGGAGGACAAGGCCGGCAAGGTCCTGTGGTGCGTCCGTTGTATTCCTGGGTTGGTTGTCAGCGTCCTCCCGGGTGGAGTTGGAGGGAGTGGAAGGCCCAACTTCTTCCAGGCCCGGCCAAGGTACAGGGGACCAGGTCAGGCACCGCTGGGGGGTCGCTGTGGTCACCGGAGCCGCTGCAGTCACTGCAGGCCCCCAACCGAGGGACCCAGCAGGAGCAGCGGTGTCTCTTAGTCCCACAAGGGCCCTGAGGATAGAGGCCGGCGCCCGAGCAGCCTCCAGAGCAAGCTCGGCGTCGGCCTGCAGGGCCTCAAGAGGAGGGAGGGGGCACCTCGGGCCTCAAGCAGTGCCCCGAGCCAGACACAACAGGGAGGACAGGCAGGTCCGGCGAGTTGTTCCCAGGCGCGAGCGACCCCCTCTCAGCAGTGGGGGTGCTGTGTTGGCCACCAAATGGGAAAGTTTACCAGAGGCCCGGCGGAGCTCGGCGTTTGAACGTCTGCTCGACGCGGCCATCTTGGAAATATTATGTCAGTGTAGATGTGTCCTGGGTTGGTTTACTTGCCTGGTTATTGCTGATTTCCCCCTCCTTTTTTAACATGTCCTTTTCCCTCTTAATCCTACTTGGTTACCTTCACTTTAGCCAATGAGTTCAACCCTTAGAGAACGTTTGAAGAAAGCAAGGCGGTCATTTCATTCAACTTTAATTGTACCAAAGCGTCTAAAAATAGATGAAGGGAACAACTGCAGTACTTACAAAGAAGAGTCTTTGTCTAAAGGAGAATCACATTGTATATTACAAAGCAAAGATGAAGACTTGGAAAAAGTTCCTGATGGAAGCAGTCGTTTGAACAGTAGCATGCAAGAGAGAGATCTCTGTATCTCTGAATGTACTGGATATAGTAAGAATGCACAGGGTTCTACAGAAGTTCTTTTGCTGGGAAAAGACGGCAGGCCATGGGAATTGCTGGAAGAAAAGGCAACATTGGTAAAACAGGTCCAGGAAAAGGAGGAACTTCTTCGAAGGCTCAAAATGGTCAAGATGTACAGATCAAAGGTGAAAAGATGCATTAGTGAAACTCATGTTTTAAATTAAGTAATTGTAAAATCTAAGTGTTTTAGTTCCATTGAAAAAGCAAACTTTAGAAGAAAAACCCAATTTTTTTTTTGTTCTCCAGTCCTTTTCTTGTTTGTGTTTTTTCTCTCCTAGTATTGTAATTGACTCAAAAATATCAGCCAAAATGCTACTCTGGTTTGGTAAAGCACCTCATGTATCCATGTTCAACAGTAACACATGGGATAAATTCCAAAGAAAGAAACTAGACATCTCTCTGAAGAAATACTGCCATTGCATTCATTGTGTTTCCTTACAATATGAAAAATCACTGTCTTTCCTGTGTAATTCAGTAGCAGTTACACAGCCCAACAATAACAACAAGGCCTGTTCCTGGGGTTATTTGAGGTGCTGATTCAGGAAAATTACATTGAATAGACTGCATCAGCTCTTAGATATGGTTATCATGCCTTTCTGTGGGCAAGCAGATGATAGCAGGTATATGGCATATGTTCTATATCTCACAAACTAGAGCTTATAAGATAAAGCTAGTGCCATTTTGGAATCACCAGGGCACATATACCCAGAAAAATGTCTTAACATTTGAGGCATCAAAATGTGTGTTATTCATCAGGTCCAGGGTTAGGCAACCTATTCCTTCCAGATTTTTTGAACTATAAATCCCATTAGTATGGCTAGTGTCAGATATTGTGGTAGTTTTAGTCCAAAACATCACAGTATTGTCCTAAATATTAGGATGTTCTGTAAATCCAAAGGTATCAAATCTTCTAAAAAGATTTTGTTACAGAGCTCTAAGGACCTGATACTTCATACTTTCAAACTCCGATACTGCTAATGTAAGATAATTCATTTGTTTACTTCCTTGATTTTTATCTTCTGATATAGGGAGTGAGACCTGCGCCCACTGTAACATTAATTGGAATATTTCAGTTACGTTTTCCAGTTGTGCAGGTGGTTGCTTATTTATCTGTGGACAAACTCAAGGCAAATCTGACCCTCTGTGTCATTTTATGCGACCCTCCAGATACTGGACTACAACATTCCTCATCATTAGACATCATGACTAGAGCTGGTGGGAGTTGAGATACAGTAACATCTGTAAGGCTGCAGTTTCTTCGGTTTAGTAGGATAGTGAGGCTTGAATTTAGATACAAGGCTTGTGAATGTGATGTCTGACTTTAAAATGTCCCTTAACCTTTTCCCAACCTCAAAGCCATGCATGCTGTTGGGTTGCAATTTTCATAATCCCTAAAAATAAAAAGTGATGGGAACTGTCATTCCAAACACCTGGGGACCAAAATTGAGTAAAAACTAAAGCGCACTAACTACTATATAAAAATATACATATTTGGCCTTATGTGTCCATGGATTTCCTTTAAAGGCAACCATAAGGCTGAGTTGATCCCCCTCCCCGGTCTAGGTACATTCTTACTGACATAAGCAACAGCACAACTGAAAATTGTGCTGGATTTTCTCTTTGTATTATATTCCAGAGCAAGCTGACTGTGCATAACGTCAGTGGAATGACACTGTTAGAAGGGGAATCAATGAAAGGGAGGGGTAGGCTAACAAGCACAAAAACTCAAAAGGGGGAACCAGAAGGATGGCGCAGATGGAAGCTCACAGATGGTTGCAATCAATCAAAATGCCATTTATCAATACAATATATATATCACCATGTATCAACATTAACATAAGGTAAAACACATACACACGCTCAAATAGCCTGTAGGTACAATATTACAGCCTGGTAAAGTGAGTACACAACAATCAACTAGCGATAATACATTCATGAGACAGGGATAATGAGGGCAAAAGTCCAGGGTAGTATAGGAATCTGTGTTACTCACAACAGGAAAGTCCAGGAATGAAAGAAGGGCTTGGCGTGATGTGTGGGGGCAAAGGACGAGGCCGGGCCTGCACGGTGGAGGCGCGTCACTGGGGCGTGACTGAAGGTGCCGGCTTCGTGGCGCACTGGCCGTATCACAAGGAAGCGACAGGCAGCGCGGTGAGCAGCGTCATCCAGGGGCGCGAACAGCCCGAAGTAAACAATGACGTAATAAGTCAGCGACTGGGTCCGCAGGGAAAATGAAGCAAGGGAAAGATAAACAGTTGAAGGAGAGCCGGGACCTTGCCGAACGGCTTGGAAATCCTAGAAGGCGCCAACAAATATTTGCCGTTTTCGTGCCTGAACGGGCACTTCTTCTGGGCGCGTCACTGAATCATTTCAATCTGTATGTACAGAAAATCAACATCACAGTACAGGCCATTGTGGCGGTTCAAAAATAGCCTAACTAAAGAACAATAATGCATCCTAAATAGCATATATACATACATACCAAGGCGATCATTACTGGTTGCATCAGTTATTAGAATCCAAAGGGCTGGATACAGCACAGGAGCATGGGACAGCTAGCAGTTAAATAAGCCAGAGACCGGTGAAAGCTATAATAGGAGTTGCTGAATGGCTCATTTAGGCCAGATGAAGTTTCACTGTAAAAGTAAAATCCACTTTTTTTCTGCTCTAAGCAGCTGGTCAGTCAGGTTGCCGTGAGGAGTAGTTTTAAACCTTTCAAGGCCATAAATAGTGAAGCTATCAGGAGAGTGATGATGATCAAAGAAATGGTTGTATAAGATAGAGTCTCGTGAGGAACATCTTATTTTTGTTTTGTGTTCATGCATTCTAAGGCGTAGAATTCTGGAGGTCTGGCCCACATAGTGTAGGCCACACCCACATTCTAGACAATACACCAATTTGGAACTTGCACAGGCAATCTCATCACGTAACCATAGGACTCTGCCAGTGGTTTTGTTGGTAATTGAGAGGGATCTATTGATTTGATTGCAAATGCTGCAATTGCCACATGGTTTGGTGCCAGGATTGGGTGAGGTGGTACGGGTTCTAATAGAGTGATCAGTATGTATCAATATGTCCTTAATATTTGCTGTTCGTTTGTGAGCTATTAAGGGAGGTAGTTGTAGATCAGGGATTGATGACACCATAGGCCAAAAGGTTTTCACAATAGACTGGATTTTATTGGAATGAGGAGTAAGGGTCAGGGGCCAGATGAGACGGGAAGTAGGATTTCTAGTGAAGGGATGAAGTAATTCTGTTCTTTGTTTTAGATCCGCTTTTGATTTTGCTTTATAGAGTACGGAAGCGGGGTAGCCTCTGGTTGTCAGTTTTTTGGTCAAATTGTTAGCGTCACGATGATAGTCTGATGGGAAGGAAGAGTTTATTTTAATGCGTATGTACTGAGAAAACGGGAGACTGTTTTTCAGGGGAAATGAGTGATAACTGTTGTAATGAAGAAGAGAATTTCTATCTGTGGGTTTGTGGTAGCAACGTGTTAGAAGGGACTTGTCATGTTTAAAGATAGTCAGATCTAGGTAATCAACAGATTGATCATTGGCAGTGGTGGTAAATCTGATGTTGTCATGCCAAGAATTGAGCCAACATTTAAGATCTTTTAGGTTAGTCTCGGGACGAGCCACGATCAGTACGTCATCTATAAAACGCCAATAACTTTTGATGGAAGACCTGATGGGATGTGTAGGAGTAGTATGCAAATGGACTTCTTCTAAATAATTCATAAAAATGTTAGCTATTGTGGGAGCAACTGTGGCCCCCATGGATACCCCGCCGCACTGAATGAAAAAGTTGTTATTGAAACTGAAATAGTTATAATCCACTATACAATCGTATAGTTCCATCAAAAATTGGGTGGGGACAGTATGAGGTCGGTGTCTAGAATCTAATACATCCATTATTATTTGTCTAGCCTCCTGTGTGGGGATGTTCGTGTAAAGGGCCTCCACATTGGCCGTTATGAGAATATCTTTGGGGTCTATAGTCAGCTCAGAGAGTTTATTAATGAGATCAGTTGAATCTTTAATGTATGATTTAGACAGGGGTACAAAGGGTTGAAGAAAGGAGTCAAGGTATTGAGAAAGGGGTTCCAAAATGCCGCCACTGCCGGAAACTATAGGTCGACAGGGCGGGGGTCTTTTCTTTTTATGGATTTTTGGAAGGAGATATAGGAGAGGAATACGAGGGTTAGGTCTACACAAGAAGGATGCAGTCTTCGAATCAATGTGCCCCATGATCTCTGCATCATGTACTACATTGACGATGATCTTTGACAATTCTCAATCACTTCAACATGGCAATAAATTCTACATCAAGAGTACATTCACACCTTATAATATATCTAATGCAGTCCGAGTTTTTGAACAAACAGTCATTAATGGGGTCAACAAGATAGATCACTCACATGACAGAGTCCATTCTAATCTATCAAATAGAGAATTGCGTACATTACGCAACCTCGGTAACCATCCCGACATACTCTTTAAACCAGCTGACAAAGGGGGCGCCATTGTGGCTTTGAATCGCCTCGACTACATCACGGAGGCGCATTCTCAATTAAATAACACCCAACATTACAAGAACATCCCTACAGCCCCCACTCAAAAATTCTCAAAAGATCATCGTCAATGTAGTACATGATGCAGAGATCATGGGGCACATTGCCTCACGGCAACCTGACTGACCAGCTGCTTAGAGCAGAAAAAAAGTGGATTTTACTTTTACAGTGAAACTTCATCTGGCCTAAATGAGCCATCCAGCAACTCCTATTATAGCTTTCACCTGTCTCTGGGTTATTTAACTGCTAGCTGTCCCATGCTCCTGTGCTGTATCCAGCCCTTTGGATTCTAATAACTGATGCAACCAGTAATGATCGCCTTGGTATGTATGTATATATGCTATTTAGGATGCATTATTGTTCTTTAGTTAGGCTATTTTTGAACCGCCACAATGGCCTGTACTGTGATGTTGATTTTCTGTACATACAGATTGAAATGATTCAGTGACGCGCCCAGAAGAAGTGCCCGTTCAGGCACGAAAACGGCAAATATTTGTGGCGCCTTCTAGGATTTCCAAGCCGCTCGGCAAGGTCCCGGCTCTCCTTCAACTGTTTATCTTTCCCTTGCTTCATTTTCCCTGTGGACCCAGTCGCTGACTTATTACGTCATTGTTTACTTCGGGCTGTTCGCGCCCCTGGATGACGCTGCTCACCGCGCTGCCTGTCGCTTCCTTGTGATACGGCCAGTGTGCCACGAAGCCGGCACCTTCAGTCACGCCCCAGTGACGCGCCTCCAGCGCGCCCTTGTGACGCGCCTCCAACGTGCAGGCCCGGCCTCGTCCTTTGCCCCCACACATCACGCCAAGCCCTTCTTTCATTCCTGGACTTCCCTGTTGTGAGTAACACAGATTCCTATACTACCCTGGACTTTTGCCCTCATTATCCCTGTCTCATGAATGTATTATCGCTAGTTGATTGTTGTGTACTCACTTTACCAGGCTGTAATATTGTACCTACAGGCTATTTGAGCGTGTGTATGTGTTTTACCTTATGTTAATGTTGATACATGGTTATATATATTTTGTATTGATAAATGGCATTTTGACTGTTAGAAGGGGACCATTGACAATCAGAGTAGATGCTTACCGGCTGTTAAATCCATTTCTGGGAGTTCCTATTTGACAAATATGTGTAACTTGTACATATTTCACACTTAACCTGTTTCTATTGTATCACATATCACTCCTTTTTTTGCCTCTTCATGTTTTCAGAACAACCCAACAGAGCTTCAGTCTCTGATATCAAAGTGGCGAAGCAGTTCTCAAGTGATGCTATATGAACTACAAACGGCTCTAGCTACAGATAGCCAGAAATTAAGTATTACCCAGCTGATAGACAACTTTGGACTGGATGATCAACTGTTACATTATAACAGAACAGAAGAAGATTTTACAGATGCGGAATAACACATTACTTGATTTCAGCCTTGGAAATATAAACTTCTGTATTGTATGACTGGACTGCTGTAGATACCACTTGGTTTTCATATGAAAAAGAACCCCCTTTTTGGCAAAACTGTTGCTTAAAAATGTGGAGAAAAAATATATTTTATGGCAAAAAGTGTCATTTCGTAGTCACCAATGAAATGTTTGTTTAAAAAATTATAATATATGCAAACTTTAATTCTGCAGGGAATTGGTGTACCTTCAGTTTCTTGTTGAATAAGTGTTCGATATAAAGCTATGACAGTATTTTCCTCTTACATTAATTTAAAAAGGCACATCAGGAAACTGTAGATTCCACACCCCTCTTTTTATTATTGAATATAATTCTTTGTTTATCACCATTTAAGACAAATATAAAGCCTAGATTTTGCTCACTGGCATTCAATGACTCTTCATAATAAGTATGTGTATGGTTGTATACAATTAATATGTATGTTATGCTGCCTAGCTACTCAAAGACTGAGCATCAAGAAGTGCCTCTTGCCTACTCAGTACACTTTGAAGACACTTGTGTCCAAGCTCTGTAGTTACATGTTTTTGTCTTAAGCCTTCCATACAAAACTGCTTCTGTTCTCATTCTAGTTCTTATTTTGTTCTTTGAAAAGCAGGAGTGCTTGAGTCCAGCTGACAAAATTCACCATGACAACAGGCAATATGAACTCGTAAAATCTGAACTCGTTAAATTTATTCAATTGTAACATGCATAGGCCTAAAACCAAGTGTAGTTGATCCACAGTAGGTTAACATTTAAGTTTGATTCAGTGGGTCCACTTCAGTTGGAACTAGCAATTGGAATTAGGCCATATAAGAACCTAAATGAAGTATAATGCTGCAGTAGTGCAGTGAGATATGAAGTGATATTAAAAGGGGGAAGTAAGACCTCACTTTCTTGCAGTCTCTTGTAAGTCTACAAGTGTGTTTATTTCTTCTTGTCGTCAAAGCATCTGCTTGCTAGAGTTCTTGCACGTCAAAGAAAGCAGGGAACGTTCTCATTCTTAGCCTCTCCACTTCATTTTGAAGGGCGGACAACTCCTGGGCCTGGGCCTTGGCAAGATCCACAAGCTGCTGCCGGTGCACAATGTCTTCATATCGCTCTTTAGCAATCCTTTGTTTCAGCATATCTGTGTCTGTTAAAATCAAAAACAGAATGGAAATGGACAAAGGATTGCCAGCCTCACCTGAATGATCTGCTTTTATCAGAATCATTGTAGGCTGACAGTGCTGTCGATAACATGAAATGTCTGTAACGATACATCTGATGACATAGTAATCTCCTTTTCATCCTGATCAATACTAGTGCACAGAATGTATAGTAATTGGTGATACCAGAGTGACCCACTCACATAAATGGAAATGGAAACCAAAGTGATCCATGGATAATGGAATGAACAGAAATGTCTGCATATTTGGTCACAGTTAATCAGTGTTATAGCAACCAACAATCGGTGCAAAGCAAAAATATTAGCCAAATCATTTGGTTCTTTCAATGATAAGATTAACAGCTGGGGAAATGTATGCTTATTATATGTGTGTGGTGGAATGAACGCCAATTTTCAGGGGAAGAAAATGTGCACACAAAATATAACTGCCCCAAATCCTCAGAATAAGAATCACCTGTAGCTTCATAAATGTGCCGCCTTTCTGACACAGTAACCAGCATTTCTTGTAATTCTTTGCTGAGCTTCTGGTTTGCTTGGTCTTTCAAATTTATGTGCTTCTCCAGATCTTTGATAATTTGCTGTCGTTGCTGCACATTTTTCTTGTGAACCTGGCCATTGAAAAACAAGTGAAACATGTACATTTGCTTATAAGATACTAGTTTCCAAGCTGGGAAGGCAAGTTTTTATATCCTAGGCAGATTTGCTTTTATTACGTAAGCCTGCATAATGTAATATTGTTCCAGAACATCTACAATGCAAATTCTTGTAAAGTACTTAACAGAAAGCTTTTAAAGATAACATTTAATGGGCTACAAGAAATAATGATCCAGTAAAATGTTTTTCATGTTTTATTTTACTTCCCTATTGGATGAGAATCCAAAGTTAGTTGTAATATGCTTAAACCAGTAACAACAATGCTACCATTAAACATTATAGGAGCAGGAGTTGCGGTGGTGCAATGGATTAAACCCTTGTGCTGACTGAACTGCTGACCTGAAAGTCAGTGGTTCAAATCCACGAGACAAGGTCAGCTCCTGTCTGTCAGCCCCAGTTTCCCCTGCAGGGACATGAGAGAAACCTCCCAAAGGATGGTAACACATCCGGGTGTTCCTGGGCAACATCCTTGCAGATAGGCAATTCTCACACCAGAAGTTATTTGCAGTATATTTTCAAGTTGCTTCTGACACGATTTTAAAAAACCCATGATAGAACAAAGTTGTAAGAAATAAATAAATCCCCTAAAACTATGTTATAAATCTGTTGATGTACCACAAATTTATCAGGCAAAGTTCCAGTAAACAAAGAAAAAGAGACCTGGTGGAATATACTTAATTTGGTTTGATTCCTATTTTGAGTTGAAAGGCGAGAAATTGATCAAATCTACCAAAAGCAACAAGAAAAAAACAGCATGGAGGTATGGATGTCAAGGGAATAGTAAAATTCAGTTTTTACCTTATCGAGAAAATTAAGGGTTCCTTCCATTACTGAGACTTCACGATTCATCCGGCTATCATAGTTTGCTGCTGACAAGAACTGTGGAAATAAAAATAAAGAGAAAAGCATGCAAAGTAAACTAACCTTTTTAGATATGGACGGAATCCAACCATAAGTAACCTGATTTCATATGATAGGTTATATCCAATTATGAGGCTGTTTCCTGATTTATTGGCCAATAAAATGCTTTCTTACACAGACAACATGTGCAGTAATGACCTTCAAATTATGCAACAATAATCTTCAAACGTTTTGGAGTAAGATGTCATGGGGAAAAGTTTACTGTGTGCAGTATGTAAGGTAAAAATTTAACAAATATAATTCTTCAATTATTGGTGAATAAAATCAATTTGTGTGGGTTGATGTCCTCAGATAAAATAAGCATTTTGAATAACAACTTACGATTTGGTGATCTTTTGTAAGATTGAATTTTTGAATATCTCGAGCCTTTTGGTTTAGATCTTCAACCTGCATCTGCATTTTTTTATGCTCCCATTCCAGCTGAAAAATCCCTTTACGGAAATCTTTGCTTTCCACCATGCTAGCAACCTTTCGTTCTCCTTGAGCCTAGAAAAGTAGTTTGACGTTTTAACAATATGTTCATCTCTGAAAAAGACTAAATTTCTAAAAATTCAAACATACTGACAAAGAAGGGGAAAGCTTTCAGAGGAAAAGATGTACTTTGTGTAAATTTTATGCCACATAGCTAAAACGTTTGCCCTATTAAAATATACAGAATTGGAGCAAAGGAAGCCAACAAAAATGTAATTTTGAAGGGTCTACAGAAGGATGAGTTCTTTTGAAGTAACAAATAATTACCCGGATTACGCTGTTTAGTTCTTCAATAATGCTCCTGTTGATGAGAATAGCATCTGTGTACTCGGGTATTAAACCGGGAGTTTCTAGTTCCACTTGTCCTTGTTTGAAGAGAAACTGGACCATCAAATCTAATTGATATTTCATCTTCTGCTCTCGAAGCCTAGCATTGGAGAAAACAAAATATGTGTTCAAAAATGGATGAATTTGTTTCAATGGCTCCAGAATGGGGAAAATAAAATAGGTTGGGTCCAACTTTGTCCGTCCTCAACTAGAATGGACATAGATGAGGTATCCAGTTCCACTGCTCTATTTACATCATTCCAAGTTTTGCACATAGTTACGGATTCTCAACTGGAGATTGGGGGAGCATGCAAAGAGGGAGAGAAAAGAACACCCCTTCCACACAGCTGAATAAAATCCCACATTTTCTGCTTTGAACTGGAAAATATGGCAGTGTGGACTCAGATAACCCAGTTCAAAGCAGACATTGTGTGATTTTCTGCCTTGATATTCTGGGTTATAAGGCTGTGTGAAATGTTGGTGTAGCCCCAAAATCACTTCACTTTTCAGTTCTAACATTGGAAGATTGGTTAAAAGCCCTCACAGAACAAAATGGACAATTTGTCTCATTTGCAAAATTGCTAGATACATTACAATAGAAGCATGTTTCACTTTTTAAAAAGCACTTCACATTACACCTTATTTGATAATTTAAAAGAGGCGCCAGTCATGGATT
Organism: Anolis apletophallus; assembly: GCA_030556195.1. Classification (NCBI taxonomy): domain Eukaryota; kingdom Metazoa; phylum Chordata; class Lepidosauria; order Squamata; family Anolidae; genus Anolis; species Anolis apletophallus. The sequence continues at coordinate 74,237,464 of JARBWK010000010.1, forward strand.
TTTTTAAAATCTCAGGAGCTGGATCTTCTCTAACTTCATTAGGCTTTAATATTTTGCTCTGTCAATTTTGTATGGTAAGGGATAGCATGGGGAGAAGCTGTGTGTGCGTGCGCGCGCGTGCGTGCATACATGTGTGCCTGCAAATCTGTTGTCTTAAAGCAGTGGTTCCTAACCTTTTTTTTGTTTTGTTTATTTGGCCAGGGACCACTTTGACCAAGGACCACTCTCCAACATTAGTTACGAAAGGGTTACAAATCAGTTTTTGTTCAACTTTAGATTTTGATTTGGTTATTTGGGGTTCTGATTCAGAACATTATATTGGATAGACCACATCAGCTCTAGTTTCTGATACAGAACTTATGCTATCCAGTAGTCACCATCTGCCCACCCACAGAAAACCATATTTATTAATTTAGAGCTGATGTGGTCTATCCAATGCAATTTTCTGAATCAGCACCCCAAATAACCCTAGGAACAGGTCTAAAAACAAAGCCACCAAGGCACCCACGCTTCCAGGCACCACATGGTATGGCTCCGCTCAGGGGAGGGAGGTGAAGCAGCAGTCAGGAGGCTTGCTGTCACGCCTTCCATGAGTAGTCAGCCTCTCCCCTCTTGACATCCCCATTGCCTTGGCACCATAAGAGGGTTTTGATAAACCAGTTGATCTCGTTGCAACCGTGTAGTAACAGTGAGACCACGGACCATATTTTAGTTCTTGGGGACTTCAAGTAACCCTATGAATTTCACAGGTTTTCTTAAGAAAGGTTTAGTCAGAGGTAGTTTTGCAAGTTTCTTCCTCTGAACAATAAACTACAGCATCTGGTATTTGCTGACAGTCTCTAATCCAAGTACTAATGAGAGGTGACTTTGCTTAGCCTCTAAGATCAGGCAGGATATGATCCCTTTAGGTCAAATAATTCCATGGAGAAACACACTTTAAAAAAAAGAAGAAAACTCTCCAGTTGTTTGAAACTAACACACATTAGAAGGATGACTAGGAATTGTGAATTATAACCCTAAACCCACTATCTAAAAATAATTGCCTTTTAGATTTTCAATGACAAGTAAAACTTTAACTTGTGAATACTGTGATGTGAGTAAAAGATAGAGCTTCGTTAGCCCAGTTCTGGGGGGGGGGGGAAGCATAGTATGCATAAAGTTAGCAATAGTAATACTTACAGATTGAGCTCACCAAAAACATGGTCAATCTCTTTCCGTATATTATCATCATCTTCAATTTGTTTCTGAAGGAACGTTTGCATCTCTGCTAGCGTCAGTGCTTTATGCTTTATCTAAGCAAAGAAAACAGCCTTTTGCACCAGTTCATTTTGCCAATCTTACAGATCATTTTGCCAAGGATAAGCATACATAAAGCTTGTTTAGTATGTTATCTTCCATTGCATCTATTTCATACTGCAAAATGTCAAATGATGCTGGAAATAATTGTACATACCGCCTGCTCACTTTCCACTTTGGCTCTTCTAACTCCACAAAAACGGTCCCAAGCGATAAGGTCCACATTTTCAGGTCTGTTTTCAAGTTCATCCATTTCATCAATAGCTTTCATTAAATGGGCACGAGCCTCTTGGAAAGCTTTGGCAGAGCCTGGCCGATCACCATATGGGTTAGCAGCATCTATGTGAACCTTTATCTTATGAGCCCTTTCATAATAGACCATGAGAAACAAACAAGGATTAATGTTTCTAATCGTGTCTGTGTTGTGTTTGCATTACAATATGGCTATGCATCACCTCTCACTACACATTTCTAGTTATATTGTGTGACTCTTGTACCTGCTAACTTTTTTTCCAACCCCATGCATAGATAAGCAGGAAGATCCACATTCCTCATATTTCTAATCCCTTTGCTTGTTTTGTAGATCAGTCCTAATCTTTGTTCTGTAAACCCTTAGGGCCATGGTCATGTTTGTTTTTCAGAAGACATAGTAAATCAGCATCTCCACATAACAATACAGGCAATTGTCATGGTCAACTAATCCAAAGAAAGGAGACACGCAGTCTTTGGAATGAATTCCCACTATTAGATGAAACAGTTTCCAAAAATGGTCAACACTAATTATTCCAGAACACCAACAGGCCACGTTACATATAATAAGCAAGCCATCATTCTCACTCTTTCTCTGGTTGAGGTTTGGTTTTTTCATTACAGCTGGCTATTTTTCTTCACTGTGTTCATAGCTACAGATGAATCGTTCTTCAGTCTAGGTATTTAACCACCCTGCTGCTTTCCATCTATGCTTAAAGTTACCAAAGTGCTAGTTTTTCCAGTTTTGCATAACGTATGTGCATGTAGATGATTGGTCATGCTTTTATTTTAAATACAATTCATTTTATTTTAATTACATCCCAGTTTTTCCACAATGTAGAACCCAAAGCAACTCGGACGTTTGCTTAAATTTTTAAAACAAAATAGGTAGACCAATATTCATTCGAAAAACCTACTCAATGAAGCATTCGTCACACCCACTACTTCCATTTGCTACCAGAGCAATAGGATGTTATGCATTTGGGTTCTCTAGTATACACCTTTACCCTCTACATACTGGCTCAAAACATTCCCCATATGTTCAAACACACAGTTGTGATGCATGGGGATCAATGTATCCATGTTAGTAAGCAACAATACTATGCGACCAGAGAAACTTCAAGGTGTGTCTGCAATAACATAAAATACCTCTCTCTCTCTCTCTCGCTCTCTTCTTCCTCATGTTGGCAAGTATCAGCTCAGCTGAGCTACCCCTTTACTTGAAACTCCCCTCTAGATAGCCATGACCCAATCAACATACAGTATATGGTGTGTGTGTATCCATGTGTGCTTTTCAACAACCAGTAGTTTCCTTAAGTAATCTACATACTATTTATCTGATTCAGTGGTTCCCAACCTTAAAAATTTTTTTTTTATCAGGGACCACTTTAACCAGGGACTACTTGGACCAGGGACCACTCTCCAGCATTAATAACCCATAAGGGTTATTAATCAGTTTTTGGTCAACTTTAGATTTGGTTTGGTTATCTGGGGTGTCAATTCAAAAAACTGTATTGGATAGACCACATCAACTCTAGTTTCTGATACTGAACATATGCCATCCAGTAGTCGCTATCTGCTTGCCCACATAAAATCATATTTAATAATCTAGAACTGATGTGGTTTATCCAATGCAATTTTCTGAATCAGCACCCCAAATAACCCAGGAACAGGCCTAAAAACGAAGACACCAAGGCACCCTTGTTTCCAGGCGCCACAGTAAATGGCTCTGATTAGGGGGAGGGAGGAGGAGAAACAGAAGTCAGCAGGCTTGTTGTTGTGCCTTTCGTGTGAAGTCAGCCTCTCCCCTCCCAACATTCCCATTGCCTCGGCACTATAAGAGGACTTTTCGAGACCAGTTGTTCTCATTGCAACAGTGTAGTAATGGTGAGGCCATAGGGAGCACTGATGGTCCACAAACCATAGGTTGGGAACCACTGATCTGATTTATTCTAGTAAATTCAGTCCCAAAATACACAATAAATCCCCACCTTTTACTTGCAAAGTATGTTACAGAAGACAGTCTTAACTGAACTAGTCTTCACCTTTCCTGAAAAAGGGAAGTGTAACCCTGATCCAACAACTCTTTTCAAATTAAACAGAAATTCAATTAAAATAATTGGAAACATATTTAGAAACAGCACATCCATGCAAATCCTGATGAATTCAATGAAAGTGTGATGGTGTTGGTGTCTAGTCTGGAGAGCTGATCAATCCAGATCAGACCCAATAATACTGTTCAGGCTGCCCTGAACTAATGAAATAGTCCAGATTTCCCAGAAAAGTATGTGACTTTGTTAAAGTGAGGCAAAGTTGGTTTAAACAAACAAACAAATAAAAACACCTTGTAATCCTCATCAGATGTTGTCATATGTCATAAAGACAGACAATGGTCCATTCAACACGAGTCTAATGTTTTTGTCTCATGTAGGCAAGCCCTTAGTCTGGATCGACCCTTGTCTATTTAAAAGTTGCTTGTCTACAATAATTGTTCTAGTACTACGATTATCCCGATTTACTTGTCGCTTTTAATAATGTAAAACCTTCAAAGAAAAGGACAATGCTGAATGTGGTAATGCAAAAACTTTCAGGAAATCATTGGGATCAACAACAACAAAAGAAGCCTTACCTTGGCCGACGTTTGTAAAGTTTGAATAATTGATCAAACTGATGGGTGTTAAGATCTGAAAATTCCTTTCTAAAGCCACGTTCCATAAGCTAGCAGTGTGGAAGAAAGTATAATTTTGTCATTCAGGATTGAGCCTGAATGCTAGTATGCACTACTTCTCTCATGCATCATGAATATAAAAATTATAACATATTTTAGCAGTTTTAGATTAAAGTGTGAGCAATCAATCTATATAGTTTCTTTTACATAGTTGAATTCAAATTCCATTTCAAGAAGCTCATTTTATAGTGCAATGTAAACATTGATTGTCAGGCTCCAGGGAGACTCTCATTGCGACTATCTGCAGTACAGCATAGGCCATGGCAAACCAGTAACCTTTGTCTTGCTAGCTCAACGTTTAATTCTATAGATCAGTTTAAAAACACACAATGTTTGCTGTGTGGTTTAGAAATTTTGGTTCAATAAGGCTCTTAAATTTCATTTTGAAAAAACATTTTTTTCTTAAATACACAGGCAGGGACCTTTCTCTTAATTTGTAAAGTGGTACTATATGATAGCATGTAAATCTTAGGGTACTATAGCCAAAATGAATCAAAAGACTATGTGATTCATAGTCCTGTATGCTTCTGACATTTAATTTACTTACGAAAATGGTTAAAATCAGCATTTAATAGTGAGGCATTACTATTGTGTTGAAGTTACTCTTATAAACATCCACAATGCAGGGTGCATCCTCCATTGCATTAATGTAGAATTAATTTAGTTTGAGACCACTAATAACAATTGCTCCATGCTATAGAATCCTGGGATGTGTCATTTGGTGAGAAATCAGCACTGATTTCTCACCAAATCAGGCAGAGAAGATGAAAGACCTTGTCAAACTATAACTTCCAGGATTCCATAGCATTGACGCATGGCAGATAAAGTGGTCTCAATATATGGTGTAGATACATCCTTATAGTGCTATGAATCTACTTTATCTGCCTTGGTTGTACCTTATGGAATCCAAGGATTTGTAATTTAGTGAGACAATGGACCTCTTAGGGCCCTTCCAGACAGGCCCTACATCCCAGGATCTGATCCCAGGTTTTCTGCTTTAAACTAGATTATATGAGTCCACACTCCCAGATAATCTGAGATAAATAGAAAACCTGGGATCAGATCCTGGGATATAGGGCCTGTCTGGAAGTAGAATCATGGCACCAATGCTGTGTGCTGTGATAAGACCTTTAATTAAGTTGAAGATATAAAACATGTCCAATTAAACTCAAATGGGCTACAAAACAAAATGATACAATTTTATCTTTTGGTTCTTACTCTGTCTTCAGCAATTAATATGTCATAGGCCTCTCTGAAAGCTTCTACTTCTGCTTTGGCTGCCTTGACTGCTTCATTAGATATGAGCTGTAGAAAAAAAGTGAAATTATAATAATATAACATAATAACTTTATTTTTATACCCTCCCTCCATATCCCCGAAGGGGCTTGGGGCGACTTATACATGGGACAAAATGTCCACAAAACATCAAAAGCAAACCAATCAATTAAAACAAAAAACACACAATTAAAATAAAACATAGCAAAGTGTAACAGATAAAAAACACAATTAAGTAAAACATAAGGGTATAAAACAACAGCATTAAGACTCATGTCTTAATTAAAATTCATTTAATGCTCTTGAAACATAAGGGAAATGTGTCCTTATCCCATAAACCCACTTGGGGGAAATGACCAATTGATATGCAGTATACACTGTTTCCATAGAACCCACTGATGATAACATTATTATGGGAGATTTTAGGAAGGAGTTAATTATAAGTGGCTGTGCAATTCTTTAATCTCTGAAGTGCTTCGGGGGTTCTATATGCATTTTGTCAAATGACAGAAATCACCTTTGCTTTTCTCTTTTTATCAAGGTAATTATAGAGCCCAGATTCTCTAGTGCTCAACTCTTCGTCCAGAAGCAGCGAATAGAGAAGATTCGTAATTTTGAGTTCTTCCTAGGAAAAGGTTTGTAAAAGAGACCGTGAGGCTGCTGTTTACAGGGAAGTAAGACTGTCGAATACATACATAAATGTTGAGATTCACCTGATATATAACCATTTCACTGTTAACTTTTTTATCAAAGAGTCTATTCACAATTTCATCAAATGTCTGTGTTGTTTCCTGAATAGAGCCTTGAAGTTTCCTCAGTTCAGTTTCCAAAATCTAAGGAAGAAAAAGATATGATGTTTTTTAATCTTGGACGGGATTAAGCGAGTATAGATAAAGAAGAAGGAATGTGGGGTACAAAACCTTCATTTATATCTGATTGCATGGCACATTCACTGTATCAAAAGGAGCCATGTATAAACCAAACGGTGATAGATACAAAATCTGAAATGTCTTTGTTCTGTCAAATTGGAGAGGAAATTAGGGGCGAAAGCCATAAAAGAACAGGAATGGTGGCCACATTTTCTAACTTTTGATGCATTCTCAATGCCTCAAAACGGAATGTAATAGCAGCCCAATATCACTTGCTGCTTATGATTACCCCATTATTAATTTCTATCTGTTTACTCAGCAGAACAAAATCTATAAGAGAGGAAGTGATACAGCATATGCACAATGGATTGGGATTAATAGTGCTAGTGAAGCTCCCAGTGGCACAATGGGTTAAACCCATTTGCTGGCAGGACTGCTGACCAAAAGGTCAGCAGTTTGAATCCAGGGAGCAGAGTCTGCCAGCTCCAGCTTCTCATGTGGGGCCATGAGATAAGCCTTCCACAGAATGGTAAAACATCCGGGCGTCTCTGCAGATGGCCAATTCTCTCACACCAGAAGCGACTTGCAGTTTCTCAAGTCACTCTGACAAGGAAAAAAATAGCGCTAGCAGCCTTGTGGCTAGCTCTGATTACCTTATTATGCCCGGATCAATTAACTGTGGCTGAGAGCAGGGAGGAATAAATAATAAATAAAAGCTTTATTTGTATTCTGCCTATCTCCCCAGGAGGACTCAGAGTGGATTCCAACATACAAAAAGACAAACATGGAATGGAAAGAATTAGGCAATAAAGGAATGTGATATAAAGCACAATGATGGAAAAGAAAAAAGAATGCTGTTAGAAAAAGACAGCTAGACTGTAGATTAACCGGCTGAGGAAGCATATTGACATCCCTGCATTTTCATCTTATAGATGGGTTTATTGCAAAAAAATGATAGACAAATGCTTTGAAAACCTAAAAAAACTATCAACTCAATTGCAATTGCAACTGTTTACATTTATTAAACACTAGCTTGGGGACCCGGCGGTGCCCGGGTCATATGAGAAGTGCAGCAGGATGTAGAGTGGGTCATGGGGGCTCTGTGTGCCAAGTTTGGTCTTGATCCATCATTATTGGGAGTTGCAGTGGTATCATGAAATTACTGATAGTGGAAGTCCCATCATCTCTGGTAGTGGAAGTCCCATCATCTCTGGTCCACCCTCCCCCAAAGTGTAGTAGGATGTAGATTGGGTCATGGGGGCTCTGTGTGCAAAGTTTGGTCTGTATTGGTGAATGGATGACAGTTGCACTGTTTTTAGGAAGTGAGTGAAGGTACTTCAAGTCCCATCATCCGTGGTCCGTCTCACACAAAACAGCACCAGGATGTAGAGTGGGTCATGAGGGCTCTGTGTGCCAGGTTTGGTGTTGATCAGTCATTGGATTAGGTTTGTAGCAGGCTTGGAAAGTGAGGGAAGGTACTGCAAGTCCCATCATCCATGTTCTGCCCCCCTCCAAAGTTCAGTAGGATGTAGAGTGGGTCACTGGGGCTCTGTGTGCCAAGTGTGGTCTTTCTGGGTGTTTGTTGGGGGCCGCAGTTGTCTGTGGGAACAGAGGGGTGTGAAAGTACTACAAATCCCATCATCCATTGTCAGTCCTCCCCCAAACCTCACCAGGACGTGAAGGCAGTCATGGGGGTTATGTGTGCCAAGTGTGGTATCGATCAGTAATTGGATGAGGGTTGCAGCGGACTTGGAAAGTGAGTAGAGGTACTTCAAGTCCCATCATCCATGGTCCACCCTCCTCCGATCTGCACCAGGATGTAGCGTGGGTCATGAGGGCTCTGTGTGGCAGTTTTTGTGTTGATCAGTCATAGGATTAGGTTTGTAGCAGTCTTGGAAAGTGAGGAAAGGTACTGCAAGTCCCATCATCCATGTTCTGGCCCCCTCCAAACTTCAGTAGTATGTAGAGTGGGTCACTGGGGCTCTGTGTGCCAAGTGTGGTCTTTATCAGTGTTTGTTGGGGGCCACAGTGGTCTGTGGGAATAGAGGGGTGTGAAAGTACTACAAATCCCATCATCCATTGTCAGTCCTCCCCTAAACCTCACCAGGATGTGAAGGCAGTCATAGGGGTTATGTATGCCAAGTTTGGTCTCGATCAGTCATTGGATGAGGGTTGCAGCGGACTTGGGAAGTGAGTAGAGGTACTTCAAGTCCCATCATCCTCCAAACTGCACCAGGACATAGAGTGGGTCATGGGGGCTGTGTGTGCTAAGTGTGGTCTGTATTGGTCCTTTGTGGTGGCCTCAGTGGTCTGTGGGAACCAAAGTGTTTGAAAGTACTACAAATCCCATAATCCATGGGTCATGTCCCCCGACCCGTGCCAGGACGTAAAGGGGGTTAGGGGGGTTATGTGTACCAAGTTTGGTGCAGGTCCATCACCCGCGCTGGTCGATGTGGCCTGTGAAAGTGGCTGCCACATATCCGCCCTTCCGCCCTCCCGCCCTCCGCACACATACATACAAACATTCCGCTTTATAAAGGTATACAGATATACAGATAGATAAAATAGATTTCTTGAGGTGGCAGTGGGCCAGAAAATGGAAATATTTAATCTGCAATATAATCAGTTTGCATGTGTTAGAATAGAGAGCATTATTAATCTGTATTATTGCAAGGTATAGGACACTGGATGATCTGTAGCCTTGAATTTAAGATGCTGAATGTGTATGCTAGAAATGTTAAGCCAGGCCTCTGGTACCGAAAATGTTTACTTTAAGGGGCCCATATCCTGTCTTCTCCTCTCCTGGAAGCATGAAGCTAGCTCGGGGAATGCAAAGAATGTTTTCCTTTCCTTAGAGAGGGAAAAACATCTGGAAATGTAATCTGAGGAAGGGTACTGGAGATATGCAAGGGGCCAGAAAGGGGTAAGCCAGAGTGCTGACCGGACCGCGGTGGGGTGAAGACCATTTCTTCTATTGTTAAGCTGAGCCTCTGATGTGATATCAGAAGATTTCTGTTAAAATAAAGCCTTGATTTCTTTTGAACTTGAACAGAGCTTGTGAGTATATTATTATATCCATTACTAACGCCTAGGTAAAAGGGAAGATTTAAAATCTCACCCTAACATTTGGCGCCCAACGCGGGGCTTGGCGTTATTGTTATTAATAATATACTGACAGGCTCTGAAAACTTGCTTCGACTTTTTTCGCCATTTTCGGGGGACGGAGAGACAGCTACAGAAGCTACGGGCCCATTAAGCGACTGTGGCTTATCTCTGACCTACGGGAGGTGAACAGACGAGCGCAACTGTTCAGGTGGAACAAAATCAACGCTTACGTCAAGGAACAGGTAATTATGAAAGGGTTAATTATATAAGGATATAGCAAGGCGCTTGCAGGGGAAGCCAGGAAAAACCCAGGTCGCTGCATAATTAGACTTTGAAATGGTCATCGTCTAAGGGTTTTCTCTTGATGATAAGTGGTAAACCTCCTGAGGATAGGAGAAGAGAGTAGTAGCTAAACTCTAAATACGAAATTGTCTTGATAGCAGTGATAAAAGGCATTTCGATAAAGGACTTTTAGGGAAGGAAAAAGTCAGATTAAGGTTAAAAAAAAAAAGGGGGCCTCACATAGTCAATTACATGTGAGCTGAGCCCCCTTTGGAGAAGGGGGAGGGAAAAGAGGGGAAAAAAGGGTCTCTCTCTGCGTTTTAAGTTTGTGTTGCAGGGGGAGAGAGGGAGAAAAAAAAATAGCAACTAAGAGAGAGAGCTGTGTTGAGTAATCTTAAGAAGGAAGTATTGTTTAAAAGTTCCATTCAGCCAAGGGCTTCTAAGGGAAGGAAGAAATCATTAGGCCTCTGTGTCACTGAATAGCAGAAAAGCAGGGGCATTCCTCGTGTGTGTGAAGAAAAAGGGAGGGGGAAGGCATTCCTCAGGCCCTTATAATAACAGGAGGGAAAGGCTTTCAGGCAGGAACCAAAGAAGTGTGTGAAGAAAGGGGGGAGGGAATTAAGTTCCCCATGTGGTTTTAATGTGTGGGTCTGTTATCTGTTAAAAGCAATAAAGAGGCCCATCAAGTGTTCTAAAGAAGCTCCAAAAATTGAAAAGAAGGGGGGGAGCTGTGGGCTCACGAGTCCTTTTGTTTAGATTGAAATAAAATACAGCATTTTTATGTGGTTTTAAACCTTTTTTTTAAATTGCAAGTGAGGAAAAAGAAAGACTTGGGGTGGAAAATATCTTCCTATTCTAAGTGTTTCTCTTGCTTGAATGTTTTGTTCACACCTCTGTTATCTGTTGTCTGTTTAATGTTTTAACATTGAGAGGATCTCTGGGGGTTTGCTTGCTTTTGGGGCATTTTTCTGACTGCATTATCACAGAGGAAGAGAGAAAGGCCTATATATGCTCTAAAAAAAAAACAAACAAACAAACAGTGAAGCTCATTTCATAATAACTCTAATTGGAAAGTAAGGGCTTCAAATTGGTTTTGTAGCAATTTAATCCTGCAGGAAAGGGTTACCTCTCTCTTTCTTTGTGTTTATGAGGTGCGAAACTGCTCTTAGAAGGAAAAACAGCCTCGGGCAGGAAGCACATTCCTTTCTCATGGTGGGGATGGGCGGTTTTGTCTGAGTTCCCTGTTTGAATTCCTTTAAAGGGAGAAATACTATTTTGAATCACTAATTAAAGATTCTGGTTCCCCAGCTCTAAAAACTTCTGTCTGTTGCTTAGGTGCAGATAGATAACCAGATGATCTTTTTCATTTAGTTTTAAAGCTAGGGATATTAAGAAATAAGTAATTGATACACAATTTTGGGAAAAGGGACAGTTTTAAAAACCATTCTTTGTTCAGTGCTGCCATCTCATGGCCAAATTAAAATGTTGCAGCTTTGAATTATTTTTGAGAAGATATCTTATACAACACTGACCTCCAGTGGAGAAAGTAAAAAATGCAGTTTCAAATTATTTTCTGTGTTAGCTCTCAAATTTTTTAGCTTTTTGGGGGAAAATTACTGCGCTGTATTTCTGACTCACACTACATTTATGTTTGAATATTTTTTAGCTTTTTGGGGTTTTTGTCCTTAATCCACTTCTATTCAGTTCCATATTAATTTGATTGTACATTTTAATCCTAATTGGTCATTTCTTTCCTCAATTATTCTCAAATACAATTTAATTCCTATTTTTCCAATATATATACATATATACATTTTTCCCCAAATTAAATCGGTTATCTTTAATCTCTATTTTTCTTTTTAATATATCCGTTTCCCTATTCCATTGAAGAGCTTGCTGATTAATTTCAAAAATTCATTTCCCTTTATTAAGCTGTCTCAAGTCTGAGTTGTTTTGAAAGGATATTTACTTCTGAATTTAATTATTATTATTTCCTTATTATTTGAGTTCATTTATTTCTAGGCTTATAGCTTATTATTTCTTTGATTATATATATATATATATATATATTATTAATTAATTTTTTTCATTAATATTAAGTCCCAAGTATCTTGATTTTTTTGTAGTGATTTTGTTCTTGATTTTTTTTGTAGTGATTTTGTTCCAATTTAAGGTGGATTCGGCCCTCTTGTGGCTGAAATTAAAACTACATTGACTATTTTTGGATTTTGTTCCAATTAAAGTGGATTCGGCCCTCTTGTGGCTGAAATTAAAACTACATTGACTGTTTTTGGATTTTGTTCCAATTAAAGTGGATTCGGCCCTCTTGTGGCTGAAATTAAAACTACATTGACTGTTTTTGGATTTTGTTCCATTCAAGGCAGTTTTGCCCTCTTGTGGTGGAAACTTGAATGACATAGGTTTTTTTATTATTATTCATTTTTCATTTGTGGTGCCCTCCAGTGGCGAATTTCGGCATTGAATATTGGTTTTTTTTAACATTTCTGTTTTATATTTTCTTTAAATTTAAATCGAGGTCTATTTGAAGTGCCGTTTTTATTCTTTTGTAGGAATGTTTTTTTTTTAATTGTTTCAGGTATTTCTGATCACCATTATATATATATTTTTTTCTTCCGTCTTTGAATTTTATAGGCATTTTTTTAAAAGTGCCCCATTTATCTGTGTTGAATTATTTTTTTATTTTTTTTCTCAAAGTGGTTTAGACTGCCCTCTTGTGGAAAAATTGAACATTACGGTTCTAGATTTTTTTCTCTTTCAAACTTTTCAAAAATTTGTGAATTGTGTTTTAAGGAATTTATTTTCATCTGATTGGTTTATTACTTAGGAAAATTAATCCTAAATAAATTTATTATTATTATTATTACTATTTTTCATTTTTTTATTTTTCTATTTTCATTTTTATCTTTTTTTCCTGATTATTCTTTTAGATCGGTTTTAATCCATTTATCATTACAAGCTGCTCTAAATTTTAATTGGTTGGTCTAATTCATTTTGATATTCCAAATTACCTTTGGATCTCAATTGGTTGGTTTCAATTCATTTACATCCTAAGCCCTTTTTTTTATCCGGGGCTTGGCGTTTTAAAATTTGTTTCTATAAATAAGCTTTTCTATTTTTATAACCGATTATTATTATTATTATTATTATTATTATTATTATTATTTTGATCCATTTTTATTTCTTTTCAAATTGTCTTTGGCCTTTGAACTTGCTGTTTCAAGTGCATTTTTCCTATTTTGGGTCACTTTTTGCAGCTCGGTTTTTCATTTCGAGCTGTTTGACTACAGACTTGTTATAAAATATTTTTAGCTATTTTAAGTACTCACGTATTACTTTCTCTAATTTTTATTATTATTTTTATTACCATTATTCCATTATTATTTCTATCATTATTTTAAGTTTTTTTTAAGAAAAAAAAATCTTTTTTTTCATTCTAAGCTATTTTGAAGGAATTGTTGAACTTGTTGCTCTAAAATCTTTTTTTCCTGATTTATGCTTTTTGAAAGATAAATGAACCTGCTGTTATAACCATTCCTTATTGTTTTATGTTGCCTTGAGAGGTCATAGAACTGTGAATTTTTTTGAACCGTATAAGTTTATTGGTGAAATCAATCAAATATTAATATGGGTAATAAACAGGGTATTAGTAAACAGGCTGTTAATCCATTGGATTGTATGATTGCACATTTTTCGGCCTTTCGTAAAATCACTGGGCAGGAAAAATTGGAAGAATCACAATTGCGGAATTTATGTCAAATTCAATGGCCCACTTTTAAAAATGTGGGATGGCCACCAGAGGGTACTCTGGATCCCCAAATTATTAGCAGAATTGCATGGATTACTGCCACAAAATACCCTGAACAATTTCCTTATGCAGATGCATGGCAGGCAATAGTGAGGCAAAATCCGAGATGGTTAAAGAAATGTGAATGTATGGGGGATGGGGTTAATAAAGATGTTGGTGTGACTGAGTTGTCTAATGCTGTCTTCAGAGTGGATGAAAAACATGGAGTTAAGATTTGGGCGGCAGATGAAGAGGAGTTACCTCCTCTTTATACCCCCTCTGTAAGGCAACAACATGTCCCCCACCATGGCCCACCACAAGGTCAACAGCCTAGGCCGCCACCCAGCACTCCGCCTGCAGCTCTGCCCAGCATTCCACAGGTTATCCATCCAGAACCCTCCATAAGGCATACACAGAAGAAGGATGGAGACCCCGGTCAAGTTAAATCAGTTTATCCAGACCTTACCCATCTAAAAGAGGGTGCTTCAGCCTTTAACGAAAAGCAACAGGGTTCCACTGACCCCCTTTCCTCCGATGAGGAAAAGGAGGAGACAAAGCTCCAAACTAAAGGGACACCTCAGGTGGAGCGAAACTTAGAGAAGAGTGTGGAGGGGTCAGTCGAGAGAATGCAGACAAGGTCAGTAACAGCAAAGAAACTAGCTTTTACTCCCACTGCTCAGGCTACTGACATAGTAGCTCCCTTAAGGGTCCAGAACCAGTGGGTACCTAGTCTGACCAACGCCGCGGAAGGAGCCTACAGGAGCGTGGTGCAGTATATTCCGTTTTCTTCCACAGACTTATTGAATTGGCGTGCACATAGTCCAGCATACACTACACATCCCGAGAAATTAACAGATTTATGTGAAAGTATTATCACGACACACAATCCCAATTGGCAGGATATACGGGTATTGATGACTACATTCTTCACCACTGAGGAGAGGAGAAGGATAGTGGCCGATGCATGGAACATAGCACTTAAATTAAAGCCCGACACGGAGCGAGATATAGAAGAATGGAAGAAAAGGGTGTGGCCAGATAGCAACCCTAACTGGGATCCCAATACCCTGAGGGAAAGGAGCGTTTGGCACAGCATCAGAAGATTTTCCTGGATGCCCTTAAGAAAGGTCCTACCAGACCCACCAATATAAGTAAACCTAGAGAGGTAATTCAAGGAAAGGATGAGACTCCAGGAGCATTTTTAGAGAGGATAATTGAAGCATATCAGAAATACACATCCTGTGAGATTACCGATGAAGGCACCACAAGGGCAATCAATGAGACATTTGTGGCACAGTCAGCGCCAGACATCCGGAGGAAGCTACAGAGGCAGGAAGGCTTCTTGGGAATGAACACATCCCAATTAGTTGACATAGCAAACAAGGTTTATGTTAATCGGGATGAAGTGGAAAAACAAGAAAAGAAGAAAGCAACCAAAGAAAAGATGGACATGTTGGCAGTGGCCGTAGCAGACAATAGCCTCCGAGGCAGAGGCAGAGGCAGAGGCAGGGGTGGAATCAACCGGGATCAGGCACCGAGTCTGAACAAGGCTCGAGGAGCCCCTAAGGCGGGAGCATGCCATCACTGCGGAAAGGTGGGGCACTGGAAGAACGAATGTCGCCAGAGACAGAGGCAGGAAGAGGAAAGACGCGGAGGATATGAACATCAAGGACGAGGAACCAGAGGGTGGCAGCGTGGAACCGGAAGAGGTTTCTACCGAGGCAGGCAAGCTTACCAAGCCTACCCTACAGGAGGCCCATCGGAGAATCCACAACCACGGTGGAATACCCAATGGAATACACAGGCACCCCCATTCGAACCCCCAGTTCATTTTGAGGGTTTCATAGGGGAAGAAGAGTGGACGGAGGGCTACGTGGCTGACCGAACACATGACCTTAGAGAACCCAGGGTCATGATGAATGTGGAAGGACGGGACATCGTCTTCATGGTGGACACAGGAGCCACCCGGTCTGTCGTGACCACTCCTATTGCCCCTCTAAGTGGAAGAGGTGCCAAGGTCATAGGAGCTACAGGAAAGATCAAGAACTTGCCTTACCTACAAAGTCAACGTTGCCAACTGGGTCCAGCCCAGGTCACCCATCAGTTCCTGTATTCACCCAAGTGTCCAGTCCCCTTGCTGGGGAGGGACCTCCTCTGCAAACTACAAGCACAAGTCTCCTTCATCGAAGGGGAGCCTCGTCTCAGCCTTGGTCCTGAAGAAACCCCTATGCCGCTGCTAACCCTTACATGCCCTCTACAGGAGGAGTGGAGGATGCAAACTCCCATGCCAGACCTCGATGATGAACATGCCTGGAGAGTCTTCAACACACCGCTTGTGTGGGCAGAGGACAACCCGCCAGGGATGGCCCGCATGGTCCCACCAGTGGTCATTGAAGTTAAACCAGGAGCCAATCCAGTTTCATTAAGACAGTACCCTATTCCAGCGGCAGCAAGGCAAGGGATTCAAAAGCATCTGGATCGCCTGCTGGAATACAAGATCCTACGGACATGCCAGTCCCCCTGGAACACTCC
This sequence comes from Anolis apletophallus, assembly GCA_030556195.1. NCBI lineage: Eukaryota > Metazoa > Chordata > Lepidosauria > Squamata > Anolidae > Anolis > Anolis apletophallus. The sequence continues at coordinate 74,253,605 of JARBWK010000010.1, forward strand.
TCTCTTGCCCGTGAAGAAAGGGGGGACTGAGAATGACTACAGACCTGTTCAAGATCTACGTGCGGTAAATCAGGCAACAGTCACTCTACACCCAGTGGTTCCAAATCCATACACTTTGTTGGGAAGGATTCCAGCTATGTCATCCTACTTTACAGTTTTGGACTTGAAGGATGCTTTCTTTTGCATCCGGCTGGCACCCATCAGCCAGAACATCTTCGCTTTTCAATGGGAAGACGCTACAACGGGACAGAAGAGGCAACTGACGTGGACTAGATTACCTCAAGGTTTTAAGAACAGCCCTACGATCTTCGGGACCGCTTTGGGCCAAGACCTGCAGGATTTTGAGTCTACTCCACCACGCCGAATTCTGCTCCAGTATGTAGATGACCTGCTGATAGCCGCCAAGGATAAAGAAGAATGCTGGCATGCTACACGTGAATTACTCAAGCTACTGGAATCAAAGGGATACCGCGTATCAAGAAAGAAAGCCCAGATTTGTCAAACCAAGGTGCGTTATTTGGGGTTTGACTTATCCAAAGGAACGCGCCACTTGGGCATTGAAAGAAAAGAGACTGTGTGTCAGATTCCTACCCCCACTAGTAGACATCAATTGCGTTCTTTTATTGGGGCAGCGGGATTTTGTAGAGTGTGGGTGCCAAGCTTTGCCATATTGGCACGCCCACTTCATGCCGCAACAAAAGGAAACGAGAAGGACTCATTTAAATGGACTCCAGAATGTGAATCATCATTTCAAGCCATTAAGAAGGCACTCATGGAATCTCCTGCACTAGGACTTCCCGACTTGGAAAAGCCATTTACCCTTTACGTGAGCGAGCAAAGGGGGGTGGCTGTCGGAGTCCTAACACAAGTTTTGGGAAGCTGGCCTCGGCCAGTAGCCTACCTATCAAGACAATTGGACACTGTTGCTCAGGGTTGGCCTGGATGCTTGCGTGCGGTGGCAGCAACAGCCTTGCTGGCAGCGGAAGCAGACAAGCTTACCCTGGGTCAAGATTTACTCATCAAGGTGCCACATGCAGTCACCACCCTGATGGACTATAAAGGGAGTTATTGGTTCACCAATAGCCGAATGCTGAAATACCAGACACAACTGTATGAGAATCCAAGAATTAGACTGGAACTTTGCAACACTCTCAACCCAGCAACACTCCTCCCAGGAGGAGACCCCGTCACTCACGACTGTATCCAGACCATGGATGAGGTGTACTCTAGCCGTCCAGATCTCAAAGACCAGCCTTGGCAGAATGCTGATGTGACTTACTACACCGATGGTAGTAGTTTCATGGAAGGAGGCATACGAAGAGCAGGATATGCCGTGGTGACCTCAACCGAGGTGGCTGAACAAGGTCCTTTACCAACAAATACTTCAGCACAAAAGGCAGAGCTAATTGCATTGATTCGTGCTCTTCAACTGGCAGAGGGATTGAGAACCAACATCTACACTGATTCAAAGTATGCATTTACAACACTACATGCGCATGGAGCCCTCTACAAGGAAAGAGGATTGTTGAATTCGTCAGGGAATCCAATCAAGTACAAAGAAGAGATTCTTGCACTGTTGGACGCTGTTTGGGCACCCAAACAAGTAGCAGTAATGCATTGCAAGGGACATCAGAAGGGAGATGACCCCGTTGTTCAAGGGAACAGGAAAGCTGACTTGGCAGCGAAGGAAGGGGCTCGGATGGTTGATCTTCAAGCCCCCTTTTTGGACTTCCAGGGTTGGATTCCTGAAGGCGAAGAAAAGGTATCATACAGTACTGCTGAAGCCGAGTGGGCAGGTCAGCAAGGAGCGCGGAAAATGGGACCATGGCTGGTGCTACCAGACGGTCGCCCGTTCGTTCCGCAACAACTAGCATGGGAGCTAGTTAAGAGGGCACATGCAGAGACTCATTTAGGAAAGACTTCCCTCGCCCAGCTGCTGAAGAGACAGATCTACATGGATGGAGTGGACAGCCTAACACAGTTGGCTTCCCAGCGCTGCTATGTTTGTGCCAGGAATAATCCAAGACAAGGACCTCGTCTGCCCCCAGGGACTCAACATCGAGGGGTAATACCCTTCGAGTCTTTGGTCATAGATTTCACTGAAATGCCAAGGAGTGGACCCTACAAGTATCTGCTAGTAATGGTAGATACTTATTCAGGATGGCCAGAAGTTTACCCCACCAGAACCGAGAAAGCATCAGAAGTATCCAGAGCTCTTCTTAAAGACATTATTCCAAGGCATGGAATGCCACATCACATTGGATCCGACAATGGTCCAGCTTTTGTAGATAAAGTGATCCAGCGCCTAGCACACCTGCTAGGGATTACTTGGAAGTTACACTGTGCTTACAGACCCCAGAGCTCTGGGCAAGTTGAGAGAATGAACCGAACTCTAAAGACCATGTTGGGAAAACATTGCCAAGAGACTCAGTTGAACTGGCTACAATTACTACCAAGTGTGTTGTTCCTTATTCGATGTTCACCAAGGAGATCACATGGACTGTCACCGTTTGAGCTGTTGTATGGAAGACCTCCACTCACCTTACCAGGACTGCAAGGGGACCTCACCGAGATTGGACAGATGACTTTGCAGAGGGAGGTAATTAGTTTAGGGAAGGCACTGAAGCGGTTACAGGCTTTTGTGACCGAGCAGTACCCTCCACTTCCGGTGACCCCGCTCCATGTTTTTCAACCAGGTGACGAGGTTTTGGTAAAGGATTGGAAGGGAACACCACTGGCTCCCAAATGGAGGGGCCCGTATGTGGTTTTGCTTTCCACTCCAACTGCTGTAAAGGTTGATGGAATGACACCCTGGATTCATTGGACAAGGGTAAAGAGGGCTCCCCCTCAGTGGGAAGCCGTACCTCACCCAAATGATGCTTTAAAGTTAACTATTTACAGGAAATCTACCTTGGTAAATCAGGACAACCCCGGAAGGCAGGCACCTCCAGAAGCTGCCTGTCACCAGTCACAAAGATCTACTGCTGAGGACGAGAAGAATTGAGCTAGACACTGCCACCTGACCCATACCTGGAAGCGGTCACGGTTCAGGCACTGTCAGACTTACAACTGCTGAGGATTTGAAGATTAGAGCTAGGCCCTACCACAGTCAGCCGTGATGATTGTGCGTACGGCCAGACTCTGCCGAAGAAAAGATCTGCTTGAATTGTATACATGTTTACTCTTATCTTGTATATTCAATGTATCTTATGGTGTGTTAATTGATGAAACTATGTTAGAGAGAAAATATCCAATAGTAACAGATGGCCAAGTACCAATAGAACAACCGGTTGAGGAGACAGGACACGAGACTGAGACAATAGAATTGGTTGCACCCGATGGAAGGAGTAAACAGCCGTTTACTGAGGTTGAGGATTCAAATTATCAAGATAGCATGGAGTTCAAGAGTCCTCTTGAAGTCACAACACACATAAATATATGGAAATACCTAGCAAAAATAGCAGGAGTAGAACACATGTGTTTAAGTGCGAAGGCAGATCGACATGATTTGTTGGGAACATGCCTTGTTCCTATTTGTTATACCCCTATTGTACAAGTTAAAGAATTTCATGCTAATAGACCAGAAGAAGGACCTAATTATTATTCACACATGACACATGGACCAAAACTAAGAGGAAAGAATCCCGGAGGTACATTTTATCTGCGTACACCACATGTTGCTAAATCACCATTAACATCTTGTATGAAATGGATGGGGTGTACAAATCCAGACGAATGCCTTACGCCACCTGGAGAACCGTTCACATGTCACTTTGATAATGAGATACCAGTTCTTAAAACTCATGTATCTCTTCCTGTAGGATGGTTTCTCACTTGTGCAGGAACCACCTATAATTATCTTCCAGCAAACCTAACCGAGGGTACCATCTGCTGTACCAGTCGGTTGGCACCAGTATTCTCTTCAAAGGATCAATTAAATAAAACACAGACACTCAACGTGAACACTAATCAACAACCACCAAGGTCAAGAAGAACTGCTTTAACTGTAAAACCAAACTGTGACCCAAACATACGATTGTTCTCAGCCGCAGAATACCTAGCATTAAGTGTCTCTCTTGTTGGAGTACCAGGACTGGTAGCTCATGCTGAAAAAGCAATTGATGCAATTGCCTGTGTTATGATTCGAAACATAAACAAAACCTCAACTGCAATAGGATACTTAAACCAGGAACAGGGAGAATTACGAGGAGCCATATTAGACAATAGAGCTGCTATTGATTATCTACTGATGTTGCATAATTACGGGTGTGAAACTGTGAAAAATATGTGTTGTTTTAATTTGTCGGATAATTCTTACAAAGTAAATAACATAGTTCATGAACTCAGAAACCTCACTCAGGGAATTCGAATTGATTCCGGATCCTCTGGACTCTGGAATTGGTTGACCTCATGGTTACCTGATCTCTCATGGCTGAAACATTTATTTGTAATTGTTGTTGGATTTATAGTATGTGCATTATCTGTCTGTTGTTTTATCCAATGTATACCTTCACTGTTTTCAATGGTTTCCCGCTCTGCCCCAATGCCACCTCGAGTCACTGAACGAGACATGGTAATGATGATGCGCACAGCCAAAATGATGGAGAATGAGAAGATCTATTAGTGATTGGTTGATGCTAAGGTTTTCTCAGGGAATCACAAAACCAGCATCAAAAGGGGGGAATGAGGTGGCAGTGGGCCAGAAAATGGAAATATTTAATCTGCAATATAATCTGTATTAATGCCATGAGTATAAAAAGGCAATATAATCAGTTTGCATGTGTTAGAATAGAGAGCATTATTAATCTGTATTATTGCAAGGTATAAGACACTGGATGATTTGTAGCCTTGAATTTAAGATGCTGAATGTGTATGCTAGAAATGTTAAGCCAGGCCTCTGGTACCGAAAATGTTTACTTTAAATGGGGCCCATCTTCCCCATATCCTGTTCTTCTCCTCTCTAAGAGCATGAAGCTAGCTCAAGGAATTCAAGGAATGTTTTTCTTTCCTTAGAGAGGGAAGAACATCTGGAAATGTAATCTGAGGAAGGGTACTGGAGATATGCAAGGGGCCAGAGAGGGGTAAGCCAGAGTGCTGACCGGACCACGGTGGTGTGAAGACCATTTTTATTGTTAAGCTGAGCCTCTGATCTTGGATCAGAAGATTCCTGTTAAAATAAAGCCTTGATTTCTTTTGAACTTGAACAGAGCTTGTGAGTATATTATTATATCCATTACTAACGCCTAGGTAAAAGGGAAGATTTAAAATCTCACCCTAACACGTCTCATCACGCTAAAACAGTGGATGTGGCTCTTAAAGAGACATGCCGCATTATCACAGGATGTCTACGCTCAACCCAACTGAAGAAAGCATACTGTTTAGCCGGTATTGCACCACCTGATATCTGCCAGGAACTAGCAGCCAGCAATGAAAGGGCCAAGGCATTGACATCTCCAGCCTATTGTCTGTTTGGATATTAGCCAGCATGTCAATGACTTAAATCAAGAAACAGCTTCCTAAGATCTACAGAGATACTTGCAGGAACACCTCAGCAAGGAAGAGTCCAAAAGTGGCAGGTTAAACCCAGAACCTCAATCAGTGGCTGACACCAGATGAGAAACTCCCTCCTGGGTGCACAGAAGACTTGGCAACTTGGAAGGCACTGAACAGACTGTGCTCTGGTACCACGAGATGCAGAGCCAATCTTAAGAAATGGGGTTATAAAGTGGAGTCCATGAGATGCAAGTGTGGAGAACAACAAACCACAAATCACTGACTAAAATGCAGTCTGAGCCCTGCCATGTGCACAACTGAGGACCTTTTTGCAGCGACATCAGAGGCACTCCAAGTGGCCAGAGTCTGGTCAAAGGAAATCTAGTATAATGCCAAGTTTTTAACTTTGTTTGTAGTTTTTTATACATTATAACGGTATTCTCAATTTGCTTCTGACACGATAAATAAATAAATTCTCCAGCAGTGGGCAATAAACTGATATTAAACCAATGTTGCCTTTCTTCAGATCTAACAGGGAAGGTTTTAAAATAGGTTTTAAAAGATCACGTCTGTGGTTTTAAAGTGAGAAGAAAGAAAGAGAGAAGCACATGAGACCAATGCTTATTTTTAGTTTCGTACAGTATAGTTTGGAATGTTTAAGCCAAAAGGTCTGAGGTTAATTAAATACATTTATAATTAATCCACTCACAGATTATTTGTACAGGCTCACTTTTTGACTAATGGGAATGAGCCTTTGCTGCAACTGTGATCCCACTTTAAAATATATTCTAATAATTGCACACATTTACAGTTAAATGTCCTAATCAGAGACGCTTAAGCAGGAAAAAAGCAAAACATTTTTAATGTATCACTATCTGTAAGTCAAATGTCATTAAGCCAAACTATGAGGTCATTCTTCTGCCATAAATCACAATACAGCTCTCATATTAATTGTGATTCCATAAAAACATGACTCACCATCTTCAAAATATCTTCTTTTTTTATTTCAAGGACTCCATTCATCATGTCCATAAGGGCACGCTCTCGGGCATTGTCCCTCTGAAATGAATGGCAAAATTAATTGAGCAATGGAGCATGGGCTCAAGGAAAAGAAAAATGTAGAAAATGTACCAAAATATATTTCACTAACCTGAGCAGCAAGACGTCTTTTATGGTCAACCTTAGACATGATTTTTTCTTTTGCTTTCAGCACTGGGGTCAAATACTTTTCTGCTTTGATCTGTAAAGACAAAAGATTCAGGTTTTTTGTGAATAATTGTGATGCTTCACTATCTTCCCCCCTCTTCAAATCTACTCCAAGCTCCGGTAATTTTTCTGGCATTGTTGCTGAATATCAGCTCTGGGTTGCCTTAGGACCAGTAGATTCTGAGGATTCTACAACCAAAAGTACATATTCAAGATCATGCACTAAAAAGGCCAGTCATGTATCCCTTCCAATCACAATGCTATAATTTTTTATGAGTTTCCGTGAATCATGTGCATGAAACTATGGACATTTGAAAGAGAATGGTGCATGCATACATCCATTATTTTCTATTCTTGGAGACACAACTACCAATGGCTACAGACTGTCATTTCCAAATATAGTTTATCTCTTTGCAGCACAGCATGAATATGTGGCTAGTCCCATCACTTTCATGTTCCATAACTCTTGTAGAGAACACACACACACATCTGAGCAGTTGGATCTAAACTAGTACTCACTACATTCAGAGGTCTCTGTTTTGATTATATGCTACACCTAGGCCTGAATACTACTACTTCTCCCAACCAGAATAGGTCAATTGAAACAAAAGTTGTGTGTTAACATGTACGTAAATCTTGGTGACTGATTGGTACTCTAGTTGGGACTACCAAAAGGACTTATGCCCTCTCTTTGTACATAAGATGACCAGTAATTCTTTGTTTTCTCTCCATAGAAAAATGTCTGACTGAATGCAAGGAAGTTGGATGATATACCCTTACTGTAACTAATGTACCGAATGGAAGTAGCAGGAATAAGTGGATCAGTACCATCTCTAAATGGTTACCATATGAGACCGAGCATGATTGCTGAGAGACAACAGAGAAGGATTTTTAAAACTAGACCCTATTTTTGAACATCTCTGAAGTTAGCAACTATTGGGATCAGGACAGATGGGGTTGTTGGGTAATTTCTAAAAGGAAAAAAAAGTATTGAAAAATGTAAATCGGTAACAATAGCAGTTTAGCAGATCAGAAGTTTCTTGAGCTTAGCAGTAGAGCTAATGATGGAGGAGCCTTAAACCCATCCACTCTTGGCACCATCTTAGCTCCTTCCCTCTCTGTTTATTCCAGAGATATTTACTTCATTATTTATTCATTGTATTAATTTATATCTTGTCTTTCTCCCAACATGGGAACTAAGGAAAAATACAAAAATACAATATGTTATTTATTATGTCAGCGCTTAATAGCAGATTTTAAAATTATACTACAAGATTTACAGGATGTTATTATTTTAGCTATAGTTGGTGTGCTAACAGAGAGTGGGGCATTTTATACTATTAAAAGCAACAAGATAGGAAGGAATAAACAGCATCTTATTAAAACAATCAATTTAACACAGGTATCCTGATATAGTACGGCATGTATCTCTCATAGGTAAAATCCATGCCATAGTAAACATTACACGATATGAATATTGATCTTCCAAATGATGCAGATATTCATGTTACATTTACATTCTTAGCATGTAAGGTGAGAAAGATCTGTTTTTTGGATACCAAACCTCTGAATCCAGAACTGACATTGCTCGATCGGGTTGCTCATTATCTGAAAGAGTTGGCACCCATATATCCTCATGAATATCCAGCTGGTTCAAGATCTCAGAGATCCTCATGTTTCTCTCCTTCACACGAGCAATTTCCAATTCTTTCATTCGAATGACCGAGGCAAAGTCTGAATTAAAGGTACTCTTCACATTGTGAATAATGTCCTTGAATAATAAAAAGGAGAACAAAACATTGCAAATGGCATATGCTCATATCCCAGGCACCACAACAAATCTCAAAGTATGGGCAGGACTTTCACCCTGGGTGGACAACGTCAGAGAAAATAGCAGACCTTACCAATGCAGCAAATAAATCATTTTTTTCTGGCAACAACTCAGAACTGCTGTAGAATTGCAGCACTTCACCACTTCCAGGCTCACATATATCTTGAAAGCATCCTAGTATCCAAAACCTGGCCACAAACTTCCTTGAAAAGGGGAGTAATGTCTAGTTTTGATTTGGAAATGTTTGTTTGTTTGTTTTGTTTTCTGCTTCTAGGATGTGGGGAAACAGCTGCTGTATTTTGCAGGGGATTTGAGTCATTTGGGGTTGGTGGGAATGGAAAACCATTCAGGAAATGTGAAAAGAAATGGAGGAAGCCTGGGAAATTTGGGGTTTTCAGGGTTGGCACTTTGCCCACCTCTTCTCTAGGGGTTCTCCTTTGTTTTTATTGTTCTTGTTACTAATCATCAGTGAGAAGTAGTATTTCATGCAGAAATGCTGAGCTAAAGAGTTGCACTATGAACATAAAAACAAGAGAGTTCAGGGCTGCACTTGGCCTACCTCTGATTTAGACATTACAAAGTTGGGAAACAACATTTTACCAAAGCTTGGCCCTTTATACAGTAGCATCCCTGTATCCACTGGGGAATTGTTCCTGGACTTTGCATGGATACATAAAACAATGGAGAATAGCAAACCCTACAGAAATTAAGGACTTAATCTAGTGGTACTATAAAACAGGCCTACACAATTTACGGCCCATGGGCTGGATGCAGCCCACAAAGGCCTTCCCTGTGGCCCACTGGCAAGATGACATATTTTGCCAGACCTGGGTACTGGTCCCACAGATATGAGGGTTGTATTGTACTTACTATGATGTTCACAGGAAAAGGGAGCTGAGGCCTCACCTTTTCCATAATTTATCCCACCACACCCTCTCACTACAAGCATTTTTTTCTAGTTAAGGACTGCTTTCATACTACTCCTGTTCTCTGGAAGGATTAATTTTATTTAATTACTTTATAGACACATAGGCTTTGAGTGCAACCTATCTTCGAGACCGCATCTCTTTGTATGAACCGGCGCGGGCTTTGAGATCAGCAGGGGATGTGCCCTTCTCTCGGTCTCACCACCATCTCAAGTGAGATGGGAGAGAGAGGGTCTTCTTTGTAGTGGCTCACTAGCTCTGGAATACCCTCACAAAAGAGATTAGATTAGCCCTACCCTTGAATCCTTCTGATCCAGCCTAAAAACATGGATTTTAAAGCAGGCTTTGGACCTCAAGTTGGACCCATATGAAGTTGACATTCTGGCACTTTAGTTGTGAATTGAGGGCAGTTAGTTTTAACTACAGATGGGCTACGTTTTAAAATTGCGTTATTTTATTTTATGTGTTGGCAGTCTTGGCTTTTCTACATGAACAAAGATTCAGGAAGGACTCATCCCACGCTTTCTACAAGTGCGTTGATGATACGGAGGTTGGATGTATCATTCGAGCCTGTGCAATGTATTTTTCTGGTGGAGCGCAGCATGCACAGAACTGGCCTCATCCTTTATACCAAAGGTTCGTCTGCTGGGGCCTAGCAAGCTGGGACGGTGGCAGCAATGTCCTCAGGTCGTAGGTTTGGTTCGAGTTTCCTTCTCTTAGATGGTTGACCTTACAGGGTTAAATGAGCACCATCTGCCCGGGCTTGAAATCAGAGTTTTCCTTCTCCTAGGATGGTTGCCAAAAGGCAAGGGATCCCATCCTGCCCTTTGACGCTCTTTGTCAGACCATTCGGTTGTGACCTGAATGGCATGGGAGGCCCTACCAGTGGCTATTATGCAACTGCCAGCATAGCTCACAACTTCATTAGGGTACGAAAGCCTCTCCCCTATAACAAGGGGGCGCCAACGGAGAGGTTGGCAGTACGTACTTGTTTTTATAGTTTTACTAGCTTGGGGACCCGGCGGTGCCCAGGTGATTTGAGAAGTGCAGCAGGATGTACAGAGGGTCATGGCGGCTCTGTGTGCCAAGTTTGGTCTTGATCCATCATTATTGGGAGTTGCAGTGGTATCATGAAATGACTGAAGGTAGTGCAAGTCCCATCATCTGTGGTCCACCCTCCCCCATAGTGTAGTAGGATGTAGATTGGGTCATGGGGGCTCTGTGTGCAAAGTTTGGTCAGTATTGGTGAATGGATGAGGGTTGCATTGGTTTTAGGAAGTGAGTGAAGGTACTTCAAATCCCATCATCCGTGGTCCGTCTCACACAAAACTGCACCAGGATGTATAGTGGGTCATGAGGGCTCCGTGTGCCAGGTTTGGTGTTGATCAGTCATTGGATTAGGTTTGTAACAGTCTTGGAAAGTGAGAGAAGGTACTGCAAGTCCCATCATCCATGTTCTGCCCCTCTCTAAACTTCAGTAGGAGGTAGAGTGGGTCACTGGGGCTCTGTGTGTCAAGTGTGGTCCTTATCGGTGTTTGTTGGGGAAGCAGTGGTCTGTGGGAAGAGAGGGGTGTGAAAGTACTACAAATCCCATCATGCATTGTCAGTCCTCCCCCGAACCTCACCAGGACGTGAAGGCAGTCATGGGGGTTATGTGTGCCAAGTGTGGTCTTGATCGGTAATTGGATGAGTGTCGCAGCGGACTTGGGAAGTGAGTAGAGGTACTTCAAGTCCCATCATCCATGGTCCACCCTCCTTCGATCTGCACCAGGATGTAGAGTGGGTAGTAGGAGCTGTGTGTGCCAAGTGTGGTCTGTATTGGTCCTTTTTGCTGGGCTCAGTGGTCTGTGGGAACCAAAGTGTTTGTAAGTACTACAAATCCCATAATCTGTGGGTCATGTCCCCTGAACGCCACCAGGACGTAAAGGGGGTTAGGGGGGTTATGTGTACCAAGTTTGGTTCAGGTCCATCACCCGCGCTGGTCGCTGTGGCCTGTGAAAGTGGCTGCCAATCAGAACACTGCCACATATCCGCCCTTCCGCCCTCCGCACACATACAAACATTCCGCTTTATTAAGGTATACAGATACACAGATATACAGATAAGGTATACAGATGTGATATTGTTTTATACTCATGTATTTTATCTAATATACTGCACTTGGTGTGCCTTGTAAGCTGCCCTAAATCCCATTTGTTTGATGGTGGTGAGATATAAATAAAAAGTATTTTTAAAATTATTATTATTACCCCTTGATCTTTGACAAATCAGATATTTTCTCAGATCTGATCTGTGGAAATTTTTGTTTAAGTGAAACTGTGATATTAGCATGTTCAGGACAGACTGATAAAACATTTCACCTTGACAAAGGAATGGTCTGTCATGAGTTCGGCAAACTCCCTCTTTATTCAGTATTTAATTTACCATTTTCTGCTTTATATGTTAAAGGAATAGACACAGTCATGAAAAAACAAACACACTTGTTTTGCCATATAAATTGTAGATTCAAATCAAAGTAACCATGTGGCAGACATATCTGGAGGTTAAAAAAAACGAACCAGAGGTGGTTCCTCCCCCCCCCCCCCCAACATCCTATTGCAAATTTTCTTTCAGAAGTGGTCAGAATAGTTTTAAATTGTCTGTTATTACTTATGCAGAAGTTATATTGATTGTATTGTTTTATTATTTGCTGTTATGTTATTTTATTATGTGTCATTGGGCTTGGCCTCATGTAAGCCGCCCTGAGTCCCCTTGGGGAGATGGTGGCGGGGTATAAATAAAGTATTATTATTAGTGTAATGTTTTACAGAGAGCGTACAGAAAAACAACTCTCCGTGGGATATGTTTATGCAGGCCCGGATTAACACCTTTTTGCACCCTAGGCCACACTTTGGAATTACGCCCCCTCTACTACCGGCACTGAAAGTTGTTGTTTGGGATCCGGGAAGGGAGGGTGGGGCCCAAGCCGCGCCTACCTTTCCTTCCTTCCTTCCTCACCCAGGGGCTTGGGGGCCGTGGCGGGGTGGCCATCTGCCAGGGCTGATTAGGATCCCCGCGCCCCAGGGAGGGAGAGTAGTGGGGAGGGGCCTGGAGGGCGGGCCTTCCTTCCTTCCTTCCTTCCTTCCTTCCTTCCTTCCTTCCTTCCTTCCTTCCTTCCTTCCTTCCTTCCTTCCTCCCAAAAAGGAGTCCCCCAGGTAGCAACCAGCTAAGCTTTGCAGATGCAAGGCTATTAAATGATAATCAAGGTGCTCAATTGCAACATTAAAAAAAGAACAACACTAAAAAATGGGAAATCCAGACAAAAACAATCAGGGCCAGCTAGTCACCTCCCAACAGAGCATTTTCCCAGGCAACAACCAGCTAGGCTTTGCAGCTGCAAGGCTATTAAATGCTGATCAAGGTGCTCAATTTCAGCATTAAAGAAAGAACAACACTCATAAAAAAGGAATTCCAGACAAGAATCAATCAGGACCAGCTACCAACTCCCAACAAAGGAGTCCCCCAGGCAGCAACCAGCTAAGCTTTGCAGCTGCAATAAAAAATAGAAATGCATCCAAAGCCATTCAATGCTGGGCAATGTGGACAATAAAAAAATAGAAATGCATCCAAAGAGTTCTTTATCCTATCCTGACATAATAATTCCACAAATATATTATGAGGCAAAGGGAAAGCAGGCAGAGAGACCTTTCTGCTATAAGGCTGTTCAATGCAAAGGAAAGCAGGGAATGTGGACAATAAAAGAAAATAAATGCATCCAAGGAGTTCTTTATCCCACCCTGACATAATAATTCCACAAATATATTATGAGGCAAAGGGAAAGCAGGCAGAGAGACCTTTCTGCTATAAGGCTGTTCAATGCAGGGGAATGTGGACAATAAAAGAAAAGAAATGCATCCAAAGAGTTCTTTATCCCACCCTGGCATAATAATTCCACAAATATATTATGAGGCAAAGGGAAAGCAGGCAGAGAGACCTTTCTGCTATAAGGCTGTTCAATGCAGGGAATGTGGACAATAAAAACAAAGAAATGCATCCAAAGAGTTCTTTATCCCACCCTGGCATAATAATTCCACAAATATATTATGAGGCAAAGGGAAAGCAGGCAGAGAGACCTTTCTGCTATAAGGCTGTTCAATGCAGGGGAATGTGGACAATAAAAAAACAGAAATGCATCCAAAGAGTTCTTTATCCCACCCTGGCATAATAATTCCATAAATATATTATGAGACAAAGGGAAAGCAGGCAGAGAGGCCTTTCTGCTATAAGGCTTTTCAATGCTTGGCAATGTATAACATAAAATAATATAAAATATAAAATAATATAAATATAAAATAATATAAATATAAAATAATATAAAATATATAAAATAAAATATATAAAATAAAATATAAAATAAATAATATAATATATAATATAAAATAAAAATGTATAATATACAATAAAATATAAAATATAATATAAAATATAATATAATATAAAATAAAATATAAAATAAAATAGGCAGACCTTTTTGCTGCAATTTGGTCAACTCAAGGCAGTTGCAGATGGTTTTGGCTGCTGGCCAAAGCAAGCCTCCTTCTTCCCTCGTGGTGGCTCGTCTTCGCGCGCATACTCACGCACGCTCCAACGTGCGCATACGCGGGCCGGGCACCCGCCTCCTCCTTTGCTCTGCTCTGTCCCCTTGGCTCTTCCCTCCCTCACAGGCCACGGGGCGCCCAGACTCCCAGAGGCTGCAGCGGGGGGCATCCACGCAGCGTTGCTTGAGAAGGAGGGAGGAGCCAAGGAGAGCAGAGCAAGGGGCGGCGGCCGTGGACGGCGCTTCCACCGCCGCACGCATGCGTACTTATTTTTTTGAATATTTTTTTGAATATTTTTTTTTAAAAAATTTGGGGGGTCCGGACCTGCTGCCCCCCATGGCCGCCGCCCTAGGCCATGGCCTAGAGTGGCCTTATGGGTAATCTGGGCCTGCTGTTTATGGAAAATAAAATACCTGTAGCAATATAATCTGACTGATTTTCTCCTCTCGAGTGTGCAGGTCCATCTGTGGGTATAAAACAGATGTATCTCCACCATAGCTTGAACTCAGGCTCCCCACCAGAGTATCAGCATTTTCTTCTTCTTCTATCTTCTCTCCTTCCTCTTTAATAAGAAATGAAGGTTGAGACTCAAATTCAGCAATCTTCTTTCGAAGCTGAACATGTAAAAAAAAAAAAGCAGTGCAGTAGGTTGCAATGATAGTGATGCCGAGATCACCCAGATGAGAGACGGACAAGTTAAGAAAATCTAGGGGCCAATTCCAACCCATTGGAAGATACACAATCCATCCTGAAAAAAACCAGAACTGGCTAAAATTCAATTTATAGTTTCAACCATACTTTCAAAAGTTGTGGGGCGCACAGCATGGTTTAAAGCAAAATGCTGGAATTTTATATTACTACCTATATTACGTAACTTCAGATGTACTTAGCTACATTGTAGAGATGCTAACAAAACTGTAAGTAAATAATGAAGATGTTTAACAGCAGGAATATCCGATGCACTTTGAGACCAATTCGATACACATCGCGATGGACATTGATCCAATTGTAAAACGGTCACTTTGCTGGCTCTGATACATAGCAACACAACATCAATCTTCTACTGAACATGAATGTTACAGAACTGCTCGATTGCAATTTCCGCATTTTTAAGGATGTTCTTCCTCATCAGGATACTGGCTAAATTGTATTTTGGGGCGATAACATTAAAGATTTAGGGAAGTGGACTGGCTCTGAGTGCTGCATGTGGTGATACATTGAAAATAATTCAGAACTAGGACTACTACATTTCCTGTGTATGAATTCCTTTGGTCACTTTGCTGAATATCTACTCTAAATTATATTTCTAAATATTCAGCTAAAGGTTTCTTAAGTTGCTGCAATGCTAGAAATTTGGGAACTGAAAGCAAATTTCATGGGAAAAATTCATGTTTCAGAGACACAATGCTTTCTATCCCACACCCTGATTCAGACTAAGATTCCTATGAGGTGCCCCCCCCCGCCTTTTAAAAAGAAACAAGACATTTAGAAATGACATGATTAATATTTCTTATTTTTAATCCTTAAATCTCAATAATTTGCTTCAATAAATTGTTGCACTATGTAACAGTTGCAAATTTGTTTTTTTAAAATGACATTATCCCATGATTGTTACAATAGCATTCTCAAATGAAGAAGGCAGAAAAGCTGCTAGTATGGCAAAAACAGATTATTTAAAAACCTTAAAATTAATCTCTCCCTCCCATATTCATAATAGAGCTCATCTAACATAACGATTTTTAAAATCCATATTTGGTTTCACTTTGTCATACTACGTGTAACCATGCTGACCATATCTCAAATCACGTTCTTCCAGTGCCAACACCTTAGTATTACTCAACAAACCCCAGTCTTTTACCCAAACTAAACAGCAAGTGGCAAAGTAAAGTTTCAGATCAGGTGCACCTGGTCCACCCTGTTCTTTTGCATATTGTAACACCTTAAATTTAATTATTGGCTTTTTTCCTTGCCATACAAATTTAGATATATCCTTTCACCACAGTTTAAATAGGTTGTCTGTTGCTATCACAGGTATTGTTTGAAAAAAACAAAGAACAGAATCCTTGGCATTATATTCATTTTTATTTCAGAGGGTCTGCCCAATAATGACAATTGTAATCCAACCATTTTTTTCTGGAAAGTGCTGTTGTCAGTTCAGCAAAACACCTCTATCATCTGCTCCCAGGCATTACCACCAGAAGACTGAACCTTTTTTTTTAAAATACAATTGCTGTGACTCCGAATATGAGATACTCTCTGGAATTAACTTATCCTCCCATGGGGGATGATAATTAAGCATGAATTATCACTCTTGGTGACACCAACCCTAGGTTGTTGTTTGGGGGGGTGTATCAGACATGACTTGAGAAACTTCAAGTCGCTTCTAGTATGAGAGAATTGGCCGTCTGCAAGGACATTGCCCAGGAGATGCCTGGATGTTTTACTATCCTGTGGGAGGCTTGTCTCATTTCACCACATGAGAAGCTGGAGCTGACAGACAGGAGTTAATCCCGCGCCTCCAATTTGAACCACCAATCTTTTGGTCAGCAGTCCTGGTGGCTTCCAGTAATAGCATTTTTTATAATTATCATCATCACCGTCTTCATTTTGACTCTACCTTTCTCCTCATGAGGGTTCAAGGTAGGTTACCATAAATTTAAAATATGGCAAACACAAAAATTAGAAATAAATTAAAGTAATTAAATATTTGTATTATGGATACAAGTTAAAATAAAATTAAGATACAATAAAACATGCGTACAATTAAAATAACACTTAAAACTAAATATATTTCCCAATTCCCACCCACAATCACCCCAGCAGTGTGCCTTTCATTAGCACTACAGGAAAATATCACATTAGCCATTTTAAATTATTTTGACTTCAAATTCTGACTTTTAAAAAAAATCCACACATTTCAATATGGGAAACATCTAACAGCAATCTATATATATAAAGGAGACGTGGTCGTGGGTTGACGATTATGCACGGCCACACCATAACCCCCACAACCACAAAACCCACAACACACGATTCACCAGGCCATGAGGTACCAACTAGGCACAAACCCCCACCCTTACAACTTCCGCAGACCCCTAAACGCGACACCCCAAAGTTGCCCATTCAAACCTATGGGAGGAGGATCCGGCGGCGCCCGCGCCTTCGCCCGATCCCCAGCACAGCGCATTCACCTGCTCTCCTCTGGGAGAGCGGAACCTCCTCCCCGCCTGAATGCCCTCCGGAGGTTAGGGACAGGCCTGGAAGCGGAGGAGGAGAGGGGCCAGAAGCCCAAGGAGCCCAAGGCAGCGCCCGCGCCACCCGGCTCCATGCGGCCGAGGACGCCTGCTCTGCGCTGCCTCTCCCTGCGATCGCCTCTTACGGGAGTGCCAGGGACCTGGGGCGCCGCCTCACTGCTCTTCCTCGCCACTGTCGCCTCCTTGCCTTCCTCCTTGACTTCCTCATGTTCGTGGACTCGGGTTGCGTGGGTTCGGTCCGGGAACTTTTACAAGCCTGTGAGACGGAGGAGGAGGCGGGAAAGGCCATGGCACTACAACTCCCAGAAGGCTCCGCGATGCTCCCTGGAAAGCAGGGGCGGAGTTTTCTGGATAGTCCCATGCCTTGACCCGCCTCCTCCTCCATCTCCCAGCCTCCCAAACGTTCCCGGACCCAACGCACGCAAACCGAGTCCACGAACATGAGGAAGGCAGCGGAGGAAGCCAAGGAGGTGACAGTGGCGAGGAAGAGCGCTGAGGCGGCGGCACACCAGCTCCCTGCCACTCCCGAAGGAGGACACCGCAGGAAGACACACAGGACACCAGCCATCCTCCTAACGAAGGTCCCCAACGCCGCCCCGGCACACAATACATACACAAACATACACACATATACACACGCAAACACACTCACACAAACAAAACAACATATAAACACCAACATAAAACACACACAAAAACACAACCACATACACACACATATATCTACACACCTAAACACACATCCACACTAATACATACACATATATACACAC
Source organism: Anolis apletophallus (assembly GCA_030556195.1). NCBI lineage: Eukaryota > Metazoa > Chordata > Lepidosauria > Squamata > Anolidae > Anolis > Anolis apletophallus. Next base: position 74,271,665 of record JARBWK010000010.1, read on the forward strand.
ACATATCACCACCTCACCATATATACACATACATACAAATACATATACAAACACACACATATATACACATACTCAAACACAAAACACCTACAGAAAACAACACAAAAATATATACACACATACCAAGAACTATAAACACACATACACACACACACATATACACACAAACAAATAACCACAAACCAATACCAACACACACACACATACACACAAACCCCACAAAAACCAAACACACATACAACCACATATATCTACACACCTAAACATACACATCCACACTAATACATACACATATATACACACACATATCACCACCTCACCATATATACACATACATACATATACAAACACAAACACACATATATACATACACGTACACAAACACAAAACACCCACAGAAAACTACACTAAAATATATACACACATACCAAGAACAATAAACACACACATACACACACACACATATATAAACACACACAAACAACCACAAACCAATACCAGCACACACACACACACACAAACCCCAAAAAAACCAAACACACATACAACTATAAACACACATAAACACATATACATATACAAACAACAAACATACTCACAACACTACCACAACATACATACCCTGACATTCTCACATCACCAACATAGGGCACAGCAACGCGTGCCGGGTACAGCTAGTATGATATAAAGTAGACACATGGATGAAGATATTTTTAGCAGAAGAGAAAAAAAGATAGGTTCTACCTTCATATCTATTTCTTCAATCTTCTTCATATATTGAATTCGTTCCAACATTTGCTGTTCTTCTGGAGTCCTTTCTCTCATTGGGAAATTCTTAACTTCACAAGATGAATGAAAGGTCTTCGGAAAAAAGGAAATAAAATCCATTTAGGTGTCTTTCAGATCTGGGGGTGGGAGGTGGGATTCGGGGGGTGGGTGGGTTGTGAGTTTTAAACACTATTTTAAGTGTATATATTATATTTTAATTATTTTTACCTTAATACAAACTGTATTATTTAATATATTATTTATTTTTTGCATTACACTTTTTAAACTATGACCAAAGTATGATATTGTTAACCGTCTTTAGTCCCCACAAGGAGAAAGACGGGTTATAAATAAAGCACATAATACCATAACAACAATTTTAGAACAACATATGTTCTAAAATCAATAAACTATACAGGACCAATTATTCATAATAATATTAATTTCACATATAATAAACTTGACTAAAATGTACCATGATATTGCTGAAGTCAGGAAAGATGTTGGTACTTCAGTACTTGAATTGTTGAGGTCTAGAACCTGGTTTGCACAGTAAGACACTTTTTTGGGACTTAGTTATTTTACTTAATAATTACTTGATTAGATTAGTAACAGGAGAAAGGTGTGAAATGAAAGGACAATGAAGTTACCTTAACAGAGCGCCCTTTAACAGACATTGCATTCCAGCACTCATGTTTAATTATTTCACGCAAATAACGATTTGCTAGGCTTTCCATTTCTATATCCTTCTTCACCTATTTCATAGCAAAGAAAATAAATGAAAAATATAAAACTACACTGGTTTTTTATATAAAACCGGCAGATAAAGAGAACTGAGGTGATAGTTCCGCCGTGGGCTATTATAAGGGGAGTGGGCGGGGCTTCACTAATGATTGACATTTATATTTCTATAAGATTCCGACATTGCTTTGCGCTGGCGCACAATACCACATGTACAATTCACAGTGACCACGATAGGGAACAGCGTGTGCGAAATGACACAACCAAGTCAAAACCCTTCACGAATGCACTAGAAATAAACTTCCTAGTCGGCTATTGAAGATTCAAAATGCTTTTGTTGACTCATACAAGGCTTTGATTTGGCCATTTTTTTCATATGTACATTGTTATTATTTTGAATAAAAATTGCTGGAATGTTTTGAATAACTGTTTGTTAGCTGAGGTCCACCTGTATCTCTTTATGGCCTTAAACAGTCATGTTAAATGGTGTCCCTATAAGATAATCATACCCTTGTCACTTCTGCGTCACTATGCACTTGTTGTTTCTCTTGTTCTTCTACATCCAGGTTGAATTCTTGTTGGTCCAGTCTCTCGATTTTAGGTGACATTGAATTTTCATACATCATTTCTTGAATCTATTTTTTTTAATGAAGGAGAAAATTAATAAAGAAGGCACACATAAATTCAAAATGGATATGGCAAAAAACCCAGGTTGCTTACCTGTTGTATCTGTGCTTTTCTGAACAGTCATTCATGAATTCACAAATATGTGTCTTGTGTCTGCACAGAATATTCTAGAGCCAAGTTGTCTTTTTACCTCACTAACGTACTGAAGGTGAGCAACATCCTGCAAGAACTGGACACAATTCTTTTTTTGTTTTTTCATGTCACGAGTGACTTGAGAAACTGCAACTCGCTTCTGGTGTGAGAGAATTGGCTGTCTGCAAGGACGTTGCCCAGGGGATGTCATGGACAGGACAAAAGATGGTGAATAGTTGAGACCCAGTGGAGACTCAACAGAGATCTGGGAATGGGGCACTGCAGATCATTTCAGCTGATGTTGCCATTGCTCTACTTGAGTAACCATGAAGATTCAAATAGGCAACCTAACAATATGGTGTGGTTGAAGGATAGTTTCTGTTACTCAGCATATTGTTATATAAATTCTCTAAGTAGGTATAGCCTTCCAAAAGGGTGTGGTTTTTGAAGATTTTCTTGCAGCAGAAATTGCTGAAATTACTGGTTGCCACCTTAGAGAAGAAGCTTAGTGAAGAATTACATCCCTAGGTTGAAATAATGAACTGAAGTAGAGTAATGAATATTGGAGCAGAGGAATAATGTAGGAGATTGAAAATGTGAAGAGAAAGAAGCGAGTAAAGAAAGCTCAGAGGAGTTCAAAAATGGAATAGGTAGAAGAAAAGCAGTAAATAGTAGAAAACTCTTTGTGAGGACATAACTCCTGTTTCTGGTTGGCATGAGAACATGTGGGACAGATCCCCTTTCCACAGTATCAACTCTCAGGCTCCTGTTACTCAACTTGCCCCCTTTCCCCCTAAGATCCCTCTCCAGATTAGGTACAGGGCATCAAGGTGATTTCTATGGCTGGATCTACACTGCCATATAATGCAGTTCCAGAATGCAGATTGACTGCACTGAACCAAATTATATGACAATGTAGACTCAAAGAATCCAGTTCAATGCAATTAATCTCCACTATGAAATTTAATTATATGGCAGTGTAGATCCAGCCTATTTGGGCCAGGCATTGCATCGATTTGTGGGTTTGCTGTGATATGTATGATGAGATAATCTATGAAACTGCACAGGAAGAGCTAGACATAGGTCCCATCTGCACTGCCATATAATGCAGTTTCATAGTGCAGTTTAACTGCATTGAACAGCAGTGTAAATGGGGCCATAGTTGTAAAAAAAAAAAAGAAATAGAAGCTTATTAAAGACATATGTAGATAACACATTAACCTTTAACCAGACTTGCCCAGTTCCTCCCTTCACACCCTGAGATTATGGATTGCTCCTATGTATTGACCAGAAAGTAAAGATGCAAGCTTTAAAATTATGAAAACTTTATAAAACCGCACATCACACTTACTATCCCATCAAATATTTTGAGATTCAGTTACACAGGAAAATATCTGTGTTGAATTGTATAGGACTTTCCCACACAACTACACCCCTCTTCCTTCACTTTGGTGCCCATTTGTGTGTCTCCCATCAAGATTTTTAGAGGCTTCCGTGTAAGTATGGAAAGGGCCCAGATGGAATATTAGTTTGTAAATTATGTTTAAAAGGCACTGTTAAATTTGCAGTGTTATTCTAATGTTCCTACACTTTCGATAAGCTGAAGCTCAACAGTGTTTCTGAAAGCATTCTGGCAATTCAGTAACACACCTTTTTACGGAGCCCTCTAATTCCACGTTTCACTTCCTTTCTCTTTTCACCAAATTTTGTATTTTCATTCTTGACAGCCTGCAGTGTAAAAGCAAGAGAGGTGGTGCAAATAAACAGAGGTATAGAAAACCATAACTTTTAGATATAAGAAGCAAAGCCCAGATAAATTTAACAAATAGTATAATGCAAAAAACATATAATCTACCGTTTTCTTTTTTTAAAAAAACCCACAATAATCTCTTGGCTATTTTCTTCTTCTTAACAGTGAGATTAACTGGAATAGCATTACGCTAGGTATATGAAGCTTTACTTGCCACTAGGTATGTCTACTTATGAATACATGTATGACTACTTACGTAAGTCTCATTTGTTGTAGTAGTAGTAGTAGTAATAATAATAAGCCTTTATTTGTATACCGCTCTGTCTCCCTGAGGGGACTCAGAACAGTTTCCAGCATGGTAAAGCGTTGCAATTACCAAAATAAAAACATACAAGAAGTATAAACATAGTACTATATAACAATCGTACATATTAAAAAATTTAAAAGCCAGTTCAGTGCTAATTACATCGGGCAGCTCAGCTTCCAATGGCCAATGATTTGTAATCATTGTGGAGACTACTCTAAGATAAGTGTGCAGTGTAAATGTTTAATTTTCAGCTCATTTAAATCAAATCTGTGAATAATCAAATCCACAAAAGTCAAACTAATAATAAGAACTAGCAGTACCCAGCCACGCGTTGCTGTGGCATAGTCTGTGACAAACCCCTTTTACCCACATGCTGGAAAAGCACAATCAAAGGACTCCTGACAGATGGCCATTTAGCCCCTGCTTGATAACAATAAGAAACCTTTATTTATTTACATTATTTCTACCCCGCTCTTCTCAACCCCTGAGAGGGGACTCAGAATGGCTTGACAAAAGGCAGCAATTCAATGCCAATACACAATATACAATATACAATATAAAACCATAAAAAATCAGCATTAAAATACAGTTAACTTTGAACACGTAATACACATTCACATGAGTTACCAGTTAGCTCAAGAGGACTTGCGATTTCTATCTTGCTATTGTTGTATTGAAGTCCTTATCCACTGTATTCCCAGGCCTGGCCAACTTGGGCCCTCCCTCTTGCCATCCAGGTGTTTTGTACTACAACTCCCCCAATTCCCAATAGCCTGCCAGGACTGACTTGAGGCATAGACCCCAGATGACCAGTGGAATGTATTGGTTGGATGTTGGGGGGAGGGGTGTTGCCATTTATGTTGGGAGTAGTAGTTCAGTTATGTGGCGAGAAACTGCGAGTCCCCCATGACTGCAGGCTGGATGTAAATTTTGTGCAGGGAATCCTCATGTCCATCTGAGGATACTAGAGGGGTTGGGGGGGGGGGACTGACCTTGATGTCTGGGAGCTGTAGTTCCCCCGGATCCAGAGAAATGGTGGAGGCAGAGAGAGAGAGAGAGAGAGAGAGAGAAGGGCCTGGCTTGGTTGTCCTGGCACTCCCAGAATGCAAGGCCAGGCCTGCCTCCCCCCCCCCTGGTTACGGTGCATAACATGGCTTCTTTCTGAATGTCCTCCAAGCTTCACCAGGCCATGTCTGCCTCTCACCTGACCAATGGAGCCAGAGGCAAAATGGCCTGGCATCGGGTGAGGCCTGCTGCTTCACCAGGTCAGACATGGGCCTTTTTGGGCCCCCGGAAGAGATGCTGCTGGTGGAGGACGCATGTGCACGCTGCTCCTGATTGGCTGGCGTGCCGAGGTAAAGTCTCTGTTGCAGCCGAGTGGTGCGTGTATGTGGATTTGTATGTGGTTGCGATTGGCTGTGAGTGAGCGGGGGGGGGGGGGAGATGCAGTTTGCACACATGCGCTGGTTTTCATTTGAAAACCAGCGCATGCACCGTCCACCTTCGCTGCCAGAGATGTTGGAATATGTAGTCCCCCACAATTTTGCATTTTTAAAGTGATTAGTTTGTTGTCTTTCAAATTTTGTGAGTGTTGGTCACACATAGCGTTTGGCATGTTCTTGCCAAATTTGGTGTGTCTGCGTTCAGGGGTTTTGCTCTTTTTAAGCCTGGAACGATGCCACGAAGATTTTGATATATATAGATAATAATAATAAGCAACTGGAAAAGCTTACACAATATGAGAATTTAAAGACAGAACTGCAAAGACTTTGGCACAAACCAGTAAAGGTGGTCCCAGTGCTGATCGGCACACTGTGTGCAGTGCCTAAAGACCTTGGCCTGAACTTAAAAGCAATTGGCACTGACAAAATTACCATCTGCCAGCTGCAAAAGGCCACCCTACTTGGATCTGGATGCATTATTCACCAATACATCACACAGTCCTAGACACTTGGGAAATGTCTGACGTGTGATTCAATACAACAGCCAGCATAGTGATCTTGTTTGCTGTGTACTAATCTTGATGTGTTTCAAATAATAATGCCCGGCTTTTTCTCTTCCAAAGAAGACTCAAAGTAGCTAACGCTAAAAATCATAACAACGAGGAAATTTAAACTAAAGTATATAAACATCAAAATAGAATTAAATATGACTGTTAAAATACATCATTAAAATAAAATCATTTTTAAAAAATTGATTAAACTATATAAAACACAGCATACCCTGACTCAGTCTTAAAAGCATTCTTCCTTAAATTTGGAGAGTTGACTGTAATCCAACTAAAAACTTGGCAATAGCATTACAATTACCGTCTGAACTTTCTCATCTATCCATGAAACCTCATCAGATTTTGCTTGAGTCAGAAGATAGTATTCATCTTCACCTGTCACGTCAATAGCTGATGTCCTTTGAGCCCTTATCTGAAACACATAAATATATGAGACAAGTCATGAGATCCATCTGTTTCACTTACAATTCAGTTATCTTCCAAGTTTATTTTAGTATTCATTTCAAGATACTGATATGTTTGTGCTCTCTCATTTGGCTCACATTCCTACTCAAATCTGCCAGACTCACTTAACAAGAAGAGCTTCCTTGATCACATGACTTTAATTAGAATGATCATCTATTATTTCACTATGGATCCAGAGGCAGGCCCATAATATGTCACTTTTCCAATTCTACATATACACTGCACAGATCTCTACAGTAAGGACAATAGCCTGTGCATGGATTTTAATCCAAAAATGGGGGATCCTCTCAACATGCAGCAAGATCAAAGATAGATATTCTTAACAAGAAATGACTCGTCTGGCCTTATTCTCCAGCTCTTTACTGCTTCAAACAATTTTGCTGCAAATCTCAAAATATTAAAGAAATTTAGGACCTGAGAAGAACTCTCAAAGGGGCGAGATTTTGATACTGAAGTCCACTCTGCCATGTTCCGTAGAATTAAGTTTTCACGGAATATATAGCTGCTATATGTATTAAGAAGGTTAGTTCCAAACTCAGCTGCATCCTTTATTTTGCGCTCCCCAATTTTCCTTGGATAAAAGAAGAGAAAATTGAAAGAAGAGAACATTGGTTAGTGTTTCATTGTTGTCCTTAATAGGTTAGTCAACTGCTTTTCACAACCCAAATCCATATACATTTTGTCAGAGGCAAGTTTTAGGATAGCAGCTACCATCAGGTTATGCTAAGTGCCATACCATCCAGAACCTTTATTAGCAATCTGCTTTTTTTCTTCCTTCCTTCCTTGGAAAAATCTTCACATCTAGGCCTCGTTGGCAGCACATAGACAGACTATGCATACCCAGAGATCTTTTGATAGTATCAAATGTTCTATATTTTTGTGTTCATTAATACTAATTTGTTTAAACATAAATGAGATAGTAGTATTTGAAATTATGCGGCTGTTGAAAGTACCATAACAGTAGAATAATAGTCTGCTGGATGTCTGTCTTATGCTATACCCAAAAATTCAAAAAATTAATACAGATATATAAATTTTATTTATTTACATCATTTATATTCCGCCCTTCTCACCCCGCAGGAGACTCAGGGCGGATCACAATGCACATATACAGGCAAACATTCAATGCCATAGACATACAAAAGCTCTATACGGTTCTGGCTTACTTGTCCAAACGCATCTGCTGTTATGTCCCATCTCGGAATTTAAGATCTTCCGGGGAGGCCCTGCTCTCGCTCCCGCCAACTTCTCAAATGCGGTTGGTGGGGACGAGAGAGAGGGCCTTCTCGATGGTGGCTCCCCGTCAGTGGAATGCGCTTCCGAGCGACATACGATCAACCCCATTCCTCCTGGCATTCAGGAAAAAAGTGAAATCATGGCTGTAGGACCAGGCATTTGCACATTAGCACAGGGCAGCACTTTGGAGTGGAACTGTAATGGCAGGTTGATGGACATGGCTCAAAAGTTATGTGTTGGACGAAGTACTGTTTTTAATTGAAATGTATGTGTATTATGTGTTAATTTTTAATGGTATTTTATGCTTACTGTTATGGTTTTTATATTGTACTAGCTTGGGGACCCGGCAGTGCCCGGGTCATTTGAGAAAGGCATTGTGTGTCAAGGTTGGTCCTTATCATAAGTGTACATGGCTCATAGTGGTTTCAGGAAGTTAGTGAAGGTAGTGGGAGTCCCATTATCCATGGTGTACCCTCCTCCAAAGTGCAGTAGGATGTAGAGTGTATCATGGAGGCTCTGTCTGCCAATTTTGGCCTTGATCGACCATTATTGCGAGTTGTAGTGGTATCCAGAAATTATTGAAGGTACTGGAAGTCCCATCATCCATGGTCTGTCCTCCTCCAAACTGCAGCAGGATGTAGAGTGGGTCATGGGGGCTCTGTGTGCCAAGTTTGGTCTGTATTGGTGAAAGGATGAGGGTTGTATTGTTTTTAGGAAGTGAGTGAAGGTACTTCAAGTCCCACCATCCATGGTCCGTCTCACACAAAACTGGACCAGGATGTATAGTGGGTCATGAGGGCTGTGTGTGCCAGGTTTGGTGTTGCTCAGTCATTGGATTAGGTTTGTAACAGTCTTGGAAAGTGAGAGAAGGTACTGCAAGTCCCATCATCCATGTTCTGGGACCCTCCAAACTTCAGTAGGACGTAGAGTGTGTCACTGGGGCTCTGTGTGCCAAGTGCGGTCTTTATCAGTGTTTGTTGGGGGCCGCAGTAGCCTGTGTGAACAGAGGGGTGTGAAACTACTACAAATTCCATCATCCATTGTCAGTCATCCCCCGAACCTCACCAGGACCTGAAGGCAGTCATGGGGGTTATGTGTAGCAAGTTTGGTCTTGATCAGTAATTGGATGAGGGTCGCAGCGGACTTGGGAAGTGAGTAGAGGTCCTTCAAGTCCCATCATCCATGGTCCAGCCTCCTCCGAACTGCACCAGGACGTAGAGTGGGTCGTGGGGTCTGTGTGTGCCAAGTGTGGTCTGTTTTGGTCCTTTTTGGTGGCCTCAGTGATCAGTGGGAACCAAAGTGTTGGAAAGTACTACAAACCCCATAATCCGTGGTCTATCTCCCCCAAACCGTATCAGGACGTAAAGGGGGTCAGGGGGGTTATGTGTACCAAGTTTGGTGCAGGTCCATCACCCGCACAGGTCGCTGTGGCCTGTGAAAGTGGCATCCAATCAGAACGGTGCCACATACATACAAACCCACACACATACATACAAACATTCCGCTTTATTATATAATATATAAATATATAATAAAATAATATAGAGATTTATTTGTATCGGCATCGAATCGTTGCCTTTTTGTTATGCCGCTCTGAGTCCCCCTTCGGGGGTAGAGGAGAGTGGGGTAGAAATAATGGAAATAAATAAATAATACAACATATATAGCCAGACAACAAGCTACACAATTGGTCAAGAGCTCACCCCGACCCAGGCAGGCCTTGAACTCATGACCTTCTGGTCAGTAGACATCTTATGCAGCTGACTCCGAGCCAGCTGCACCACATTACCACTAGACTCACTTGTCTAGTTTCTAACAGACTTCACAACCTCTGAGGATGCCTGCCATAGATGTGGGTGAAATGTCAGGAGAGAATGCTTCTGGAACATGGCCATACAGCCCGGAAAACTCACAGCAAGCCAGTGATTCCAGCTATGAAAGCCTTCAACAACACAAATTAATACATACTTCCATTTTAGACAAACAAGTGTTCCATCTTGTGAGCCACTGGCAAGCATATATTGGCTATCCAGTGAGAATACAAAGGATCTGATTCCTCTTCCATGATATGAATGGCAGTATTCACGAGCCCAAATGTCCTTTAAAAAAAAACCAAAAAACAAAAGATGCACTTATTTAATATGCAACTTGAAATTCATTGTAAAACTTTAGTGAACAAATTTTTTATGAGAGCTATATTTTGACAATTACCAAACTCGAAGCATCATGGATAATAACTTGCCCACTCTCTGAAAGGGAAGCGAACCACTTTCCATGAGTTGACAAACATAGGACGGTATGTCCAAATTGTTTGCTCAGTATCTTCTTCTCTGAAAGAATGACCTGCTGATCTTTCCATGTTGTCTGTAAACCAAACAGGGAATACCACGTAACAGATGTAGTGATAATATTATTTAAAGATGAAAAATAGGCAGGTAAGGAGTGGGCATTCAATTGTGTCCAGAAAAAAACTCATTAGTTTATTATACAGACTGCTGCTTTGTTTTTTTAAGGGTTTTTAAAAAACATATATCCCCATTTTTGTGTGTTGTCTAAATAATCCCATCTCTCAATCTATAGAGAAACTTCTTTCTTCATCTAAAAACCACTTCTACCCTCTTTCAACTCTTCAAGTGACATTTTTGTCTTTCTCACAGCGGCTAAAATGTAATCATTAGTTATTGCACTGGTGATGTTCTCAAGGGTCCCAAGTTTCCATTTTTGAAAATGATGTATGAATGCATAGACATTTTTATCATTGCATTCAGCTTTTAAAATATAATTTTCCTATAACTGAGACAGTGAATCCCCCATTTACCACATAAATGCCTGTCGCAGGGGGGTGCGCATGCGTCGGCAAACTTTTTAGACGCTCCACGAGTGGCTCCCACATGAGAGTGAAGAAAAAAGACTGGTGGACCGGCTAAACCAGCCCCCCACCCTCAGAAACTGGGCCAGTGGATGAAGAAAGTAGAGGAGGTAGGAGGGAGTTAAAAGTGGGGCCCAGGAGAGAAGGGGGAAGGATAGGTTGCTTACCTGTAACCGTGTTTCTTCGAGTGTAAGGTCTGTGAAATCCACACAAATGGGTTTACTCCGCGCATGCGCCAGAATCTCGGACATACTAGCTAAAGATAAAGATTTGCATATGCCCCTCCCACTCCCCGCTCTCCCTCATCCCCCGACTGAGCTAACTAGGTAGTTCCTTGCCGCCAGACAGCAGCAGAACCTAGGCATGACAACAGAGGGGAGGACGGGTGGGTTTTGTGTGGATTTCACAGACCTTACACTCGAAGAAACACGGTTACAGGTAAGCAACCTATCCTTCTTCTTCGTGTGGTCTGTGAAATGCACACAAATGGGTGATTTAACAAGCTTAATTACCTTGGAGGTGGGTCATGCCACACAGGAAAACAGGACGGCTCTGCCAAAGGAAGCATCCTTCTTCGCGAGTACGTCGAGCTTGTAATGGGCTGCAAACGTCGAGGGGTTCGCCCAAATAGCAGCCTTGCAAACTTGTTCAACAGGAACACCCCGCAAAAACGCATGGGATGTTGAAACTGCCCTTGTGGAATGGGCTTTAACGCCAACAGGCAATTCCTTATGGGCTAACTGATAAGCCAATCGGATTGCCAGGACTATCCAAGAAGCCAAACGTTGGGAAGTAATGGGAAGACCTAGAGAATCTTCCCTATATTTTAGGAACAACTTAGGGGATTTCCTATACGGGGCCGTCCGATGTATGTAATAGGACAAGGCCCTCTCAACATCGAGGGAGTGAAGGGCAATCTCCAGGGGAGATGAAGGGTTGAGAAAAAGGGCTGGGAGGACAATGTCCTGATTCATGTGGAAATGGGAAACAACTTTGGGAAGAAAAGTGACATCCGTCCGGAGGACCACCTTGTCTTCATGGAATCGAATGAACGGTGGATCAGCCCGAAGTGCCGTGATCTCACTGGCCCTTCTGGCGGAAGTAATGGCCACAAGAAAGGCCGTTTTCCACGACCAATGGGAGATGTGACATGTTGACATGGGTTCGAAGGGAGGTTTGGAAAGTTGAGAGAGGACCAACTCCAAGCTCCAAGACGGAGGAGGAGGAGAAACAGGGGGAAACGACCTCTTGTATCCTTGTAAAAACATACCCACTAGAGGGTCCTGAAAAAGGGACGGGAAGCCAAATTTTTTCCTGTACCAGGAGAGGGATGCCAAGTAGCATTTGACGGAAGATAGGGAAAAACCTTTCGTGGAGAGGTGGATAAGAAAGTCAAGGACAACGGATGTAGGGGCCGACTGCGGTGTATGACCCAGTGGCTGAACAAAGTCACGGAACTTATTCCACTTATAAGTGTAGGCCTTCCTGGTAGAAACCTTCTGGGCTGCCTGAATCACTAGGTGGACGGGGTCAGAGAGGTGGGACAGGGCCTGATCCTCCACGCTGTAAGGTGGAGAGATGGGAGGTCTGGATGAAGAATGAGACCCTGTTGTAGGGAGAGGAGGTCGGGATCCAAGGGAAGACGGAGGAAGTCTCCCTGAGAGGCCTGGAGAAGGGGAGTGAACCATGGTTGACGGGGCCACCAGGGCGCTAGTAGGATGCAGTCCGAGTTGTCGGACAGGAGTTTTGCAATCACCCTGGGTAGGAGCGGAAGCGGAGGGAAGGCATAAAGGAGGCCTGGGGACCAGTGGTAGAGGAATGCATCTCCTAGACAGTCTTGGGATGCGTGAGGGTAGAGCCTCGCGCAATCCCTGAGGCAGTGGGTGTTGAGTTGTGATGCAAACAGGTCCAATTGAGGGGTGCCCCAGCAGCTGATTAGTGAGAGGAAGTGGCGGGGGTTGAGCTGCCACTCGTGAGTGGTGGACGAAGTCCTGCTCAGAGAGTTGGCCAGTGTGTTCTGTAGGCCTGGAAGGTGAACCGCCAGGAGGAATGTGTCGTGATGAATGCACCATTCCCATATCCGGAGGGATATGGAGAGGAAAGTAGGGGAGCGGGTGCCCCCCTGCTTGTTGATGTAGTATTTTACTGAAGTGTTGTCCGTGAGGACCTGAATGACGTTGTTGGAGACTAGGGTCACAAATGAACGGAGGGCTTTCTCCACCGCTATGAGCTCCAAGGCGTTGATATGGAGCTTTTTCTCGGCAGGAGACTAACGACCGCTGATGGTCAGGTCTCGAAGGTGAGCGCCCCACCCCGTGGATGACGCGTCCGTCGTTAGAGTCAATGACGGCTGAGGGGGGGAGAACGGGAGACCTGAGCAGACATTGGACCTGTTTGTCCACCATGAGAGGGACTGCAGGACGTGGGTGGGAGGATGAAGGGTCATGGATTGGCTGTCCAGGCCGGGCTGGAACACAGAGAGGAACCACGCTTGGAGGGGGCGAAGGTGGAGGCGGGCGAACGCGGTCACGTTCGTAGTGGAAGCCATATGGCCAAGGAGGGACTGAATGGCCCAGGCAGAACATCGGTGGGTGGTTTGGATGGCTTGGATAGATTGGCATAAATTGAGAAACCGATCCTCTGGGAGGTAGGCCCTCTGGGATACAGAGTCCAGTACTGCCCCTATAAATTGCACCGTCCGGGAGGGTGACAGGTGAGACTTTTCCTGGTTGACTACAAGTCCCAAACTCTGCAGGAGAGACAATGCATAGCTGACATCAGAGGACAATTGGTCACATGACCCAGAACAGAAAAGCCAGTCATCCAAATAAGGGAACACGGTGACGCCCTGCTGGCGCAGGTGGGAGGCGACAACCGCCATACACTTAGTAAAAGTCCTTGGGGCCGTGGAGAGGCCGAATGGAAGGACATTAAAAGAATATGGGGTGTCGTTCACCATGAAGGTGAGGTACTTTCTGTGAGACTGCCTGATTGAAATGTGGAAGTAGGCATCTTTAAGATCAACAGTGGCCATCCAGGCTCCCTTCGGAATGAAAGGGAGGATGGAGGGGAGAGTGACCATCATAAATTTACGTGGTGTGATGAATTGGTTAATTCCCCGGAGGTCCAGAATAGGCCGGAGACCACCATCCCTTTTATCCACTAGAAAATACCTTGAAAAAAAGCAAAACCGGAGGCAGTGGGATGGAGTAGGGGAGATGGCTCCTTTAAGAAGGAGAGAATCAATTTCCTCCAGCAACGCCGGAGAGGACTGGGTAGATATAGGTTTCCCAGGAGGGGGGAAGGAATCAAATTCTATGGCATAACCTCGGTAAACAATGTCCAAAACCCACTTATCAGTGGTTATGGGCTGCCAAACTGAGAAAAAGGGGTGAAGCCTGTCCAAAAATAAACTAGAAACGGCACTTTCTAGTGTCTGAGGCTCTGCCACCTCGATACTGACCCCTAAACGGAGCACCTGGGCACTTGTTCCCCTGCGAGGGGAACTGTGGTCGCTGCCCTCCTCGGTATGGAGCAACGTTGAAGTACCCACGAAAGAGCTGCTGATAGTAGTAAGGGCGCCAACGCTGTCTATATTGCTGATATGGCTGGTAGGGTTGCTGGCCATACTTGCTCAAGGTCTGCTTCATCTTGTGAGAATGCTCCAATTGAGAGTCTGTCTCTGGGTTGAACAGGCCAGCTTCATCCATGGGGAGATTTTCAATTAGTGAGCGCTGATTGGACGACAATGCTGCGGACCTAAGCCAAGCATGTCTCCTAAGGGCAACTGACCCAGCGATCAGTTTACCGGAAGTATCTGCCCCATGTTTGGCCAAGTCCTTTTGAAGGGTGGCCAGTGTGAGGGCCTCCTGGTGGAAGGCCTTAGCCATGGGATGGTCAGACGTGGGGAGCAGGTCCAAATAAGGGCCTATCTTGTTCCACAAATAGGATTGATAGACGCTCATATAGACGCCGTAATGAGCCATTCTACCCGAAAGGCACGCTGAGGCATAAAACCTTTTAGCCATAGCATCAAGCTTCCTGCCTTCCTTATCGGAAGGGGCATTCTGGTTACTCTGAAGCGGCTTAGGCTGGGCGTCAGTCACAATAGAGTTTACCTTCGGAAGCCTGGCCAACCAGGGGGTAGTGGAGAGGTCAATCCGATAAAGATTCTCCGCCCTCTTAGAAGTGCTTGGCACAGAAGCTGGGGCAACTCCAGAAACCTTCAAGAGTTTCACTAGATAAGGGATAGTGGGCAACATAGTGGACTGTTGAGATTGTTGCTGCTCAGCGGACGTAAAATATGGGTCTTGAACCACGTCCTCAGACTGAGGGGGCTGTACGCCAAGGGATTTGGCCAGCCTTATCAACAATGCAGAGAATTTCCTATAATCTTCAGCCTGCTGAGGGTCAGCCTCAGGCTCAGGCCGGGAAGGCATGGGAGTTGCAGCAGATCAGGACTCCATCTCCATTTCGCCATCTGGAAGGGGGGGGACTGGGCAGGGGGCGGCTTGGAGAGCTTGGGCTTGAGTGGAAGGGGCTTGAGTGGGAGGGGCTGGGGGAGCAGGGGGGCTGGAGGAGGAGGTGCCACGGATTGCTGGGGATAGGAGGGGGGACCCCACAGATACTGGTAGGGATCCGGGGAGTGGAAAGGTTCAGGAGGGAAATAAGGCTGGTAATAAGGGAAAGGAGGATAGTGAGGAGGGTAATGAGGGGGGTAGCCATGGAAACCGTAAGGAGGCTCCCAGGAGTAGCTCCGGTCACCGGGCGCCTCCGTGGGTGGGCTCCGGGACCTGGAGCACTCAAAAACAGCTGGTTGTACTGGGGAAGAGCGCCGCGCGGCTGCGCGGCGCTCAGGAGACCCGCGCGCGTCCGGGCGCAAAGGCGGGAAACCTGGAGCCGGTCGCCGAGAAGGAGAGGCAAAAGGCGGGAAAAACGGAGCCGGTCGCAGAGGAGGAGAGGCAGCTCGCGTGGTGCTGCTCTCTTCCATAGGAGATGCCTCGGTCACCGGAGGTGAGGAGGGTGGGGGGGCGCCAGAACAGGGGAAGCAGCTGACGAAAAACCAGGCTCTGACAAGAGCTGGGTTGGTGGAAGTAGCAGGCAGAGAAGGCTGGCTCGAAGAACGAGAGAGCCCGGTCTCTGAGGAAAATAAAGATTGCTCAAAAAGAGCGGCCTTGAGCCTGGAGTCTCTGCTCTTCAAGGCTCTATTGGAAAAGGAATGAGATATGAGATTCCCCCAAGCAGAGGAGACATTTAAGATGTCTATCCTCCTGAGGCAAAATTGCCCCACAGTCAGAACATTTTTTAAAAGAAAGAGAAGACATCTTATCTTAATAGATAGTAGAGGCAATCTGTGAACTTAACCAGGAGCTAGTAGTTGGAGATCCTTCGCTGGCTAGGCGGAAAAAGGAACTACCTAGGTAGCTCAGTCGGGGGGATGAGGGAGGGCGGGAGTGGGAGGGGCATATGCAAATCTTTATCTTAGCTAGTATGTCCGAGATTCTGGCGCATGCGCGGGGTAAACCCATTTGTGTGCATTTCACAGACCACACGAAGAAGAAGTGGCAGCGTTGTAATCCAAGTGGAGGATATTGAAAGAGCACATTGGGCCCTCGGCCAAGAAACCAACAACAGAGGCAGAGAGACATTGTGATCGCTTTGCAAGTGAAAGCCTGGCGGAAAGGATCTATCGCCACTTGAGAAGCATCTCTGATCTTAAGCAGGATAACAATCAAGTTATCTGTCCCCGTGATCTCTCTCAGCAAACTCTGCGTGAGAGGGCAGGACTTCGCCCAATCACAGCATGCCTCTTCCAACATGGGGTTAAATTTACATGGGGTTTCCCAACAGCCATCCTTGTTTTCAAAGGGACTGAGACGCTGCGAGCAAGGACGTATGAGGAGCGGCTGGATCTGCTAAACCGCCTGGGAATGTCAATGACTCAGCAGCAAAGAGGGAGAGAAGGAGGGGCAGAAGGAGGAGGTGCAGCTGGTGGCATGGAGCAGCAAACGAGGCCCTCTAGTGGACTGAGGGACAGAGCGGAGAGGATCCAGTGGAAGAGGAACGCCGGACGACCGAACAGATAGCAGCCTTTATAGAAAAGGATGAGCGCATGAGACAGCTTACTGAAGAACTGGCGGTAATGAGAAAGGAGCGAAGAGGTTGCTGCTGCGACAAGCCAAACGGAGGCAAAGTAAAGAAGAGGAAGAAAGAAGAAAAGAAGTTGGAAGAAGAAGGAAGAAGAGATTGAACATTGGGTTTGGGGGATTGTTTATGGCTACTTTGGGCTAGTTGTACTTTAAGTAGTAATTCAGCCGAAATGGGTAGTAAGAGGGGAAGGGAGGGGGTTTAGGGGAAACCTAAATAAGAGTAAGGGGAGCCAGGAGGTGGAACGCTCTCACAGATGGGGGCCTCTACACAAGGACAAGCGTGGAGCTGGTCTTACCTGATCCAGGTGGGGACACGAGAAAGGCACGGTGTTTGAGGGTGGAAGGGGTTGAGAGGAAGGAGGAAAGCAAGCATGTTAGGACAGTTCAAGGGAATGGAAATATAAAGGGAAATGAGTGATTTAACAAATT